>BLKR01000156.1:207500-770726 GCA_011170035.1 Teleogryllus occipitalis
TCGGTCATTTAGAGTACCGCTGCGGCATACCCTCTTCGCCCACTTCGTGGCCCTTGACTGTACCACAAACCAAACAACATCTGGTGCATGTGTACGACCACCTTAAAGCTGAACTGCTTCTTGATTTATAGGAGACAAGACTCTTGAATGGTCGTAATAAAAGTTAACCGGATGCGTTATCGTTTGAAGTTGACTGTCAGCAATTAAAGGTGCGTAATTGGGAGATTCTAGGTTTTCGTTTTGATTCGAGCTGTTTGTTCGATCTGACGGATTTTCAACTCCAGTTACTTATCTGGATTGGATGCCGGCGCTAACTGGATTGGAGTTTAGAGAATGGCTGCTCTGTTCGTTTCTTTGGTTTCCTCCGATTATTTCCAGACTTATGCCGGAGCAGTGCATTAACCAACGGGCAACGGACCGCGCGGAAATCATTCCTCCCTATTTTGTGTCCACTTTCATCCTAAGGGTTTTCACAGTGGACATTTAAAATGAGTGTTCCGTAAGTGACTGATTCATTAGTCAGACATTGTAGTGGACACTTAGTGAATAACGGGGTAAATGATTGCCTAAAATAAGAGTTCACCAAAAGGAGGTCTATTTTTGATAGATGTTTCTCATGAACGTGGAGTGAATACTTCTTTAAATGATCGGACACGTGGCAACCTGTCTTTTGCTCCAGCTGTTTCGTAATTGAATGACCACGGAGTATACTCTAAGTATGTTTTGTACAAAGAGCTCCCAAATTGTCCCCTTCGAGATCATTCGTTCGTACTTACGTATATGATTTTAATGACCTATTTCGTAGTACGATTGTTGTATTGCGTATAGAATTCAAAATATCCTGCGAAATCAATGTCATCGTTTCACACAATATAAATGGGCCCTACGTAAGAACACACTCCAAACCAGTAAAGAGCCCGAATTCGGTACTCGAGGTAGTGGGCGACCTCCCTTTTAAGATTGAGACCACTCGTCGACCTCTCGTTTGAGAACAAGGGCTGTTTGTGAATAAGAATAGGTCACTTACGGAACACTCATTTTAAATGTTCACTCAGAATTCAACCCTGACGGACGGTTGGCTGAACCCAAAACTTGTGCTCTCGATACTCTCCGGTGGTACTACGAGTGTGGCAAGAGCACTGCCTGGCTTGCCCTTAGAAAGTCGTTAGAGAAAGAGAGAGAGAGAGAGAGAGAGAGAGAGAGAGAGAGAGAGAGAGAGAGAGAGAGAGGGTGAGAGAAAGAGAGGGAGAGAGAATTTTCGTCACCGTTTCCCTTGCCTGGCCCATAAACCGAAGTCGACATCTGGTGCGTGCGTACCAAAAGCTTAAAGATGACAAGTGCTACTCGACCTGGAGGAGATTAGACTCGTCTGGAACGAATGTAAACAGACGAGTGGCGGGGACGGACGCGTGATACAAACACGTGATAACGCTGGAGTGTTTGGACCGCTCGTTGCCCGGTGCAGGCAATTAGAACATAACTGACACGTCTCCACGTTTTCCTCTTCGTGCGATAGGGGTGTTCTTTGCCGTGTAGGCGGCTGACATTGCTCTTGGTTAATGAAGCCAGGGAAAATGAAATGCATGTCGAGAGCACTGGAGCAGAAATGTGGATTGTGTCGCTTGTGTATATTTTTTTTTGAATTAATGAAGTTTTTTTAATTTGAAAATGTTTTATGAGGGCTCTCGTTTCAGGCACGATATTTGGAGCCTTGCATTTTAATTATCTGATTCGTTTCAATTTAACTTGTTCGAAATTATATTTTGTGCACTTGTACATTAATAATGTATTCACATACTTTACTTTTGTTACAGGTAAGTGACATGTCGCCTAATTCCATTCTCAACCTCGCGAGATTCAATGGAAGTATGGAGGATGAAATGTGTTATGTAAGTATTGTAAACTATTTTGTAGGATATTATTTCGGGTCTGAATAATACACAATACTTTTAAAAAATCGTAACAGGAAGAGAACATTCCAACTAATCCTTGTTACGTTTAAAATCCCTCGATCCTTTTAAATCTAAAGAAGTGGTACGGATTAAATGAGAATAAATTTGTGTGTGTGAGCGCACAAATGCGTGTGCGTGTGAGTGCGATTTTAGGTGCGTCACACCAACCACACACTAGGTGATTCAAGCTTACATGGTCGTTGCGGATGAAACGTGGGTGTTTATGTGTGTGTTTTTGAAGGTGTTTGTATGTACTGCGTACGCTAGGCGACAAATTTATATTGCTTGCTGGTACGTTTGACGTATTAAAAACCGATCCAAAGTTTTGTGAACACATTAATTGCTGAGAGGATTATGTAATTTACGGTCCCCCGAGTATGACATCTCCGTCTTCTAACAGTAATGAACAACAGCATGAAATGCAGAACGTTAACTTCTTGCCACTACACTAAGAGATGCCTCATGAGTAGTGTATCAACGTTGAAGCATTATGAAAGGAATGGTCTCTATTTTTTCTCTTAATCAATATTTCAGACTTCTCTTTCAAAGCGCCTCCATCAAAAAAACAAGCAAAAAAAGTGCATATCCTCTTCTTTGCGCCCTACGCCAGTGAAAGTATCTGACCTGAAGGGATCACCCGTCGCTGCCCCGACAGCCTCTGCCGTCGGCGGTGACGGAAGGAGATCACGTGCGTCGCGCGGCATTTGTCAGCCGCCGCGCGCGCCTCTTGATTCTGTGAGGCTCCGCGCCATCTCCCGTCGCTCTTCGTTCCACTTGTCACATTCATCGCGGTTCTCCCGTCTCTTTCTCTTTTCTCGATTTTGCCTTCGTTGTCGGAAACGGGCTGGCTGGTTAGATTTGAAAGATGCTTTCTGGGTTATTTCCCTCGGGGTCTGGATTGTTAGGTAGAGGCCGTGAATCTTTAAAATGTTATGAACTGATCTAGTTCGACTAGACTTGTGTTCTCCAAAAGTTTCGAATTGTGAAGCCTGCTGAAAACTCGTTAATATGTAATATTTTCAAAAATGCGTTCTTGAAGTCATTCCAACTTCATCTCTTGAAATCCTATGGTTGTCAAAGGATTACGAACGTCATTATAACCATTTCGGGTTCATTTGTGATTATCCTTAATTTTACGATAATTATATCTCCAATATATCTCGTAGAGGATTAGTGTCTATGATATTCACTTTGACTCGTTTTGAATTCAAGTTTAGACATCTGCAATGCGTTATCGTATTATTCAGAGGGGCTCTCTTAATGAAATAAGTTAAAGAATGTATTTTACAGAAAATGAACCTCGAAAATTTGCCTTAGCGTGTTTTCTTGTCAGCAAATCGTGCAAAATATGAACGTAAAAAGCTTGTTTGTGTTTTGGAAGCAAAATTACACTTCCTTCATCCAGAGCAACGCAAAGCAGGTCCTGCTTCATCGCCTCTCTAATCCGCCTTAACGCAGCTCTTGTCTCCGCTGTTGACCTTCCTTTCTTCCGTGTTCCGTTTTTACCGAGTGTTTGCGTTCCTGAATAATGTAAGACAAACAAACAAGTTAAAGAGGAAAGCGTCTTTGCGACAGAGGTCGTACAGTGATGGTTGTTTCAAAGGACTCGTCTGGGCTGCTTGTTCTCGGGTTCGTTTCAACTCTGGAGGATGTTGTTCGAACTTACTGTTTCCGTGTTCTCTTCAATTAATTTTTTTGTTGAAATGTAGAAACATTCGTAAGTTTTAAATTTAGGCAAATTTCTTACATGTCCCATAAAATATTGTTTTCAAATTAGTAAATTTTTCAGTACATTTCAGTTTTGTGTTTCACAAAACTTTTGTCTTGGCACAAGAGATAAATTATTAATATGACTTTTTTCCTAATGCAAAATGGGCACAAGTTTCTTTAACAAGCATAAAAACAACCAAGGTGTTATCAAACCAAGGGAAAGTAGTATATGTCGTCGGTACCAACCCAAATACTATAAGGGATACTTTTCAGAAGAACGTGGAAAATAAGAGTTTTCAAGTGGAGAGTTGCATATCAGTCAATTATGTAATTAATTGAAGGGCTACTTAAGACACATGGTTCTTTAGTCGTATTGTAACCTTTAAATGCATTTACCTCTGGAGTAGCTTTTTTCGCTTACGAGATTTTGTCGTGGTGCAGACGATACGAAGAAAAATAGTCAACTCTTTTTTGTTGTGTTAGTACTTATGTCAGGCTCATGGTAAACAATATAAACATTCTCCCTTTATTTTAACAAACCCATCAACGCACCTTATTCTTTAAAAAACACGTTTGTTGTAGGCATTGTTCACAGAGCGTTGTAACCTTCTGAATCTAAAAATCACTGCCATTCCGTGGCCTGCTGTTCGACACGCTTGTTATACACGCTCGGTTTCCCGCGGGATCTCTACCAGTTCCCGCCTTCCCAAGCCTTAGATGCCGATCACTAACCTCAGGCGTGAATCGGGAACACGTCCGTGCGCGTATCAGTCAGCGGGGTCGTGTCCCGATGACAGGGCCCCCGAGCCCATAAATATACGTGTCTACCCGCCCTCCGCCTCCGTCTCCCCAGAACTCCAGAACGCGCTCCGAATTCTCCTCCCCACCCCCACCTCCACCCCCACTCCCACCCCCGAGCGACCTCCGCTACGGCGGCGTTGCTGGTAACCGAGTGGAACACGTGAATAAATACGGGTGTGGATATGGGAGAAAGTCGGTCCCAGCCTGTTAGAGAGCAGGTCATTGAATGCTACAAAGCACGAAGGTGAAAGAATCTTTGAGTTCAGTGAACTAGTGATGATTAGAGCTACACTTTTTAAGGAGGGTGGGTGAGAGAGGAGGCTTATGTCGTTATGTCCCTCCTTTTTCTTAGTCAGCTTATCACTGAGGAGGATTGCCTCTGCTTTTCACTGTATTAAGCGGTGATTATGAGGGGTGAATGAAGAGTATACGAACATGAATGTTCAGGTATACGATGATACGAGAAATCACCATGTATTAACTGCAAAAATATATATTCGCCTCTCCTATTTTTTTACTTAGAAAAGATGTAGACTGTCACACCAACACCATCGTGTCTGTAAATGTCGCCTTTCATTGAAATTTGCTATTAAAAAGCTCAGCCTCCTTGAGGCACTACTGTAGCGCCATAAAAGAATGCGAAGTATTCGAATCACACTATCTAGTTCATAGAACAGACTCATAAAGTATTTTTTCTTGTGCTGTAGTAAGCCATAAGCGACTATGTAATTTAAGTATAACCCCCCACTTGGCTTTTCTGGGCAATTATTAAGTAATTACCGATGATTTTGTTTATTGTAAGGGGCATACAAGATCCACGTCATGCACATTTGCTTTCTTATTCCGTCCACGTATCAATCACCAGAGGAAAACAACTTTTCATTTACTCGAACTGAAGTCAAGACGGTTTGCCGCGTTTGCTGCATGTGTTACTCATGTCAGCAATAAAATGTGACGGCGTGAGAACATATTTACAAACTAAGTAAAGAGTCTGACAAGGGAATGACATGTGGAGAATGCATTTTGAAAGATGCACGCCAAATACACTTCTGCAAGAGTTATTTACATTATTTTTTTTATTTTTACGAATTCACGGAAACACATGTTTATAGCCAGGGGTTCATTCAGATAGTGCGAGAGGGCATATTTTTGTCGCTATAGTTATGTACTTCGCTCTACGTGTACTGCAAAGTAACCGTTTCTAATCAATAGAGAGTTTGTGCACCCTCGTGCGTTAAAGCACTATCGATTTCTTCTCACGCGCAGTTCAATCTTCGCATCAGTTTTGAGTATCTGCGCATGCGCAGAAGATCGAGTGTGCTGTCCGATATGGCGTGCACAAACCCTCTAATAAAAAGTGCACGGAAGTGCTAGTTTTCGCGTGAGACAGATCGATCCAATGGCCGTTCGCCGCCCGACTCCCAGCCCCGTGGCCCGGAGGCAGCCGCAACGCGCGGGCTGTCCACCGCCTCGGAGGAGCACCGGAAGCGAGTGGGCGGGGCTGCGGGCGCGCGAGCGATCGGATCGATGTCCCCCTCCCTCCCCCTCTTCGGCGGCGGATATGGGCGCGTCGATCATCGCCACGACGACGGCCGCCTCGTGGCCTCCGCTCCCCCATCCCCCCGTCCCCTCGTCCCCCTCGTCCCCCTCGTCCCCCCGTCCCTGCCGCCGCGTTGCCACATGGCGCGGCGGGGGCGTTCGGAAACTCCGATGCGCTGGAATCCGGTTGCAAGCGGCGCGGCGCGGCTGAAAAAAGACGTGAGGGATGACGCGGAAGATGCATTGACGGAAGCGGAAATGTCTTGCTTCGGGTCGGGTTGTGGTATTGTGGTCTGTAGTGCGGCATCGGAGTTCCTACGTAGCCGGACATGTTTTCGAATGAATGAAGTGCTGTAGTTGGATCCGTGCGAAGATGATGGACTTAAAATAGCAAATAGCTTCAAACAGCTACCCAATTTGAAATGACCAGACTCTGTGTGGTGCGTTATATCATACAGGCTCGGTACTAGGCGGGGGTGAACATTGTAATTTTGGTAAGCTGAAACTAACAAACACAAATACTTAGATTCGTGCCATTAAATTTCTGCAAATATGCAAAACTCAATTAAATTTTCCATCCATTTTAAGTTTCTGTATGTTTCTGCCCCATGGGAGTGGGGTCACGAGAAAAACTACACCTACAAAATTGCAAAAAAGACTCGTGTTGTAGGTTTCGACAAAAGAAAGGCAACCCGGATTCCCACAGGAGCTTGGCTTTAAAGGCTTTGGAGGCACCGTTTTCAAGGTGCATGTGTAACGTGTAGTGCGAGTTGCACGGCGGTCATCTGATTTTAACTCTTTTCTTCTTCAACAGAGGCAATAAAATGTTAAATACAGTTAATAATGAATCAAGTTTGATACGAACATTATTCTCTCGGATAATGCCTCATGGCGGAAAAGCGACAGCCCATTCATTTCATTGTGATGTTCTTGTAAGACCTTGAATATTTTATATTCGACATGCTCAGAGTAATTTCTCTAACATTTTGTCTACTTTTAACGGCTTGTCACAGAATCTGTTCGTTTCCATAAAACAACTTTGTTTATTTTATCGATTTGGCGTTAACATCAACTATTATAAATATTTTACGGTTATCATTTGTAATAATATAATGGTTATCAGGATCATAGTCCTGTTTAAAATTGGTTTTATCAAATATTGCAAAGCTGGTAAGAGGTGATACTTAGAATAATTGCAGTTATGTTTTAAAATATTATTACTTGCCTCTGACAATCCTAACTAAAAAAGAGGGTTATGAACCCGTAAAAATATCCTTAAGAAACTTATAATATACCCCGAATGTGAGGGCTGTTCAACAGTTGACAGGCTGTTATAAATATAGAGTAATTTAGTATTTCGTAAATGGTATTGTTTCTGTACTTGATTCCCATTTTTATTCTGATTGTGAAAATATAGAATGTTAGTTATTTTTAATTGAAAAGGTTGTTTAAGCTTTCTGTTCTTTTTTCTTTTAATTTTTTAAAATATTAATTTTTAGAGTTGATGTTTTTTGGCTTCCTCCATGTCACAACCTGGAAAAGTTCAGAAACCCCGGTGCGTTAGGCGCTTTATCCATTTGTTCTCCCGCGTTCGCGATGTGGCTTTAAGAAGACGCCAGGGATAAGTGATCAATGAGAAGCCGAAGAGATATCGGTAACGGAAATGTCTTAATGCGTCGTGTGTGGTGTGGTAGCGCGTATGTACGAAGTTTCTACATAGTAAATATGGTCTCGTATGAGAACAAATGTGTTTCACTTTCGTATTTCTTACTTGTCTCAATTGAAGATGCACAGTTTCATTTGTCTTCTAAATTGTCATTTTACAATTGAAAATAAATATATTTTCGCGCTTTCAGATTTCCCCTTCGCAATTGCAAATTTGCAGTTTTATTTTGCTTTCATTTTCTGATTTCATTCTGACATTCGCCGTCTACTCTTGGTCATTGGTTGGTTAAACTTAAAAACCTTCAACATCGTTTTGCTTTTGTGTTATTCTTTGCATTTATTTTCGTTTTAATTCTGCATTTTCATAAAAGCCAAACTACCTACCCAATCAACTATGTATTTCCTCTTCATACATTTCAGTTCCTCAACACACACCTAATTAATCATTATTATTTGGGTATAATGCAAACTTAATAAACATTTTCATTCCATTTGGTAGTTTCATGTATCTTCGTCATAAAGAATGTTGTTTAGATTTTACTGATCTATAATTAAAAGTTTTCTTTAATACTTATGAGTATTACCACAAATTAGATGTTAACTCTCGATAAGTTGGTAGCTTGACGTTTGCAATTCATTGATTTCAATGCTATTTGAGGTTCAAAGTTCTTAGTAGCAAAGTTAATAGATTTTATCCCCTTTGAAAATTGTAAGTTCATCCATGAATCAAGTCTTTGAAATTGCTTTTAAATCATTGACCGATGAGAAACTGCCGCAGAAAGTCAACATACTGTGATAAATATGCGACGTTACACTCGCTTAAAATTATCATTCTTGTTGGTTCACTTGCAAATTGCCAATAATGTATTCAAAATGTCAACGATTTCATTAATTTCGCTCTGTATGAGAACACGTAATTGGATGAAATTCAATGAGCAGACAAATATTAATCCTACGATCGAATGACATACCTAATTAAGTAGCGTTATAAATGTCAACATATAGGAAGATACATTACCGGGAGTGGATAAACACGTAATTGGGATGAACAAAAAAGGTTACGAGAAATGTAAGAAATCATCTTATGCTGGAGCAAACGTAGCAGCTTTTTTTGAAATACCAGAATTGCTTTTTACAAATGAAGTGCAAGGTTTAAGAACAAGGAATATTACTAGTTATTGTGAATTACATAGGTTACGTTTTAATAATGTACCTTTTAGCTTGGCTGGTCTTAAAATACTATTTCAAAAAAAGGGTCGTGGACTGTCCGGTACAATGCACCTTCAGTCTAATGAAAACATAAGCTTTCGCCGTATGCGGAAACATAGCTAACCATGCTAGGTAACTGTCGTGACCGGCCGCACGTAATCAAAAGTGCCGCCACGGAATGACGTCAGCAGGGCGTTACCGCCCCTGGCGGCAGTGGGCAACATCCAGCGCGGGCCAGCCGTGCCCGGCTGAGCGCGGCCGTCACGCCTGAGCGGGCGGGGTGAAACTCGACCCCGCCCCTACTACGCAGCCAGTCAACGGGCCTACGGCCCGGGGCCGCTATAAGAGGGCCTCGGCGCAACGCTGAGGCAGATAGCGAGCGACTGTGGTAGTGTGACGATCTGGCGGTATATTGGTGTTATTGTGTAGAGAGAAAGAGAGAGAGAGACGACGAAAACTGTGCTACGACTTTGGACTTCCCTTCTGCTCTTTGGTGACTCGGCATTTGTTGGTATATCTCCTGGTTTACGACGACACGGCTACGTTCTCTCTGCAAGTTCTCCTGGTTATTCGGCACTACGGCTTTGTACCTGGTTTTGTCAATAAATTTGTTTTAAGAACCCTGCTGTGTTTAATTTGGATACTTCAGTTACCGTGCTTCCAAAGTCAGTCGAGAATCCCAATCAATTCATGTCATTTGAAAGTGAGATCGGGGCATTTTGAAATGAAGTTTAGACGGTCGCAGAGAGAGGGCAAACGTGCTATTTGTTCTCGCCCTCCCACTTCCGCCAGCCTCCTCCGTGTGCTGTCGTCGGCCTGCAAACGAGGTGCCCGCATGGAACGCAGCCGTCCTCGCCCCTCTTATATTCTACCCTCTCCTCTCCCGCTCCCCTCCCTACCCTCCCTACTCCCTCTTGCCCCGTTTCGGCTGTCTTCGTACGATCCTTCCTCTTTCCACCCCTCTTCCTTTTATCCCTGTCTCCCTCCTTCCTCTATTATCCTTACACTTTTCTCCTCTCATTCTCTTTCATTTCTTGCTCATTTCCTCTTTTATTACCTGTCCTCTCTCTCTCTCTCTCTCTCTCTCTCTCTCTCTCTCTCTCTCTCTTTCTCTCTCTCTCTTCCTATCTTCTGCCTCTTCTGTTCTTTCTGCTTAAGCTACCACTTTTACTTCTAGCATCCTCCTCTTCTACTCCTCTTTTGTCACTCTATCATTTCCACTTTTATTTTCTCGTTTCTCTTATTTTATTTTTCATCACTTTTCTCTCTCTTTTCTAAGAGTTTCTGTATTAGGGAGGTTCTGCACCTCTCTTATATAGAAATAAATACCCCTTGCATTCTCCTTCCAACATGTGGGTGTCAGGTAGCTCTTCCATCTATCGCAAACGGAACATTTTGATAATCATCTCCAGCATTCTTTAGCCTGATCTTCAAGGTTTCTTGCTTACCCAGTCAATCCATAACTTTCAGAATACCACTGGTCTGCTCTAGCTTATAACCATTTGGTATATGCAAGGAACGGCGTACGCAGACAAATGTTGCAAATATGGCAATGAGCTACATGATGCTTTTTCTTCTCTATTTATCATGCGCTTTTTCTCATACATACATACTTGTACATACATACATTACATACATTTATTTGAACTGCAATTGGGTATGACCCGGTGGCAGTTAAATAACAATAATTACAATAATAACAATAATAATAATAATAATAATAATAATAATAATAATAATAATAATAATAATAAAGGAGTACAGTACAAGCCGAACATGCAATAATCATACTATCACTAATATTAAGTATTATAACAAATATTTCAACCTTTTATCTTTTGCCTCTTTTATCTTTTACCTTTTATCTTTGGCTCACCTTCGGCTCTTTCCCTCTCTCCTTTAGTCCTTCCATTACCGCCGCCCTCATCACTGTCCTACGTGCTGTTCACCGTTTCGTGCGTGCCGTGACATGCGTCTCCTTCTCGCACCCGGATCCTGGCAGAGGCCCACGCCGGCCCGCGCCACCTGGCTGGCAGCTGTGCCGCGGCCCGAGGACCTTCGCGGGGGGAATCTGCGCATTCGGTCGTTCCTGCCGCGGCAATTCATTATTCACTAATTGGCCATGAAAATTTGTAAATGACGCGGAAAACATGTTTTCCGATTTCCATTCCTGTTATTTTCTGTTCGGAGCTCCCATTCTTTGCCGTGTGTATACTGAAAATTGCATATAACGGTACTTTGTTTGGGCTAAGCCATGTGTAATGAAGATTGTTTAATAAAACGTAAAAAGTTGACTCAAAATATACATCTCATTTGTGTACTTGCCGTTAGGAATATCATTGCCGTTAATTTTCCATTCGTCAAAATGCTGATAAATTTGCACTGATATTTGATTACCGCATAATTATATTTTAAAAAAATACGTGCAAGAAAACGGTATAAATAGAGTAAAACGGCATTAGCCTCAAAATGTCAGAGGTTCATATACACGGTAATTGGCGTATAATTGTATTGATATTAGAACTGGCTGTAATTTTGTATTAAGAATAGATTCCGTTGGGTCGTGTCGAGCGTGTTTTTTCTAAAGTGGTAAGGAGTTATCAGAATTTACAATGAAGAAGAATTGCGGACTTTTTTTTAGTTCGAAAATTGTCGTTATTGGCATTATTAAACTGCGAGCAAGGTAAAAGGCTTTTTTTTTTTTTTTTTAAGAAACCTTGGAAATCTTAAATCCACATTACGTCTCGAACACCGCGAGCGAATTTCGCAGGCAGCGGGCGGCTGCGGCTGGCTCTTCGTGCGAGCAGGCGCACCCGCACTGCACCCGTCGAGGGTCTGCTCATCGCATCGAATTATGGGCGCTCGGAGAAGTGGGTGGTCCGCGGCGGGCGGCAGAGCGGGCAAGTGCAGCCCTGTGTTCACACCGCAGGGCCTCCGGCGCTGGATGGGGCGGGGCCTCGGAATTTGAATTTAGGGCTCTTTAACAGGCGGAACGAGACTGCGGGAGGGGGCGTCCGAACGGGAGAGGCGGCGGCGGCCGGGTGGTCGACAGAAGTGGCGGCGAGCATGCCCGAGGAAAGGAGGTGGAGAAACGGTGGCGGCGACAAGGGCAAGGGGCTGATGAAATGAAAGTGGAAAAAGAGAAAGCCGAGGATGAAAGGAAGAAAGGGAGGAAACAAAGGAGGGGAAGGAAACGAGAGGAAGGAGGGAAAGGAAACGGAGGGGGGATCAAGGATGTGGAACAGACGAAAGAGAGACAAGAGTTGGAAAACTGAGAGGGGAAGTAGGAGAAAGAAACGAGCGAGATGAGAAGGAAGAGGAATAATAAATAGAAAAGAGAGGAAGGGGAGAGGAAGAGAGAAAAGAAGGAGGAAGAAATTGGGATATTGTGAAAAGTCAAAGAGTGCGAACGGAGACGCGGATGAGACGGGTAGGGAAAATTAAGAGGAAGAGAAGAGAAAAATGGGAGGGGAAAAGAGGAAAGAATGTGTGTCAAAGGGGGAAACAAAAAGATGCGATGGAGAATACTATAAATAAGCAATGTTACAAAGGGACGACCAGGGCCATGGGAGACAGTGCAGCATTGCTTGGGGGTAGTAAAGAAGAGAGTGGTCAAGAGATAAATGAAGAAAGCGACCAATACATTTACAGATATCTGCATTGATTAAGGCGTGGGATGTGATTACGATTGACGCGACTGCGTGAGCAAGGGGAACGGCAGAGAAGCGACGAAGACAGACACAGTGGTGGAAATGGGGTTTAACTAAAGGTAAAGAATTGCTGGTCGCGGAGAAGAGAGAAATGGGCAGAAGTGATCCTTTTTTTTTTAACACATTTATTCATTTGGAGGATTTACATCGTTCAGTACAACTACTTTACAGATGTATTGAAGAAGTGATCCTATTCAGGGTAGGAAAGTGAACGAGAGTATGGGCGAGGACATATTTGGAATCGGATTGGATGAGCGGGGGTGAGTACACCGAGGTAACTTAAGGCAATAAAACATAGTTGCTTTTAATAAGATGGGTTTCATTGAGTTGGTGAATAACCATAGTAGCTATGTTAATTTGTGACTTTGGCCAGTATATATGTTGTAATAAGCGCTGTAAATTAGCGTATTTTTGACACGTTTGAAAGGTAGGTAGTTAGTAGTCTAGTAGCACGGAGAAAAGCGAGGTACTAATCAAGCACAGGGAAATAAAACGCAGTCTTAGAGATAATCAATCGCGGAATTAGCTTCGAAAGGACTTTTGTAGCGAAAACAACAAAAAGCAAGCTTGTTCGAGACAAAAAAGGAAATATTATTGTAGAAATAGTGATGAGCAGAGGAAGAGATTGATAAACTTGTCATCTCTGTTTGTGTATTCACAAGTTAAAGAAATTTTCCTATGTTCTGAGACGAATTATCCTCGTGGTTTTATCGCAAAAGTTTTATCGATTTTTTTACCTTATATACGTGCACTAGCATGTTCTTTGCTTTGATATTGCATAATTTTGATTCTGAATTAAATACAGGATGACTCAGAATAAATGTTACAAAGATCTACAGCATCTAGAGGAGTCGAAAATGATAGCTTTTTGCCAATGAATATATAGTGTAAAATTGCATATAACAGAGTTATATGCTTTTATTCATGAGACACTCGTCCCTTACTTTAGGCAAATCCTTGTGCACAAACCTTTGGCACCTCATATTCTAACGCAGTTTAAGGAATTTTTCATGTACATCCCGAACACCTATGCTTACAGGAAAACATAAAAATCGAAGGTAAATGTCACACATATAATGCATATACTAACTCCGTTATATGCAATTTTCCACTACATGTTCTTTGGAAAAATACATAATTTTCGACCCCTCTACATACTCTAGAAGTTTGAATCTTTTATTCTGAAAGAGCATGCGTGCATCACACATTTTTTATTAATATCATGTAATATTGTTCAATTTTTTCACTCATACTCCTCCCACTTGTCTCCTGTTTGCAGCTCTGGCATTAATAAGTGGGCAAAGCCTTCCTGAATATTACTTTAATTCATGGCAAGATGCAAACAACTCTGAAACGATTCTCGCATACTAATCTGCATTTTTCTTTATCTCCCTAATCTCGTAATCTCTCTTCTCCATCTTCACGTGTTTTGTATCTTACATTTTCAGTCTTGGGTTTCCTCGTTTTTTACTTTCTCGCCTTACGAAGTACTTCGTAAGAAGAGAAAGTTACGTAATCGTGCGCCGGACATCGGCGACTTTTCGACAGAAAAACTTCTTATTTATTTTAGGTGGGTGCTATTTCACTATGATTTTCCTTTGCCATTCCTCATTCATTCGGTGCATATCGTATTAATTGATCTCTGTATCATTACTCCTCGTGTTTGGATTTCTTTGCAAACTGAACGCCGGTATTGGAATAAGTTCAAGGCGTAGGACGCATGCAACAAAAGCTCTCTCTCTCTCTCTCTCTCTCTCTCTCTCTCTCTCTCTCTCTCTCTCTCTCTCTCTCTCTCTCTTTCTCTCTCTCTTTCTCTCTCTCTTTCTCTCTCAAGAGGACGTGCCATACTGAGAGAACTCACATGACGCGAGAGCAGCGGTGGCGGCCGGGAGAGTGGGGGTGGCGACGAGGACGGCGACAACTGACCGCCGAGGGCGAGAAACGGGGGAGGGGCGCCCGCCTGTGACCCCTTCGCCCTCCTTTCTCCGCGTGGGAGGTCTGGCACCCTCACCCTCTAGTCCGCCGCCGCCGCCGCCGCCGCCCCGCCCCCCTGCCTGTGGCCGTTCGCTGATGGGCCTTCGTCCAGGGCGCTGGGCACTCGAGATTCATGTGGTTGCTCTTTTTACGTGGCGTTGAGCGAGAGGAAGCTGATCGGAAGTGGTGTGTCATTGTGTTTGTGTGTGTGTGTGTGTGTGTGTGTGTGTGTGTGTGTGTGTGAGTGAGTGAGTGAGTGAGTGAGTGTGTGTGTGTGTGTGTGTGTGAGTGAGTGAGTGAGTGAGTGTGTGTGTGTGTGTGTAATTGTGTGTTTGTGAGTGTGTGTGTGTGTGTGTATTTGTGTGTGTGTGTGTGTGGGGGGGGTTGAAGCGAAGGCCTAATGTGGAATGAAGAATTTCAAGATATATAGCAGATCGCTTTTCATTTTGCTTCTATTGCTCTTATTTTTTGCGCGTATTTGGTGGTCTGATTTTATGTAGATTCTGTTTTCGTTTTTACAGTTTGGAATCTTCAGAGACAATGTGTCATGTCTCGCAACAATATATTATTATTCGTTTATTTTAATAATGTAATAACTAATAAGTTGTTTCCTATTAAATAACGAACTCTTCGTTAGCCAAACTCTACAAACCTTACCATACTAATAATTTTGAAGGTTTGGGAATTTATGATTGGTAAGTAAGTATTGTAACAAATTATAGTGTTGGTGAACTTAGGTTTCATCTTATAACTGTGAGAAAGAAGGTTCGGATCGATGGTATTGCGAAGTGAAAGTTTTAGAACGCGTCTTATTTTTACGCATTTTGGAACAAAACTTTTGAGAAATTTAAAATTACAGAAACATGCATGGCGACGACACAATAAGAGAGTTCCGTTCACTAATGTTTTCTCATTGAAACATTCTAATCTGAGATACGCCAGCTTCAGTCTTCTTGTCTGGCTTTGTCATGGAAGTGCCGTGAGCTGAATGAGAATAATGCGTAACCAATCTGTAAGTACAGGAATTAAAGGCATGTGGTTAGAGAGATGATTCACTTCCACAATGACACTGCTATTGCTTTATCCCGAAAGGCACTGTTAAGCGGAAATTTAGGGACTGAAACTTACGTAAACGGATCTGATAGAATATATCGTATTCATAATATTATTCGCTTCACCAATTGTGTGAATACGCTGGTAAAATCTACTCTAAGATAGTTAATTATTATATTATTATATATATTACTAGTAGCAACAATGAAACTGATACAATGTCTTCAGGCGTTGTGCAAGATACATTATTCATTATATATTCAGAGAGAAATGGAACCAAATCCAATGATGGAGGAAAGAACGAAAAAATCAGATTACGTAGGAACCGTTCTTAATTGTGGAACTACAATCATAGAAAAGCAGTGAGCAAAGAAATTGCGTATTTGTGCACACTTCCTATGCATTTTAGTAACTTCTTTGGAGATGCGTATGTATTGTATTATACATATGTATTATAAATGCGGGCAGATGGTAACATCCAAGCATTCATATTTTTAGAGAATTCACTAAATTAACTGAATTTCTTAGTGTTGTATAGCTTGATATTGTATAAAACATCATAGACAAATAAAAATATGCCCAGCTATTCTGTTAGTTTTTAAAAGAAAGTCTCCCGCTGGTGACTTATCAGACACTGAGAAAAATGTGTAACTCCCGACAACAGTATCAACATTGGAATGAATGTGTTGGTATAAAAAAGGAAATTCTAGATTTGATAGATTCCTGATGAATGATGTGTTCAGTTATATAATAAACATGCATTTGCTACAGCAAACAGAACAACAGTTCGGACCTATTTTCACTAAGGGCAGTAAGCAGCATACTACAGAGATCTGTAAGCTGCAAGCAAGTATTTTTCTCAGTTCTCTAGTTAAACAACAGTTATCGGTCACCACTGCCTAAGCCTTTTCCCAAGACATTCACGACAGCGAAGTCGTATTTCTGTTGTTCATCGTGCCCTCAGCAGCCAAGAGCGGCTGTTCGCCCTCGGCAGCTGCCCCCAGCTCCTCGAAGGGCTTCCAAGGGGCCCCGGAAGCTCCGGAGCGGGCTGACAGGCCGAGTATTTTAATTCCTCAGGGATGACGAATGGCGGCGCGACGGGAGCGCAAACGGTCACGTGTCATTTGCGCCCGTCGCGATGCGGTAAATGTGTCAACTGCCTGGAAGCGCCGCTGTTCACGATTAATACTCAGGATGCTGGCGAAGGGGTTGTTGCTTAATTGGAGATGTGCGGCGAAGGAAAAATGTAGTTCAAAACGCCGTGAAATGTTGTAAGTGGAAACTCATGGAGTGTCATCGATTACAGTGTGAGAAAAATTGACTCGAAGACGATTGGTAAAATCGATCGTTTTAATTAATATTATTGCGTGTTGTCATTTTATTTTAAAATTGATCTTACAGTCGACTCCGGTTTTAGTGAACTTGGATATAGAGAACCCTCGGTTATAGTGAACTCGGATATAGAGAACCCTTGGTTATAGTGAACTCGGATTTATAGAACCCTCGGTTATAGTGAACTTTAGTCACTTGTCCCGTTTCACTTACATTACAAAGAAGCATAAGGAGATTCGTTTATAGTGAACCTGAATCTCGGCTACAGTGAGCGTAGGTAACACGTCCTGGAAATTAATTTCCTCCTGGAAAGGAATATATCGCCCCAGAGCCACAAATTCCAACACTGGTCAGCTTGAAAAAAATATCGCCGCCAAAGGTCATAATCAAAGTCACACCTGAGGTGGAGGTAGAGGATCCGGGATGGGAAGCTTACTGATTATCTTATGTCACTCAATTTCGCTGTGGAAACAAAGGCCGTGTCCTGCGTGGACTACAACTGGCGGCGGCGACGCGCGATTGCTTAGTTCGGTTTCAATCTTGGTGTAATATTCCAGGGGATAGAGCGCGTTGAGTTCTACGTAGGCGACAGGAAGCATGCGACAGACACAGACTGGCGATATCCGCCGTGCTGTGCGGAAAAGTGATCGGTTTCATTAGTCGCTGGCACCTTCTCGGTATCCAAAGCATCTCATATGTTATTAGGCGAGTAAAAGGGCCATCGGAGTGTGGAACGGTGTTCCAACAGTGCAAGAGACATTGAAGGGTGTTAAGACTGCTTTAGAATACTAAGACAAAGAGGACAATACAGAATCAAGTATGGAGATAGCACGAACTCTGGAGAAGGATTTAGAGAAATTACTAAAGAAAAAGTACGAAGCAAAACAATTGAAAATAATTGATCTTTTAAGGAGAAATAAAGATATTGAAATTTTCAGTTCGTTCTGTTAATGTATTTTTCTATATCTCTAAATAAATAAAACCAATCGTTGTGGAGAAATTCTACTTAATTTTGACGGATATAGTGAACCAAAAATGTTAGTCCCTAGAAGTTCACTACAACCAGAATCGACTATACTTTCTTCCATTAGTAAATCTTTTTGGCTATTCTTACAATAAAAAGTTTGGAATCTTCAGTTAAGACCTTTTTATATCTGATATCACAGTACTCCAATTAAGTTTTCTTAACATTACATAAAAATATTTGCATTCACTGTGATTGGTTTTATTCGTTACTGTTACCTTTTCGCCTGTATGAATCCAAGCAATGATCGTTTTCTGCGGAGAAAATAATTTTTTAGAGCCATTGTTTCAAGAGTTTATTGTTTCATGTTAATATAAGAATATTACTGATTCTCACAATGCCATGTCTGTTTCTGTGTTGCCAAATTATATGTGAAAATAATAATATTGATATTTTTATTATATATTGATTGAATGAATCCTCTATTTTATTTATTTGTTTCACCTCTGTCAACATTTGTGTATTCTTTTACAACTGAGTGCCAACCAGAACGAAACCTTCTTCATTTCCTTCATCTCTTTTCTCATCATACTGTTCATTTTCTCCTTTTCATAGTTACCCCGTCTCCTCCTTTCCAACCTATTTCTCCTCTTTCGTCTCTCGTATTGTATTATTATCTTATATTTGCCGTCTTCCCAGCCCCTTTCGTCTTGCTTCTTTATTTCTCAGCTCTTACCCCGTGCTATTATTCCTGGCCTCATCTCCTTTCTTCTCTTCTCATTCTTTCTTTACCCATCTTTTCTCACTCATTTTTTCTTCGCCACTTTCATTCCGTATCTTTCACTTCTAGTGTATCTATATTCAGTTCTTTTTTTCTAGTTCCTCCTCTGTTAATTGTCTTCTTCTCAACCTCGCCTAATTATTTTCTTTTCTTTTTCTCCTCTTCATTATCTCTCCTTTCTCCTAGTTTTACTCATCTCTCAGTTCTTCTTGATGTCATCACTTCATCTCTTCATTATCTTCTCTTCTTTCTCTGTTTACTCTTTCTTTTTCATTCCCATCTTCGAGTCCCTCTTCATCCTCCCTCCCCCCCTAACCACTCCCGTTACGTCTTCCCCCTCCCCCAAACCCCTCCCTGCCGTCTCAATCTGCGTCTCGTGGTGGCGGGCAGCGGGGGGCGGGGCGGGGCCAGGCCCTTAGCGTCGCGTGACGGATGGCGGCGGTCGCGAGACGAATGGACCCCGCGCCGCGCCGCGCCGCGCTGCGTGCTTGTTAGCGGCGGGCGAGCAGCAGAGCACCGCCGCCGCCCCCTCCCGTGCGCGTGCGCTGGGAGGCGCGGCCGCGTTGTTGTGGCCAGATGATCTCGGCCTCGGGCCGCGTGCGCCGCTGTCTGCAACGGCAGACGCAAGCAACTTGCACTCTACCATGTACTTCCCTTTGGTTTATTTTTGATGAAGAAACAGGTCATGGGTGGTTAATTGACAACAGTAGCTGGTGGGTTTTGATATTATTTTATACATTCCAATTAAAACTATCACGGTGATTCGGATTCTGTTTGCGATCCCTTTTCAAATGCATATAAATGACAAAAAAAAGCAGGCAATTAAAACAAAACGAAAAAACACGTAAAATCGTAAAACTAATTAAACATTAGGGGACATAGTCCAGATTTCAATTAAAATATCAGAGTGACAAAAACACAGAAGTTTAACGTTGTTAATTGGAATAAAACACAATAAATGTTAACATCAACCGACAACTATTGTCTATTATCTCATCAAGACCTTATGATTTAATAATATTTCTTCATCAAAATTTATCCTCTGGGACGCTGGGACTTCGGGTTTGGAGCTCATAAGTGAATTAATCATACTTGCATATCGTTAAGAAATGTTGTACATAAGAATACCAGTTTTTCTGAATTTGAAGCGGTTGCTCTCTCAGAACCAGCTCAATCTATTATAAACCAAAATTCACTTTTTTGTGCTTGCGAAGTTTGGGGAAATTTTGTTTTTATTGTAAAATTCTAGGAAATGAAATAAACTGTTTATACTAACATATCAACTGCTTTATACTTTTAAAGTTTAGTTTATACTACGCTTCATATCAACCTGCTTTATACTTTTAAAGTTTGAAGAACTATCGTTATGATGTATTGCGACTTCGATTTCTCGAATGTCCAAATCTCGAAAATTTTTCATTGTCCTGTGCGCTTGACGGAGCCACGTTATTTTCAGATTGGCTCTCGTTGTTGACCTTGCCTTGTGAAGGCCTTCACGAACCTCTTTGTGACTCAGATTTTTGGTAATGTCTATGGAATCAAGGTAACGCATGAGTGAATTAAAACATTTCGCAAGAGAGGCCTGTTTAACATGTAGCCTATGCCTGTAAGAGCTGAGTACCTAAGTATCAGTCTGTGTACATTGAAAGTGCGATTAATTTTCGTTGTGATATATTGGATCTCCGAAAACTCGTGTTTCCAAAGACTCCTTGATTTCTGGAATACTTTTCATTCTCCGTCTTCTGCACGGAACAGTGCGTCATCTGTAACAGCAAACGGAAGTGTTTTGGGAGTTGGGTGTGACTCTACACTGTAAATGTATTTCGTAAAGCAGCAGCAAACAATGATTTCATTCAAATATTAAGAAATAGAGTCTTAAAACATTTTGTAATGGATGAGTTACTGTGTAAAAAGCGCGAGCGGGTTCTGCGCGAATGAGCAAATGGTTTCATGACATTGTTTGAAAAACGTTTCTTTTCAGCATTGCAGTTTAGCGATGATTTCTATGGTTGAAAAATTACCCTACATCTTTCGTTGCGGAATTATAGGAAGAAACAAACAAGTGTTGTTTTTTAAAAGTAGGTTTGCACGGTTTCAAACTATAATTAAATTTCAATGTAGTACAAGGCAACATCGGAAGCTCGCATTATGATAATTTGAAATACTAATGAGACCGAATTTTGTTCATGTATCAATTGCCATTCTATTGCATGTGAAATACTGCAACTAAAGCAGCATTACCTGAAAATATTGTAAATCTTTAAGTTTTATTTTATCCTAAAAATTCTAGTAATCGATGACTCACTGTATTAAGAAGCTGGTTGACAATTATCTTGTGTAATGAACTGCATTCTACAGACATTTGCCCATGCAAAACGAAGACGTCTTGTCCAAACAATAGTTGTTTCTAGATATCACTATCTAACGCTAATAGTGTAACGCTACGTAACGCTAATAGTGTTTTATATAATTATACTCATTGGTTTATTGATTTCGGTGAAGGGTAATACGAATTTGGGACGTTTACAACATATCGCTGACAAAAATTCTTGGAGTCACTACTTCACAGCAATTTTTCTAAGCGACGTGACCAGAGCAATTTGGTAAAAAGAAAAGTTTGTGTACCTTCCGAGAACAATAGGAGTTCATGAATCATTCTCGCTGTCTGTCTGTCTCTCTCTCTCTCTGTCTCTCTTTCTCTGTCTCTCTGCCTCCCTCTGTGTCTCTCTCCGTCCCTGTGTCTCTCTCCGTCCCTCCGTGTCTCTGTCTCTGTTTCTCTCTGTCTCTGACTCTCTCTCTCTCTGCCCCCCTCTGTCTCTCTCTGCCTCCCTCTGTCTCTGTCTCTCTCTTTCTCTCCCTTTCTCTCTTGTCTCTTTCTAAAAGCGCATGAAGCATGCAGTGCTTGCAGGATTGCGTACCATGCAACTTGGTCATAGTTCTCGTGCCAACTCGAATACCTGCAGACACGTTCGCAGCAGTGAACCTACTCTAACCTGTGCATTTATAGCTACTGTGTGCCGCTCCACTTCCCGCGTAACCTCTACCCTCTTTCATGGTACATTTAGTAGGCCTTGATCTTACAACTGAACTGCCGGATCGTTTCTGGAACTTCTTTGGCAAGAAATTGTGTAGTGAAGCGTGCACAGCATACATAAATCTATTGTTTTTTTTTTGGTAGGTCCTACTCATATAATCTTTCCAATTGTTTTTCCAATGTTGTGAATTCTATCTCGACCTATTTAGCTCCCATAAATACCCCCTAACGAACTATTTGTCACGAAATAATCACAAGCAAGGAATAGGATTTTAGGACCTTACGTACTAGGGGCGATCTTACGAGGAATGTTGTGATTGAAAGATACACAAAACAATATTCTTGCTTATTGTTTCCTTTTACCCACTTTCTTCTTAATTTTTATTTCTGATCTAATTTCTGTCAACGCAAATGTTTCGTACCTTCAAAGTAAAACTGAAATATTAAACTATTTGAAAGCTTGTAATGCTTTTTGGTTATTTTGAAGGTAAAATAATGTTCTCTCCCCACAAATCCAAGGAATTATCTTTTGACGAAAACCAATCAAATAATCCGTTTTTAACTGTCGTAAAGAAATTCTTGAAAGCGTAATAGACGTATTGTAATAGAGCGGGGCATCAATGTTATTAGACTTGTGGGTTGGTGGTACTGATCAGGGATGTCAACCGATATAGCATTAACATTACGAGCGGTTGTGCGCGTCTGTGTCCTCTGCTGAGTGAGCTGTCACCACCGGACAGTGTTGTTGCTGCGTTGAGGAGAAATTATGGTATCGTGGAGTGGAAATTACCGATTTCGGAACAAAATCATTCTACAACTTGGCGCCCTTCAGAATACTCCCCATTTCAATTCTCAAGTTAATATGTGGTACACATCCAACTTTCCTATTTCTGTATTTTATTCTGTTTCGTAAACCTGGGTGACCAATAGTAGTGGTCACACCATTCGCCATCCACGTCTAGGTATCAGGGTTTAAATCCCGGTCGACCTAAATGGAAAGTGAAGAAATGTTATCTTAAGAATTACCGCATTACGATGCCCTCTAATAAAAATATTAGAAACATCTATATGTTATTTAGGACGAATCAGTGGTCTTAAGCAGGCCACTGATGTTTAGGAGGGGACCTCGATAGAAGAAGCAATCTATGGGATGATGTGTGCAGACTGATTTCATTTGGCAGTGTCTAATCTAAAACAAACTGTACAATTCTAATTTATATTAAAATTTTATTTATTTACTATTTTTATATTAAAATAAGTGTCATAGTTGAAATAATCCTACAAAAAGGATATTATCCCACGGACATTACCCTACAAATATTTTAAATTATTTTACGAAACGGTAATTTTTTTCTACAATGTGGCAACACTGCAATCAGTGGCCGCCGACTAAGGCACTAAAATAACAATTCATTATTTCATAACTAACTAGGAACGCCAAGTATCTATTCTGTGTAAATGCTCGCCAACGTCCCGTTGTGTCTACGGCACTAGAGGAAGACGGATAGAAGCGCCGTGAGGCGTCAACCATCCTCTACACCACATACCCATCATACTTGCAGAACGTTCATCCTCCACCCGAGAATCCCCAAACACACAGCTCCCGTAGAGCGAGCCTTTTACCTGAGGGCTAACGAAGCGCTCGTCGCTTGTTGAGACGGAGCTTCCCAAACATGCCTGAAGAGCTCGCAGCACCTCGCGACGCCCGTCCGCCTGCGCCGCCGCGTGGCGCACTTGTGTTACTCGGTCAACACACGAACAGCTGCCGGAGGCGTTTGAACTTCACTGCAGCCCCGTGGCGGCTGCGTTACATGGATTCTCAAGTGCGCAATCAGTAGCACACCGTATACCACGCTCATCTTAAAGTATATTATTACAGGTTGGATGCTAAGAGTATTATTATTGTGTTGATAAATATCTTCAAGATAAGAATGGAAATTGAACAAATATATAATTTGAATTTATTTAGGATGTTTTGTCTTACTTGTTTTGAACTGCACTGCTGACACGTGGCGGCTGCGTTACACGGATTTGCAAGTGCGCAATCAATTAGTCACATGTACCATGGCCATCTTAAAATATATTATTTTTCTACTCCCATTGCATAATGCTGTCATTTGTTGGCTGCAGCCAGTCGCATAATGATACTCATTACGATACAAATTTCATTATGATACAGGTTCTTGACCAAACAAAGAGAAATTTACAAACCAACTATTGACAATTAATTATTGAGAATCGTTCTAGTAAATGTTACGTTCGATTGTTTCATTAAAATTGCATTTGCTATTGTTTAATGCTTGTCAGTTTTAATTTCTTGTAATATTAGTAATTTTTTCGTAGCATATTATTTAAAATAAATTGGATCAAAATTTCACTTTGATCCTATTTGACTAGCGTAGTACTCCCTCGCAGGCGGACTGCTAACCACAGCCACTTGCGGCAGCATGCGAGGGTAGAGCAAGGTGGCTTTGGCTGAATCCTACGTGTCAACTGCTACAAAACGATTCGATGTAAAAGTTTAACTTATAAAAGTGGCAGAGAAAGTACCGTATGAAACTCGATGTAATGGGTATTAATACATTCCTTTGAAGTTGTCGATACTCATTCGTACCTCGCTCGTATCTTAATATCATACTCGTGTATTAATACCCATCATTACATAATCGTTGTATTATATACTGTTGTACTCGTGTACTATTCTGGTTGTGTACTAAGAGTATTATTATTGTGTTGAAATTTAAACAAGATAAGAAAGGAGAGTTAACAAGTAAAAAAATTGATTTTTTGTGTGGATATATTGACTTGTTATACGAAGAAACTGGCGTAGATAAGCAAATTTAAAGGTTTGCAATTTTAACGAGACAGTTATTTTGCACTAGGGAAAAAATAAACTTGTTCAGAGACAAAATGAAAATTTATGAGAAAGCATTCCCATCCGCTTTGACGAATGGAGCGGAAAAATGTATCACAACTTAGGCAAATGAGAGACTGGGTCAGAGTGCAGGAATGCGCTTTCGTATCGTTAGTTCAGTTGCACGATATCACAGATGTCACTAGAAAAGAAATTAAGAAATGTGTTAATAATTGAACAAATTCGACAAGAACAACAAAACATTAATACAAACAATGTTATGAACACATAAAAGTAGATTAAGTTCAGAATCCTATAATCACAGGATTTTTTTGAATAAGTGTAGACGCTCCAGACACATAGGAAGATCAAGAAATCCGTGGATAGATCCTGGAAGAAGAACAATTTTTCTTGTTATTATTATTTTTTCTATTACTATTTTATTTTTATTAATGTTATTATTATTCTATCGATGTTCGCTTTTTTTAAACTATTGATTAGAGAACCAATCTTCCGTGTTCCTTCATTTGAAAAGAAGTCTTGTTACCTGCTACCATCTCTTGTTCCAAATCATAGTAGAAACCGTAGTTGTTCTAATAATACCTTCGTTGGCAAGATATTCTAGTGACCGATTTGAAATCACATTCATGTCCGGAGTATCGTTGTATCTGTGACTGTCAACAGTTGTAGAAGTTTGCAGATCTACTCTTTGCATCACATAACACATTTGTTTAAATAAGCGAAATATAATGAACTCTCGAATACTCGAAAAATGTTGATACTTGTGGGAAAGGTTCTGAAATAGTTTCTACATTTTTATATCACTTGCGATAATGGAATAAGCAGAAATTGAACGGAAAGCTTTCAGGGTATTTACTTTGTTTGATCTCTTACCAGCTGCAGCTCGTTAACTATATAACGTGTTTTCATTGCAAGCATCCTAAAACACCAGCAATATGCTATTTGCCTTAAATAAACAGCGATGTTTCTTTCCTCGTTCTTAACAAGCTGCAGGTGCTAAAATGTTGGAACCATTTAGTGAGGGGAGTAAAACAAGATGCCCTTGACGTTTGGCTCTTGTACCTCTTAACAACCACAGGTTTTCTACAGTGGTGTTTCAACTATCCGAAATTATGTGATGGTACACCTGCAAATATTGTGAACATGAGAATTGATATTTATGTAAAAATGGGATGAGGAAATTTTTCCCCACTTCGAAGAGAAATATGCATGTGCTAACACATACTTTTGCAATAATTTTTGCTCTTATACATATTCTAAAGTTTAAAAATCTTCGTTCATGTGCAGCCAAGAATATTTCCTTCCATCAATAATGATCTTCGAATAATTGCCAGCTGCACTTCAGTTCATTATGAACTGAAATCTCCATGAATATCACGGTCGGTAATATAATTTGTGTATCAAACACTGTCGATCATTATAATCACAGTAATGAATATAATCACAAACACTGTCGATAATTATAATCACAGTAATAATTATAATCACAAACACTGTTGGCGCCGGATCTCTCATCCAGCGGCGGAAGAACACAGCCACCTTCCGACAAAACATGCACTACTTATGGGACTAATGACCCTAGTAGTTGACGCGCCCGGAATCCCTAACAATCAATCAATCCGTTGCGTCGTCGACGGCTGCGTAGCCGAACTCTGGCGCCGAGAGCCAGTTCGGCAATGGAAGCAGCAGTAGCAGCGGCGGCGTCAATATTTGTCTTCCAAATCCACGTCTAATGAACGCGACGCTCCCGTCAGGTGCGTGTTTGGGTTTCAAAAAACACGCGTCATCTCCACCGACCTCGCCCTCTCCCTCGCTGTAGCCGTCACCGCACCCCCACCGTCGCGCTGCTTGTGACCCAGGTAGGGCCCCTGTCAAATCCGAGCCCTTATGCTGTTATTGTGCTAGTTTGTGTTCTGCTGTAGAATTTTTGTTTGGTTATGAATTCAGGTTCGACATTAAAAGAACACCACTGCTTTGGAGATTAGGTTCATGTTGATGCTCGTGATTTCGGGTTCATAAGAATCACTGACGCTCGCTATTCTCTACGATGATATCCGAATCTCCGACACGATTGGACTACCCTACACGAACCGACTCTGAAACACGATCAGACTCTCCAGCACAATCCGACTCTGCGACAACGATTCGAGTTCCCGACACGAACCGACTCTTCGGCAGGACCCGAATCCCCACCACAAACCTCCTCCCTGACAGGCGAACCGACATGTTGCGTTTATCGAACACTCCATGACGGTTTTCCTGTGGGATTCGGAAAGATAGGGTTGAACGACTTCATGTACCTCTTCAAAAGTTTGGTTTTGGTTTCGAAACGTATCTTTTCCCTGGTTTAGGAATATTTTCGCATATATTGTGACGTCCATATGCTCGAAGTTAGGTAAATTAACTCGCTCATGTACTCCTGGTTGTTTGACACTGGTCGAAATCTCTAATCAGAGCCGCCTGCCAGAGCGGAGCTGTCTGACCTTCTATCGTTGTAACTAACAGATGGTCGCGGTGCGGCTGATGAATGTAGATAGGCCGGGGTGGGGCGGGGGTGGGGATGTTTGAGCGGTCGAATGAAGCCGTCGCTGCTGTCGAACGATGCGCCTGTCAGGTCAACACAATGCACCGGAATGTGGAGCCGGCAGAGAGGAGCGCAGTTGGTCTGGCGGCCTTATGCTCCTGGTGCTCGAACGTGTGTTTAATAATTCATGTGGGATGAAGCAAGGAATAACAGATGAACGTACTCATATTTAGAACATTTCCATTTATAACTCTCGTTACGGGTGCTTTCTCACTGCAGTTTATCACTGTATTGTAAATCTCACTTGGTTGTATGTATTATACTTATGATATCACAAAAACTGTTTAATGCATCGTATGAACTGAAAGATTTGGGAAATGCAATATGAAGTATCAAGTAATGATAATGAGAAACGAGATGTCCTATATGGTGTATTTTCACTCTTAATGACTTTTTTGATTTTTCCTAACATGGGTTAGATGCAGACGCGACATTCTATCAGTCTTCATTCCTTCCTTCGTTTCCAATGAATAAGGTAAACAATAAGTTAAGAACCGGGACTCCGCCTTTCTCCGACTGTCCCCCACATGTCCTCCGCTGCCATCTGCATGTCCCTCACATATCACCCGCCATTACGTCGCGTGTCACTACCTGTATCCAAAAACTTGTGTTCCTGCAAATCATACTTGTCTCCTCAAAACACGAATCACTAAAAATGAGACATTTTTTGAACTATGATTGCGTTTATTATTTCAGAGTATAGTAAATATTTAATCGCTGCAAATTAAAAAATCCATATCTTTGTGATTTTTTTACACTTTATTTTACGTTGTCCACATATTCTAAACATCTCAGTGCGTTCTTAATACCCTTAAATTTCTCTGTCAATGTTGAAGTACATTCTTCAGTTTTGAATCCTATTCGTCTTCACACTAGTTTTATTTGTTGTCAATCGTAATATTTATAATATTCTAGCTGTCTGATTCACTTGTTTTCAACATGTGGTCCGTGTCCTTGAAGTATTCAATCTGAACAGAAATACCACTGATGAATTGAAGCAATACCCTCAGTGGCAGGGTTCCCTCAAATTCCCCAGTAATTTGCCATAAGATTTACAAAACTAACTCAAGAGAATCTCTACCTGCAATGTTGTATGACTTGTACTGTTGTACTGTTGCAGAAATAATTCCTGGAATGTGTATTTACTTTGGTCACGGTAATGGATATTGAGAGTTCAATATAATCTAATCTTCTAATGCCTACTAGATACTATAAATGTGTATTGGTACCAGTGACTTCACTTTATTATAGTAACCGAAAGTTTACTACATTCTGTCGACTGTATATTCTTCTCTTGCATAGTCGTATGCACAGGGTGGGGGGCAGAGAGGCCATTATCTTCCCGAAAATTTCGAAAGGGGCCCAGTATCTCCGCGAAATAAAACAATTTATTTCCCTAAACGTTATCAATTCCTGATGTTCACCTTTCTAATCTGACAATTTGGGGAATTGCTTCAGTAAATTTCTCAACATTATATCAATAGTAATTAGTTGGAGACGGATTTCCATGTAATTACATGTTTTTACAGTACTACTATTTGTAGGAACACTGGCTTCTCGTAAACATTATAATATATACTATGAACGTATTTTGTATTTCGAATAAAATTTTTGTGTGTGGTGAAATCTAGTGTAGAATTATTTCTGTAGAGGTAGAACCTACTTTCAACCACTCTGAATGCTTGTTAAGAACTGATTGGCGACGTTCTATGCCCGATAAATGCTTGTAAAGAACAATTTTAAACACAATAATGAATTTTTATTTTACATATTTCCTATTTTTTCGTACATAGTTTGGAAAATATAAGTACATATGTATGTACATATTTTGCATTTTTTGTTACAGTAAATTCCGTTCCCTAATAATTACGTATGTTTTCATTGCAGTTATAATTACATTCTTTTTGTATTGAGATTTCTTCATTTCCTAGTAAAATATGCCATGTGTAAATAAAAAAGTTGTTCCCTGACGTTTTAGGCTGCGCGCGCCTATACTTTTTCCCCCCTTCCGATTTTCAGGTTATTCACGTGAGCCAGAGATATGTCGCGTGACGAGCCATCGACGGCCCATGAAACTTGCCCCGGCCGCGCAGGAGCCAAGTGGGTGGGCGGGAGGCCGTGGCTTCGCTAGGCTGCGTCGCGACACGAAACTCGTGTCTGCAGCGCTCATCTCGCCGTAATTCGGTTAGCAGAGTTCCGCCGCGCGCCCCGGCCTTCCGATGTCGTCGCTTCGTCCCGCGCCGTCCCGCGGGGCGCGCTGCCTTCGACTTCGGCGGCGGCCGCACCTCGCCCTCGGCGTCCTCGCTGGTAGTTTGCCGGTACGTTGCAATCAGTAGCGGAGGCAATGGCGGGGACACGAGGGCGATGGACTCAATTAATTGATTGAGACTTTTGTGTTTGCAGGCGCGTCGTTAGTCCCGTATGTGTAGTGCGAGTTGTATCGCGGGAGGCGACGGTATTCGTTTTTCTTTAGAACGAGAGATTCGGCGCCGACCGACGCGTCGTCTTCAAGAGATTTCCCTCAGCGTATGTCCACCAGCGTCGTATCCGCGACAAGCACTGAAAACCTGGAGATTCTACAGTTCCGGCAGGGTATAAGCGGCTCTGACAATTCAGTGCGCTGTTGCCACACACTACTACGTACATGACACCACCTACATTAACACTTACTGATATGCTGTAACACGTTTGATATCACGTTCATAACTATCGCGTCCGCGACTTCGGGTGAGCCAGATGAGCGGCAACGCTGAACCTTGGCTGTAAGAAAGTAAACAAATCCTCGCAAGCTGATTGCTTCAGAGCAAGTCACATGGCGTACCACAGGACGTGGCGAGAGAACTGTCAGAGTCGCTTATACGCTGCCGCTACTGTAGGTTCGAGTGTTACTTATCAGCATAGTGGAGAATCTCCACGTTAGGGAACCCGCGAGCTACTAGTAACTGGCGATCGACGGTTTGGCGTTTTCTAATTTCATAAGTCTCCTTTAAGCGTCAGTGATATTGTTCGCGAGTGTTTCTGATAGACGTCTACAAAAACCTAAAGCTAGATATACACTTTGCTATGTATCCTCAGTCTTCGAAATTAAAAATTTGCTGAATAAAAATACAATAACTGAACCCATTTCTAGATCAAAGACATTTTTAATATTACGGTATTGTATCACGGTAGGAAGTGGGTTTGCCAGCCTTTTTGAATGTCTGAATACGAATATTTTAAAGTTTATAGGATATTATAATTCCTATTTGATATTTGTATTTAATACTTTTTGCGTAATTTCATTGGGCAATATTGTCAATATATAAACACAACTTACAAACAAATTTAACTGTAATCCAATTTCATTTATGTAAAAATTTCATTTTTGTATTCGATGTCCTTACACTAGTAACTATGTTATTTATTCATTCAATTAATCTTTGACATTCAAATGCCTAAGCTTTTACTATCGACTGCCTCAGGCTCATGATTCTTTCTTTAAAAGCCTTTGGGCTTACCGCAAATGATGTCTTTAGAATAAACGTATCTAGATAGTAAAACTTGATGAAAATTATGCTGGGTTATACGTAACGCTATCTCCATAGGCAACAAGATATTCGAGATCTATCTGTAGAATATAATTGACAAGTTCAAGGTTACTAAACGATCCACCCGCACATCCTCCAGCCTTCACCAACTCCCTGTTAGACGTCTCGGAAACCGAGCCTGTGTTTCTTTTGTTTCTTTCTTGAGCGTCCCCCCACCACCACCCTTAGTCTTCTCTCCTCCGCCTCCCAGCGCTCGTCTCCTCCCGCTCTTCCTCCGCCCCCTTTCGGCGTGGCCCGGGCGAGTGGAGCGCTCTTGGCGAAATTCGGGTGCTGATTAGCGCGAGTCGCCGGAGCGAGCGGGGAGTTTGGGTTTGTCACTCGCCGCGACCCTTTTCGCCCTTCTCCAGCAACAAGCCATCGCCCTCGACTCCTCCAACGTCCGCGTCGCCGCCCTCTGGCCTCGCCCTCTCTCCCTCGCCCTGCCATCACCCCTTCGCACCGCCCATCACTCCCTGCGTCTCTGCTCTTTACTCGGCAACGCCCCTCCGCCCCTGAACGTCACCTGACACGGACCAGCGTCCGCGCCCATTCCGTCTCGCCCTCCCGCCTTTGACCACACGTTCCGACTACACCAGCTTCGCCCCCATTCCCCATTTATCCTCATAGCCATTTCGGCCACCTTCCCTCCCATCCTCACCTAATTCCCTAGTTGTGTTCCTCTCCCGTTTCCACTTCTTTCTGTTAGATCGTGATTGGTTCCGCTTCGCACACTTTGCGCCATCCCTTCGTCTTACCTGCTTCGTTCCATCGCTTTCATCCAACTCTTATCGCCTCACGCCCATCCCTCCCTCTTCGTCCCACTCCTTTGCCTCACTCTTTTCGTCTCAGCGCTCGCCTCTCCCCCTCTGACCCACCCGATCGCCTCGTCTCTATCACTGTAACATTCCACCTGCAGTAGCTCTTTAGCTTGACCAGACTCCTATTCCCCGTCACTATCACCCTGCCCCCTTCATTCCTCTCATTTCATCAACTTCCCTTCACTCTGTTCTCGGTTGCCCCCACCCCAACGCCCCCGCCTCCGGCCTTCCGCCGCCGATTCGCTAACAGAGGGTGGTTCCTCGCCCTTCCGATACGACTGTATTTGCATGATGAGTATTGATCCAGTGTGCGGCTTGTTGGGCTGCGTCTGAGCCCTGAGCCACTCTAACGAGCCCGCGAGTCTAGCTTTTCTGCCAGGGACCCGAGGGCCACTTGCAGTCTCCGCACACGACCGACACAAATGGAGATGGCAACATTTTTCAGAATATTGAAATATTGATAATGCGATGTATTGAAAGACAAAAACCTTATATGATAAATGGAGGCGTTATTTTCAGTAGTACAACTCCTCTTTTTGTAGAAATTGAGTTAACTCCGTCTTCAGATCCGCGCAAGTGTTATATATTTATTCTGAAAGTGATTGGAGTTCTTTCTGTGGACGATATGGCACGAGATTGTAATCTATTTATTTTGATAATGGTACAACTCCAGTGGTACGGCTACGTGGTTTTTTACAAGTCTCGTGATAAGTGATTTTCGAGATATTTATAACGTCTGCAATGATATGATATGATGAGTTTGATCCAGATTTGGTAATAGCAACAACAAAAATAATATAATTATATCACATCTTTTTTATTTAACACAGAAATTAAACTTATGGTCTGTGTGTTAAAAGATCTTCAAACGTCTGTAACAAGAAGGAAGAAAAATGAACAAAATGGTGTCTGTAACTGGCTAAAAATTATATGGATTATATTTGTCAAGCAGAAGTCTTTTATAATTATGGAAAAGTAAACCTTAAATCAAGACATTGTTTTCTACTCAGTTAACTTCACAACAACGAACCAGCAGAGGATGAGGAAAATTAAGATTCTCAAAAACTTAAATATCCCGCTTCTACAACCACGGCAAAGGAAGGATAATGAAAAAAAAGGATATGCTTGACTTGTTTCCATTCATTTGAAGCGTTAATCGCGCTTATTGCAATGATCTGCTGGTAGGAACCGGACGAATTCAAGAAGAAAAATTAAAGTGAATGTGTCTCAATAGTAGCATTAAATTAATAATTAATCTGTGCTAATAAATCGATATTGCCTTCATTTCCAACTTTTCTTAGAACATCTACCGATTTGGCCCACCAACCTAATTTTTATGGTGGTATATCTTCTTATATATCTAAAAAATTAAAAAATATTTTTGTCTTGCTCCATCCCCGATGTTTTTATAATCATTTAATTTTAGAGCTCAATATCTCCAAATGTCAATGGAGTTGTACTACTATTAAAATAGCGCTTTCAAATATTGTGTACTCGTGGAATATGTAGGTATTTTGAGATAACAGTTTTGATAAATATTTCCTCAACCTTCAATATTTTCCCTTCGTTATACCTTTATTTTTTTCTATTTTACTATAGCTTTTTTCATTGTATGTTTTAATTTTTCGAGTGAATAAGAGGTTGGAATGAAATTCTTTCGTTCTCACGCTCATACTCTTGGCCCAATCAGATTCAAAACTAACAGAAATTTGCTTGTAAATTCTGAATCGTTGTCATTATTAAACACACGTAGTTTACATGATAAGTTGTAGTCGTCCAGACGGAATGGTTTAGGCGTTCTAAATACGGACAGAAAGACGGAAAAACAGGCAGGCTGGCAGACAAACAGACAGACAGACGTTTTGCCGTCAGTATATTTTTCGATATCAACGACCCATTAAACATACATTCAGAATACACTTCGTGTTAGAAGAAATAATTTTCTACTCATAGATTTAACAACGTTTTCGTTATCAGAGACCGACAGCCAACAATAGACTTTTTTCTGTGGAATAACAGTATTACAATACTTTCTCTTCACTACGTAAGAAGTAAGGTGAGAAAGTAAAAATAAATGAAAAATACACTTTTTATCTTCGTTGTGGCACCTGAAACTTCCGTTTGTAGAGCCCTCCTCAACGATCAAATAAGGAAAACATGTTTACTGATATCTTCACTGATTGCAGAGGAAGAAGGGGAACCTGTTACTCCGAGAAATTGCTCGCCCTGTCGATTTTATTTCCAAAATGGTACTTTCCCACGTTCATCCTGCTATTATGGCGAACTAAATGCATCGCGCGAACGAACTCGGAACTAAAAAAAACACTCGTTCAACTGCCAGATATTAGACGCTTCGTTAATCACGAGGAAAGCTAAAATGAGTGACTGCGTATTGATTTTAAGTCCAACGAAAACGCTGATTGTGTGTTAATCAATGACCCTTGCGTACTACTACTAGCGCGGTTCGCTGGTGTTTGCTTTGGGAGAGAAGGGCACTGGGATCGCGTTTCGCCCCATCAGCGTTGCTCTGAAAGGGGAGCGCGGCCAGAAAGAGAGGCGGCGCTCGGCGGATGGGGCGAGTTGCTGATCAGATCCGGGTGCTCGGAGGAAACGTGGAAAAAGCGCGTGGAAGTTAGGTCGCTCAGATAATGAAGAAATCGAAGTGGTTCATTAGCACAACCTCCCAATGGCTCGTGGGAAGTTTGTATGTTTTTCGCGACCGGGGTGTGGAATTTTTCCAGAAAATTGAAATTTGAAGTGTGTAATACTATTTTGCTAAATTAAATGCCACTAATAGCTGCATCGGGGGAATCGTTTTGTGCTGGGGTTGTGGATTCAACTTCGAAGTCATATTTTTACTTCCTGTTTATTACGTGGGAGACGAAGGCGCTTTTGTTCTGTTTATCATTTAACTATTTTAGTGTGGCTCTCCCAGATTTTGCAGTTTTAAATGTATTTTGATATTGATTTGAGACATTTTACAGTAGAGTGGAAGAATACGGAAAACTGCCAGATCTCTGCCTGTAGACATGGACGCGTGTAATGGTGTGTCTCCTGCTCTCAACGATGGATCGGAAGGGATCTAATTTCTCCGTTTGCTTCACCTTCCTCACGATTCATCTGTTCCTAGCTGCTGTATACTTTTTAAAATCAATAATAATAATAATAATAATAATAATAATAATAATACGAGTAATAATAATAGTAGTAATAATAATAGTAATAATAATAATAGTAATAATAATAATAATACAAATACAAATAAATGTTCTGGAAGGGTACGAAAAAATTTTCAAGTTCCCCATCAGCAGACTGAAACATGTTGCATAACCGGGAGGGCGCTTAATCGTGCGACGCACAAACACACGCAGGCCACACTGCCGGTCATCCCAGGGTGCCACGTCCCTCGTACTCGCCATTAAGGATGGGGGATGTCAAAAAAACATTGGTTTTTAAAACATCTGTGTTTTCCAACAGATATATTGATATATTAACATCGATATTTTACTTTTGATGTTTTCTTCACATCGATATTTTCTTGCAAAAACATCGAAGTTTTTAATAAAGAGGTTTAAGCATGTTGTAGAGTAGAAAAAATCCACAACAATATCGTTGTTTTGCGTCATCCTATTTATCATGCTGCACATTTCGCCTGCGCAATCTGAGGAAGTTTGGGAGCTGCTGGTGTTATGAATGTATGTTATCGCCAGGCGTGTCATTGCCTGAATCGACAGTGAAACATGAAATCGATAGCAAGACACGATGTTCTTTATTGTTAATTTTATTCTTTACATTCGATATTAATTGTTACATACTACTAACATGCTGTCAACCAAACAATACAATATATACCTTTTATGTACTGTAATAAAAAATGTATAGGACAATAGCATTAAAACATAGATGTTTTAAACATCGATGTTTTCTCGTCGATGTTTTCATCAACATCGAAAACCCTTTAGTGATGTATAGAAACATCGATGTATTGATGTTCTGATAAAATTTGTCAACACTACTCGCCACCCATCCAATGCAGGTTGCGGCAGGTAGCGCAGGAAGTACACTGGGAGTGGCCTGCGACCGCGTAGGCTTCGCACCGCACTCGCCGAAAGAGCTCTGCTTAGCGCGCTTGAGCCGGGCGGAGTGGCTCTGATCCGCCCCCCCCCCCCGCCCTCGGTGTCGCTGCATCCGCCCCCCCCCCCTGCTGGCGCCTCCTCCCCCCCACCTCAGTGGCGCGCTAGCCGTTCTCAGCGCTGGCCCCGCCGACACCACCCTCTCTGCAGCCCCTTCGCCCCGCTTCGCCCCCCCCGTTTCTCACGCCCGTCCCCGCCCCTGTCACGTCCATCGGTGCCTCACACGCCGCCCCACCTCTAACGCTCTGGCACCGCTACCTGTCCTGCCCTCTGCCCTCGCAGCTTCCTAAGTCCCCTCTGTTCCCGCTGCCCTCACCATAGACTAAAGAGACCATAGACTAATTCTTTACTCTATGCCCACACACCACCGCCACCCTCGCTGTCCCCGCTAACACAAACGCACCAACTGCTCCCTTCTCCCAGTGCTGCAGCCTCCCTAGCCGCCCTCACCGCTGCCACCCCTGGTTCCGCCTCTTCGTCTCTCTGCCCCTGCTACCGTTTTCCTCGCCGTCCCCGCCTCCTTCTCGTCCACCCCTGCCGCCCCTTTGTCCGCGCCGCCCTCTCCACCGATTCTCATGCCGTCGTCCATCGGTGCCTCTCACGCCATGCCCACCTCTGTCGCTACAGCGCCGCTATCGCCCCAGTGCTGCTGGCGCACTACATGTCCTCTGCACTGCCCTCGCAGCTTCCTAATTTCCCTCTGTCCCGTTGCCCTCACCACCACCCACGCCATCCCCACCGGCAACACCACCGCAACTGCCCGCCGCCCTCACCCCTTCCACCCCTGGTTCCACTCGTTCGTCTCACTGCCCCCGCCTCCGTTTTCCTCGCCGTCCCCGCCACCTTCGCGTCCCCCACTGCCACCCTGCCCGTCGTTCCCATCTCTATCGCCTTGCCGCTGCTACCGCTCCGATCCCCCTCGCCCCCGCTGCCACTGCAACCGCCACGACCTCGTCCGCCCCCGGTGCCCCTGCGTGTGCCGCTTTGCGTTGCGAGGTGCCGCAAGGGCTCTTAATTGGAGCGTGCGATTGGGTCGGGTGCGGGTGCAAATGGCCTCTCTTAACTCCCGAGCTTTTGCGAAACCCCGCGGCCTCTCGTGTAGCTTGCGCGTGCAGCTCGGCTGCGAAGCGAACCCAAACGGATCTGACCTGCCCAAGCCCACCCTGCATCGTTTTTACGCTACTGCGCGAAGAAATGTTCTTCCCGTGGACTTCGCGGCATTCTTCTCGCCATCAGGATTTACACGCGAATTAACCGATTTGTAATACAAAAACACAACAACAAAAGTTTATAGTTCACTGTGACTTTCGTGTGATTTGCCTCTGAAATCATGTATCCTACCATGAACCACATTTCGATTTTTACTCATTTATCTGAAAACACTCTTCATAACGATCCCTCTTCATGAGATCCCCCTTCATAATTCTCCCTTCATATTCACCCCCTCAAAAACATCACCCAAGGGAAGGAAAATGCAAACAATTGTGGACAGCCCAAGAAAGCAGAAAACTTACATTACTTATATCTCCTTTCTCACCTGTATACAGGCCCACCGGCCTTCCCCTTGAGGAGAATCTTCTTCTTTTATTCTTCATCTTAACCGTCATCAGCGCATCATTTTCAGTGATATGGGAGCGCTAATGTTCTGCTGCTTGAGCTATTAATGTGCCTTCCGGTGGGAAGCTACTTTTCGCATCTGGTTTGGTGGATGATCTCTTGGTGTATCCTTTGCGCGCTTGTTTCGCAGCCTCTCCCATTATTAAGCCAGCTTGGCTGGGTATGATCCTTCATAAGTGGCTTAAATGTATCCACTTATTGGCCTACAAGTGGATTACTCTATGTTACAGTGGTGCTTCTACTCATTACATTTGAACGCGTTAAATTAATCTCCTCCAATTGCCGGTTTCAACATGATTATTCCCCCTTTCGGAGTATAAATATTCATGAGGGAAGTTCATTATTAAACTCTTACTATAAGGAAAATCGAATCGTTTTAACGACTTCTTGTATTGATTATTGCCCCACACTCGTCATTATTATCATACATGAAACGAATAACAAAAGAAATTTTAGGAATATATGAGGAATGATATTGAAAGACTTCCAAGGGCATCCTCAGGTTGCTCTCGATTTATATTATGTCCAAGAAGGTGTACCTTTGATCGGGGATAATATTACACTCTTATTTCCGGTAACCATAGTATTGCAAATTTCAGGGTAAGGAAAGTGATTCTGAATTTTACCTACAATATTGTGGTCATTGTGAAGTGGAGCTTCTATCTGTATCAGCGAAAATTATTAATCATTATGTTTCTGGGGAGTATATCATTGGCTTCTCCTTAAAGGATACTCTTAAAGCTCCAGACTAGAGAGTTTAATATAAGGCTAGTCAGTAAACTCCCTGAATACTATCGGTGTGGTAAACAGGTATCTCTTTGTACTGGTGATTTGATATACGTTTAAATGCTGCTGGCTGGGTCACGCAAATATCATTATTATATGGTGACAAAGTGTTCCTGATACGGAACACAAATTCGAAAGTTTATAACAATCCGTGCTACAAGGTCGGATACCCTCAAGAAATATAATAAAACGGCTAAAAGGTCTCGTTCCCATTAAGGCTTAAGAAAGATAACTCGAGTTCCATGAAAACCTGAATTTAACTTCCCTTTCGAGTGGTGTACGATGGCAAAATGTATTGCAGCGTAATGCATGTTGCTTGTTGCTTGAGGGCCTGTTTCTCTCCCAACACTATGATATGCAAACTCTATTGTTTCGTCATAAATATATTTTACTCAGATTTGCGACATAATTCCCTATCCAGGAGTAGCACAATAATAATAATAATAATAATAATAATAATAATAATAATAATAATAATCTTTATAGGGACTGGTCTTCCACCTCACTACTTTAATGAATTTACATTTACAAAAATTGAAACACTTGAGATCTTCTTATGTGGTTTTGTGTCGATGGTTTCTTACAAATGATATAAAATCATCATCTTTCTTTGGCGCATTATAAAGAGAAAGACCGAGTGAGTTAAATCAGAGCCGGCTTTGCAGTTTTCTCTACAACGCCTGTGATTGAGAGGTCATAGATTTGGAATACTGACGGTGGCGAATTTTTCACAATACCTACACAGCTATACAGCTAATTCAGCCACTGTCTGCTGGAGAATTCTTGTGACCGGCTGATAGGTAGTTTTCTGTGGGTTCTCGTATCAATACCAGGCCGAATACTGCAGCAATACCCTAACACACGGGCCACAGACCGCACGCGATCATTTACATCTTTGTTCTATCTTCTACCCTTACCCACACATACACACATGTACTTCACTACCACACATGTCGCGGGAGTAGTCGGGAGCTTAGAGCTTGGTGCCCCTCAAGAGGAAATGTGGCGGGGGAAATTGCTCGCAATCCGACGTGTAGGTCGGCGCCGGATCTCACGTTCTAGTTATGAAAATAACACCGCCACCTCCCGGGGTAAATTCATATTCTCTACTTCAATGGAACTAATGACCATCGCCTTTAACGAACCCGGAAACATCAATTAACCAACAGAAATAGAGAGTGGTTGCTACGGAGGTCATTAGTCCCGTAAGTATAGTGTATGTTTGTTCTCGGGAGATGGCGGTAATCTTCCCCCGCTAGATGGCAAGATACGGCGCGGACCTACTGTTGGTTAGTGGTGTTTCCCTTAACCAGGTATCTCCTACCAGCGGTCCAGTTGGGATGAACTCTAAGCTCCCGACCGGGCTCCTGGCATGTGTGGTAGTGTAGTGCATGTTAGTGTATGTGTGTGTAAGTAAGGGATGAGGATAGGACAGGGAAGAGGAAGGAAAGATCGCGCGGTCCGTGGCCCGTTTGTTAGTGTACTGCTCCGGCATTCGCCAGGTATTTATCGGAGAAACCACGGAGAACTACCGATCAGAGCAGCCGGCCTCTAGAATTCTCCTCCAGACAGCGACTGAATTCGACTTAGCTGACAAGCTAGTGTTGAAAATCTTACCACTGTCGGTACTCGAACCTAGGAGCTCTCGGACATAGGCCCTGCAGTGACATCAGTTGATGCACTGAGCCACCTCTCCCAGTTCACACACAAATAGAAAGGATTTACACCCGTTTCCCAAGGCATCTGCTACACTGTGCGCCGTTCGCGTAACGCAGTTCCTGCCCTTGAGCGCTTTTGCGGTCCGTGGCGCGCCTTTGCGTCGGCGGACGCGGATTTCGCGTTCTTTGATGTCGCGGCCGCGCGGGTCGCTGCGCTGGCCGCCGCTCCGGACGACGCGGATTCGCCTCGTCCTTCGAAACGCTCCGCCCTCTGATGTTGGCGTCGTTCGCCTGCTTTACGTAGAGCGCGTGAGACGCCTGCTGTGGAGCAAGGTAAGACCTGCGAGCTTACCACAGACTACTGAATTTGTGAGGGAATTTTGTTTTGGCTGGATGATGAAAAATGGGTAGAACTGACAATAGATGAATCTGAAGGAGCGTCTGTGAGATGCAACATGTGGCGCATCTAAGCTGCTGTTCAAGATTCGTTCTGCGAATCTGTGACGAAACCATTGGGATGATAGTCACAAATATCATTACTACGTATCCTCTTCCCCAGAAAAGCACTTTGTTGAAGAAAATATCCGTCATTATCTATCATCAATCTTTTAGGAAGTAGAAAAATGCAAATATTTATTTCACCATAAGTAACCGTGTGATAAATAAAGTAGAGCTAAGTGTAGCATCTTGTGATAGAATCAATAACGCTGACGCTAAAAAGAGCAAGATGGCCGGGAGGTCCTAGTTTCGAGTCCTGACGGTGGCAGGATTTTCGACACTAGCTTTTCAGCTAGGTCGAATTCAGTTGCTGTCTGGAGGAGAATTCTAGCGGCCGGCTGCTCTGATCGGTAGTTTTCCGTGGTTTCTCCGATCAACACCAGGCGAATGCCGGAGCAGTACCCTACCAAACGGGCCACGGACTGTACGCGATCTGTCCTTCCTCTTCCTTGTCCTCTCCCCTTCCCTTACACACACACACACACACACACACACACACACTTACACTAACATGCACTACACTACCACATATCCCGGGAGACCGGTCAGGAGCTTAGATCTTGTCCCGGTTGGGATGGTGCCCCGCTGGTGGGAGACTCCTGGTTAGGGGGAAACCCCACTAGCCGACGGTAGGTCGCCATTTCGCCATCCAGCGGGGGAAGATCACCGCCATCTCCCGAGAACAAACATACACTATACTTACGGGACTAATGACCAAAGCTGTTGATGCGCCCGGAAACACGAAAAAATCAATCAATCAATCGTAGCTGAAAAGCTAGTGTCGACAATCCTGCCGCTGTCGGGATTCGAACCTAGGACCTCCCGGTCAGAGGCGCTGCATTGACATCAGTTGATGCACTGAGCCACCGCTTCTGGTTTGACGCGCCCCGAATCACTAATCAATGCTGAAATGGATCGTCCTAGGCGCGTGCATGAGTCGCAGCCCTGCAAGTCGGTGGCGAGGGCGGGGCGGGGCTCGTGCCGTGAAAGCGCGAGCAAGGCGCACTGCGAGGGTGAGCGCGCGTGCGTTTTAACGCCGCGTCGGCCAGGGGCTGCGCTCCACTGCGGCGTTCCGCGCGTTTGCACGTGTTTGCTTGCATGAGAGGGCGCGTCCATTTTCTGCGGGGCTTCGCGCACACGCAAATGTCAGGGCTCGGACGAAAAACGCGACGCTCGGTGATGTTCTACTCGATTGTTTATGGGGATTCTGTCGCGGGAGGTTTTCCGTAAGCTGGTTGTAGGTGTCAAACACTCGAAAATTCGAACACCGTTGTTTTATGGTCGGTTTGTCTGGAAAGGGATTGATATTGCCTATAATGGTAACATATTAATTACAGTATATTTATGAATGCCAGGCGAATCTGTTATCCTTTTATGATTTCCTAAGGATTTGGGTGAGTCTTATATTCACGTATAAAGTACACCTTTCCCAAAAATGTATTAATTATGACATGCATATATATCGTAGTAAAATCGATAAATAATAAAATGGAATACTGTAATTGGTATTACATTTGCAACAACGTAAATTTTACCATAATACTACCGAAAATGTTTAAATATGTTCTAACTAGAAAACTTCATATTCAAGTACAACGTTCAAGAAAGCAGACTTAGTTGAGTGTTTATCACGGGTGTGACGGAAGACGAAAATTTGAAGGTATACCAAAATATTTTTGGAATATGTTCATAGCTTTTGTCATTTTCTCTTGCGCCAAAACGTCTTTTTTTTCTTAATTTTTTACGTCTCTGATTTGAAGAAGATAAAATGAGATAACGTAAACTCATTTATTACATTATTGCGAAATAGTGTGAATAATTGGGAAAGCAATTCCCACCAGCTGAATTACTAGGCAGCAAGGGACTAACATCAAAACCTACAAAAATTTTCTTTCCTTGAACGACGTAAAATAAATGTCTCTACCTTGGAAATCTGTGCTTGGCGGTTTTGAATTTCTATCTCAAAATGTTTTTTTTTTCATGATATTTTTAGCTATGCCTCCTTTTGCGGGGCTAATAGATGTTATTCTTCTTTTCTGGAATTACAATTGGAAAATATGTTCTGTGGAAAGAGGCGATTGTAGACAAGACATTGTAGTTATACAGCGATCCACAATTAATATTCATTAAAAGAACATAGATAAAAATAACTTATTTAACTTATAACGTCTTTGATGTTTTTCTTGGATAAGGTTCTGACGCTATAGGACATATTGATGTTGAGACAATGTTGTAGAAACAGAACAATTGATGGGAGTTTTTAAACTGATTATATTTATCAATGTTCACCGGTTAACGTAGGGTAATGCCGGATAATCGCCAGTGCATATTAGAGTTTGTAACAACTAAACGCGCATCGTTTCCGGGCATAGCACTTGTGTTGCCGTTATCCCATCTCTCCCTAGGGTTCCCAGTTCTTCGCTCTACCCAATTAATCGACATTCCAGCCCACCTATTTTCATTTATGCGTCTTATGTGTCCCTTCTACCTTTAATATGTTCCTTCAATCGTCTCAGTTATCTACGTATCAATATTATTTCTTCTGCATATTTTATCAGTATTCAACTTGTATAATGTCGGATTACAGCAATGCCCCCTCTCCAATGAAAACTAAATTTTCATACAATTTTTGTATGAATTTTCTATGTAATTTTCATACAATTTGTGATTTGATCTATGGTCTCACACACATCAGTTCCATAAGGCGTAATACTTTCAATAACTGAAAGCTGAGCATTATAGAGCCAGCCGCTTTACTATTACTATAATTGGTACGAGATTTAACCGTTACTTATAAACCTCCCAGTAATTTTCAAATCCTTTACAAGTTAAAATATGTTCAATTGAGAGAAACTGACGGCAGCGAAGAAGACGGCGACGCGGCGTAAATCAAGCGAACACGTTCGCACACTCGCCGTGCCGCCGCCGCCGCCGCCACGCACACGCGAACACGTGCGCACGCGTGCGTGTGCGGTCTGCGTGCGGCGCCGCGGGTGGTCGACGGTGGCGCCGCCGGTGGCCGCGCCCGCGATTAGCGATTCGCGCCGCGCCGCCTCGCGTGCTGATGGGCAGAAGCCGGTCGCTTCAGTCGCCGCCCACGCCGGCCGCTAGAGCGCTTTACGCTGCTGTTGATCGTCGAGAGGCCGGTCCCGTTACTGTTAGACTTCGGTGGCACGAGTAATTTGTATAAGTGTCATTGAATACTAGGAAAATTCAGTGTATGTTCGTTCCCAATAGGTTCGTATTTTTACGTTGAGTAATTCGTAAATATTTATTTATTTTGAAAGAAGCAGGTTTTATATTTATTTTTAATTTCGAGTGACTATTTGTTTGGAATGTTTGAAAATTATTAATAAATTAAAGAAATAAAAAATATATTTTGCTTATTAACTGTGATGTGTTATGAATTAAGAAATAATCAAACTACAACCATTCAAAAGCTTTTTAGTGTGATCCACGTTGCTTGGGTAACCCACTGAAGGTGGAAAAAGACTTCCCAAAAGTTGACTTTCAGTACTAATGTTTTTATTAATATTAAAACTTTGAATTGTTTTGTTTGGATTATTTCTTAATTTATGTCATGGAGCATGACAAGATATCTGCTTCTTCTTTTGAATATATAATGTGGCAGACTCAAAAGTATCACTATCATAAGGTTGTATCATTGATAAATCAGATTATTGATTGGTTACAAAGGTGCCCTTTGTGACTTCCTTCGTCTCCCCAAACTCCAACTACTAGGTTCATTTGCGAGATATTGCTTGCCCAATTGCTCTTATATTTTGCTCTTGGCAACTCTCCACACATCTATCCACACTCAACGACACAGACGATTGGTCTTTAGGGTATGTTTCAAATTTCCTCTTTTCTCTTGCAGATGATTGTGGAGGACTCTTGACTCGTTCCTAACTGTGTTACAGTTCGTCTCATATTTGTGCTTTTATATCGTACAACCATAATCATTATAATATCATTCATGTTGTTAAAAATCTTATCATTCCTTTCTTTTCAATCATGCTTTTCCATGACATTCATCTTGCCATTCAACAGTCATCCTCTACTGAATCGATTTGATAACTCAAGAGTTATGATGCGTTATTTTCATGGAAATCCATATCTTGGACTCGTACGTTTCTGTATAAAACTATTACGTAGCTCTACAGCGTTGTCAACCACATTTATCTACTCTATTATACTGCTTAACTTGACTGTCACGTACTTCTACGCCACTCTCGCTCTCCACTCACGTCCTCGGAAGAATGCGCTCGTTGCAGATGCTATCATCAGCTCTTCTTTGCTCCCGTCTCCATCTTATCCTTACAGTGGCAGTGTTTTGATTCTTCGTCTAACCGCTCCCTTGGCATCTCCCTTACCGTCCTGTCAAGTCTAATCTTGACAGAACTTTTTGACGTATCAGTCTGAATGTATCTTCCATTTTTGAAAAGAAATAAGTACTTTCTCTAACTGTGATATTTATGATTCTGTTATCAAGAAATGTAAACAAGTCTATTGGTGAAATATTACGAATATTGGAATGGTTGTTTGTTCGATATACTAAGTACATGCAAATATCATTGTTTTCAGAGACCATATAAGACAAAAAAATATGCAAATTTAAAAATTATTCTGCGAACATTTATCTTTAAAATTTATTTTATTCGAAAGATTGTAAGTGGAATGAATTTAAAAAGAACGCGCTCTTGAATTTTGAGATTATATTTTCTGAGTATTAATATATAAATGTCTTCTTTTACTTTTGTTGCAGGTAAGAGATATGAAATATAACCAATTTCACACCTTTAAATACGCCCAAGATTAAAAGAAGGATGACAGTTAGTATGTGGTATGTAAGTTCTAATTATTTTCTCATGTTTGGAATTAATTGGGAAGTTCTGTGCAGTATAATTGCTGTTGACTTTTAATTTAAAATCTTGAATTTTTTGTACTTACAATTAAATTTACTGTGAACAGGTACGTAATGTATACACTGTTAGATTGATTAATGTACTTGATTGAAAATAAAGTACTACATTCCTGTCTTTCGTAATGTAGGTACTTACTACCTGTACCAGCACCTAACCTTAGTGCTTGTATATATGAAGAGTCGGCTTCACCAGACCAATATTGCCCCATTTTAGTTCTTACTCCAGAGTGTGGTCAGCGTTGAATTCAGCAAGTGGTGCGGAAGGGAAGGAAATCCGTCGGAAGTTTCAAATTATTTCATTTTATGAACTCACAAAAACAACAATGTTTAAATTATCGTTCATTCAGAAAAATGTCGTTTCTTTTAAACTGAACTACAAGTCTCCATTGTAACAAATTAGATTTCAGTTGCTTGAAGGCACTACGGTAGAATCTATCGAGGAAATATTTGTTTAACCTATTGCAGTGGTTCTGTATATTTTTAAATATTTGTTCAAATTGTAATAAAGCAGTATTACTGAATTACATATAATCGCCAAACCCTTTGTTTCCAGTGTTAGAATTGATACCCCTATTGCCCGTATTATTTGTTAGTGATTTAATTTAGAATTATCATGTCCTTCCCTTCGAGAGGTTTGAGCCATTTCCCTCCTCCTCCGAAAGAAAGAGTTTATATTCAATATGGATTGATATCCTGAGCCTCACGTACTAGACCTGAGCCTCACGTAGACCAGATCCTCGCGTACTACTAGTAGTTAGATCTGATCCTCACGTAATAGTTAGATCTGATCCTCACGTTTTAGCATTAGTTAGAGCAGAGCCTCTCGTACTGGTAATAGTAAGCCCAGAGCCTCACGTACTAGTAGTAGTTAGACCTGAGCCTCACGTACTAGTAATAGTTAGACCTCAGCTTCACGTACTAGTAATAGTTAGATTTGATCCTCACGTTCTAGTATTAGTTAGAGCAGAGCCTCTCGTACTGGTAATAGTAAGCCCAGAGCTTCGCGTACTAGTAGTAGTTAGACCTGAGTCTCGCGCACTAGTAGTAAGCCCACAGCCTCACGTATTAGTAAGGGTTAGACTAGAGCCTCCTGTGCTAGTAGTAGTTAGACCCGAGCCTCACGTTCTAGTATTAATTAGGCCTGAGTCTCGCGCACTAGTAGTAGTCGTAAGCCCACAGCCTCACGTATTAGTAAGGGTTAGACTAGAGCCTCCTGTTCTAGTAGTAGTTAGACCCGAGCCTCACGTTCTAGTATTAATTAGGCCTGAGTCTCGCGCACTAGTAGTAGTCGTAAGCCCACAGCCTCACGTATTAGTAAGGGTTAGACTAGAGCCTCCTGTTCTAGTAGTAGTTAGACCCGAGCCTCACGTTCTAGTATTAATTAGGCCTGAGTCTCGCGCACTAATAGTAGTCGTAAGCCCACAGCCTCACGTATTAGTAAGGGTTAGACTAGAGCCTCCTGTGCTAGTAGTAGTTAGACGAGCCTCACGTTCTAGTATTAATTAGGCCTGAGTCTCACTAGTAGTAATCGTAAGCCCACAGCCTCACGTATTAGTAAGGGTTAGACTAGAGCCTCCCTGTTCTAGTAGTAGTTAGACCACCGTTCTAGCCTGAGTCCGCACTCGTAAGCCCACAGCCTCACGTATTAGTAAGGGTTAGACTAGAGCCTCCTGTGCTAGTAGTAGTTAGACCCGAGCCTCACGTTCTAGTATTAATTAGGCCTGAGTCTCGCGCACTAGTAGTAGTCGTAAGCCCACAGCCTCACGTATTAGTAAGGGTTAGACTAGAGCCTCCTGTTCTAGTAGTAGTTAGACCCGAGCCTCACGTTCTAGTATTAATTAGGCCTGAGTCTCGCGCACTAGTAGTAGTCGTAAGCCCACAGCCTCACGTATTAGTAAGGGTTAGACTAGAGCCTCCTGTGCTAGTAGTAGTTAGACCCGAGCCTCACGTTCTAGTATTAATTAGGCCTGAGTCTCGCGCACTAGTAGTAATCGTAAGCCCACAGCCTCACGTATTAGTAAGGGTTAGACTAGAGCCTCCTGTTCTAGTAGTAGTTAGACCCGAGCCTCACGTTCTAGTATTAATTAGGCCTGAGTCTCGCGCACTAGTAGTAGTCGTAAGCCCACAGCCTCACGTATTAGTAAGGGTTAGACTAGAGCCTCCTGTTCTAGTAGTAGTTAGACCCGAGCCTCACGTTCTAGTATTAATTAGGCCTGAGTCTCGCGCACTAGTAGTAGTCGTAAGCCCACAGCCTCACGTATTAGTAAGGGTTAGACTAGAGTACTAGTAATAGTTAGCCCAGAAGCTCCCGTACGAGAAGTGTGAGTGCAGCGCTGTCCTCCCCTGGCGAGCGCCGCGGCGCGCCCTCGTGTCTTGGCGCCCACCACCAGGCGCCGCTCCCGGGCGATTGGCTTTTACGGCCGGCGCTTAGCGCCTGTTAGTTTTTACGGCCTTCCGCATAATCGCCCGCCACCACCCGGCGCCCGTCGTCCCAGGACGCCGCCCATCCCCACCCCCGCCCTGCGAGCCACTCGTTAAGGAGGAGCTGCGGTGGGGGCGTTGACAGCGATGTCGACAGCAGTGGTGGCGGTGAAGATGAGGCGAAAACGTAACTGGTACGAACTAGAAACAGGTATTTTTAGAGCTGAGAACCTTTTAGTTTGTGCCTATCTTGAAGGTTGGCGCTTAAAAAACTGTTTTAAGCGAACTATGATTTCTATTTCTTTCAAAAATATGTATGGAGATGGGGGTAATTAGTTCTCAAAATTATATCCCTCCTGAAATATTGTCTTGACTTTATAGCCAAATGGCGCAAGCGCCTGGGGAATGTGAGCCCAAGTAGGCGTTTCACTTAAGGCTCTGGGTTTGAATCCCGCATAAGGCATGGCGGTTTTCGGTTGTGATTGTCGGTACTCTACGTATCACCCCAGAACCAGAATGCGTCCCTTAATTTCCATCCCTATCCTGGTTATTCGATGTGAAAACGTGTGGGCTTTCGGACCACTGTCGCAGAGCCATCTAATGACAACCTCGCTCCTTACTCATCAAACCCGGTCCTAGCACCGATGGGCTTACCAGCCACATTGCCATCGATTAAGTACTTGCCCACCATGAACTCACGAGCCAAGCGGAGAGATGATTTGGCCGACAAGGTCTAAGCCGCTCGTGGTTAAACTAGGACTAACTCTAAGCTGCGGAAGGGACGTCACATTCCCCATGAGGTGTAGATGGATGAAAATAGGGATACAAATACAAAAGAAGATCTTCTAGATCCCCTCCCCGCAACCAGAGACAGTGGTGGCGAAGTGGTGGGAGTGGGAGTGAAGGTGACGGAGGTAGTGAAAGTTCTTGCTTCGTCTTCCGCTCGCGACGGCCGACTGCTTGCTGAGGGAGGAGTTTCCTCTGCGTGGCCAAAACGAAGACGATTTTGACTGCCAGACTTCTGCTCCGTGCGTTAACTCTCTATATTACCGGATGTTCTGCTGCTGAGTGGCGACGAATGTGTTTGGATTGTTAATTAGGTGCACTTCACTTATTCATTGCGCTTCAGCAGCGGTTGTTTAATTACTTTTATTTGTGTATTCATGATTACGCCCTATCCAAATGGAAGTCCGAAATTACATGCTGTTGAAAAACGAGCTTAGCGGAATTCGGTTCTTTCAACAAACATTATTTTATGAACTGTTTCGAATTTGATAATGTATTTCGCCCAATCCAGAAAGCATTTGACTGAGAAAGTAAATGTCAAACAGTAAGAAATTGAAGTGTCTATCCAATACGTTACCTGAAATTTCAAATACCTTAATGAGTTTGTCAAAGATGGTTCCTCAAAACTGACACAATATAATAAATATTATTTATTTAATTAGTTTACGCGAAAAGTGATGGACAGTGGGTAGAAACCCACATCAATTTCTTCAGAAAATGACAAACTGAAAGAAAGTCATTTCCCCGCATAAAGAACCATTAAATTCCTTGACAATAAGCATGCAATAAGAACTCCATTATCAGTGTACTATCTCACTATTCTAACTGTATACTATCAGACATGGAATTGTGATTGTATGACAGAAGGGTGTACAATAATGTCAAATATCTCACCGTCAAATCTTAGACTACTCTGAGCAATCGGTCAAGGAACAATGTTCAAAGACGATGTTCCCTACGAGAAGTGTTAGTTAATTGATTTCAGATTTACCTTATATTTTAATGTGAAGTTCTTTATCGTCGGGTTTTACGTCAATTCTTGTTAGAGACCCAAAAATTAAATTAAATATATAATTTTGGTACATTTATGTATAGGTAATCATAGTAATACTAGGTATAAAGAAAACACACATATACCCTCAGAAATTATTCGTAAATTAGAGTAAATTACAGTTTTATATTATCATACCTCAATAAAAGGAAAAACATATTACTGAGACATACCTTTTTCTGCGGAGTATTCATCTGCCGACCAATATTAATGATCCAAACGTAAAACTTTTTGCGAAAATGTTCGATAGCCAGTTTGTTCGTAGACAATTCTCTTCGTTCACCCACTACATTATGTATCAGACTTCTCAACATTTTTAACTCTCCCATGTCAAATGATTTTTACATTCATGCGAACTTCCCCCTGGATTTGTCTTCAAGAGCAGCGCCAACACTGCGGTGGGAGAGTTTCAGGTTGAATAATAAATAGCAGAAGTTCTGAAGATGTAGTGAAACAACTGCTACCTGAGAGAAATTAGCTGCCTACATGAAGCGGAAAACAATGAAGTTGGGAGGACGTGCTCTGACGTACATTTCTGGAGTCGTCATTTCCGAGAGCTCCTATGTAATTCAGCACGCATGAAAGAAACTAATTCCTAAAATGTCGGAGTTCCAAGATACAAAGCGTCGAGGGCTTCTCAAGAACAGATCCGTCAACACATGAACACCAAAATGGAGGTTCGTTGCAAGTCAGTGACTGATACCGGACGCCTGAACGTCCAGTGAAGTCATTAATCCCGTAAGAGTAGTTAACGTTATATACGGGAAGATGGGTCTATTCCTCTGTGGGAGGAACGTGTCATCTGGTCCCAACTGCATGTGGGCTTGTGGTGGTTGTTCTTCCTCCAGGTATCTCCGCCAGATAGGCAACACGCCAGTGGGGCAAAGCTAAGATGCGACTGATATCCCGACGTCTAGGGTAGTGTCTGCCTGTGCTTGGCGCGACAGCCCGCGTACGGGCCAGCCGGGTTACCAGCAGCGTCCCGGCCTCGCGGCCATGGCTTAAGGGGGTACGTGTGGTTAGCACGAAGACATCCCCACGCCGTATTCTGGTCTTCTCAACCTGAGATGTACAGCAAATGTACTGGGAAATTGCGCACATTACATAATCTTGTCCGACCGGGAATCGAAGCCGGGATCGCGTCATGGAAAGCGAGCACGCTAATTAGTTAAACCATGAGGGCCGTATGGTAGTATAGTGCATGTAAATGTAAATGGTTAGATAGAGACGCAGCTAATTGGCGCAAAAGAATTAGGTGAATATTACAGTTAAAGGTTACGTACTGTGGCCCTAAAATAATACCAGATCGTTTTTCATGATTTTAGCCTGCCTTATGACTTTTCGTAACAATGTTTTGTATTTTTTAAAGTAGATAAGGAAATCTTGAGATACGTCATGACGTTTAGAAATGAAAGAAAGAATTCGCTTGTTTTTACAAGATGTCCTAATTCCTTGTGTTATCCAAGAATTGCTTTTCCGTGAAATATTTAATTTTCGTTTTTGAAGAGGAAAGCAAGTGTTAAAATGAATTGAAAGAGTTGAAAAAAAAGAATTATATTTGTCGTTTGTATCAACAGTATTATAAACCGCTTCCCATGACTCCTGCATCAAGTAATCAATGAATAATTTAATTTTACTTTTAGTAAACAATCTAGTCATACGTGTATTATTTATTGTGTCAGTGATCGCATTTCTTATAATGGTAAGAATTTGTGCATCGTGGTCACTGTATCCTAAATCTTTGGTTTCAACTTCATATCGAGTAGTAGTTTTGTTAATTATAATTTGATCAATTGCCTTCATCGAATGTTGGGTGATCCGTGTAGGTATATTAATTGTAATCTCTAAATTGAAGGAATTAATTAAATTGAGAAACTTTTCTTTCTCGCAAGATTCGACCAGAAAATCAATGTTAAAATCTCCGCATACAACAATGGATTCAAAAGAGCGATTGCTGACTTTGTTAAGTGTTATCTCCAGGTTTTCTAAGAACAAAATATAATCTGCAGTTCTCTTTGTTGGAGGTCTGTAAATGCAAAGTATTATCACTTTTAGTGAAGTAAGATGTACAACAGAAATTTCGAAAATATTTTCAATGGAATACACATTTAATTCCGCCAAGGGGATAGAATCAATATTACTTCTAACGTAAATACAAGAACCCCCATACGTAGGACCTTTATGAGATTCTCTCTCTCTGCAATAAAAGTCTGCGAGGTAAAAGTTTGGAATTTGGAAAATGCTTAGTTCATTAGGAGATAACCAATGTTCTGTAAAGCAAAGAACATCCATTTGATTTAGATCGCTCTGTAGAGCTGCCTCGATAAACTCAGTTTTATTTGAAAGGGATTGAACATTATGGCGAAGAATGTTTATTTTTTGCAAGTACCTACACGAATGTTTTTTTGCTGCATCTGACTGTAGTTGCTATATATTTACTCCATTTTTACCTCGAGTGCGTGGTCGAAGGTTGTAGTGTGTCCAGGCAGTGACAGGTTGTGAGGAAGATGGGGCATCAGGTGTAGATGAATTGGTAGTGGGAATAGGAGAAACGGGAGTAGGTTCAGAGGAAGAGGCAACAGGGCTCGAAACAAGGGTGTGAGGTGGAGAACGTAAGGAAGGTGGAAGGGATGGTTTTTTGGCAGGAGACTGCGTAGGACTGGAGTTGATGATGTATTGAGCAAGCTTATTACCGACTGCATGTTTTCCAGCAAGGTTCATGTGAAGACCATGCCGGGTGAAGTGTTTTGCTGAGAGGAAATTCATTTAAAAAAGTGTGACATTTGTTTCTCTCAGCTGCAGTTTTAATTGTTGGTTTGCGTGCTTAATCTCATTGCATAGTGTTGGTCTGTTGTACCAGAAGGGCAGAGTCGAGACTATAATGTTAGTATTTTGGGCGGCACATTGTAATTTGTTTACATGTTGCTCAGGTGTAAAGTTACCGCCCAAGTTAATGTCATTCTGCCCTCCTATGATAATTATTGTGTCCTGATTGGTCAGTGTCTTTGTGTGGGTGTCCAACTCTGCAGTCACATCTGCAAACCTCCCGTTAGGTTTAAAAATAGATGAGACTGAGAAATTGGAGGGTAACTTCCTACTAAGAATGCAGGAGAGATGGCGGCCATGACTGTCATCTAAAATAAGTACCTGTTTTTTAGGCTCAGTAGGAATGTCTTTGTTTTCAAGTGAGCTAGGATGCGCAGCTTTACGTGTTTTGGTTTTGACGCGCTTCCTAGCCTGTTTGCGTTGGTTTGTGCATGAATTTGTCGATGGTAGAGAAGGGTGGTGAGGATCAGGAAGGCGAGGAAAATCTGTTTCATAATCTAAAACACTAAATTTGTTTTGAGTTGTGACTGGATGCGGTGCCTGTGTCTTTTGTACAGTCACGGGTGTACGGTTGGTATTATTCGCTGTGTTGCCGACTTGTACCCAACCGTCTGTGTAGAGAACGACCTCTTCCAACCTTCGGATATCTATATCAACCGAATATCTATAGAACCGACAACAAGATATTTATAGAATATCTATAGAACCAACAACCGAATATCTATAGAAATCCATAGTTTAAAAATACGTCGTAGTGACTTCAAAATTACACATTTATAATTCCCTATCTCTGATACCAAGGCGAGACAAGTTGATCAAGTGCTAAGGTTGCATTGTTCGTAAAAGGTGTAAGTTTACCCTTCTAATCGCAGCTAATTGTCTGACATCTCCTCACGAGAAATGTGAGTTCGTACGTTAGTACTCACCCAAGAAACGAAAACACCAAAATACACGAATGTCTATGTTGTCACAGACACGCTAATTTCTGGACGTAAACAAAGACTGTCCTCCTTTCCTGAACGAGTGATCTCATTATTCGTTTGTCCGGGCCTTTCACTGAGTGGAGAATTGTATGGGGATCATGAATGGTACTTTATGACACATGAATGATTCAGAGAGGTATGATCCTCGGATGGGGTACGTTTTCTATGTGACGCCAGCCACGCCACACCCAGATGGTGAAGGCACACATGCAATGAGCGTGGCAGTTAACTCGCCGCCCTCAGCTTCGCGTGCTTAGACGATACTCCAAGACTCTCCGCGACGGAGTCCCAGTCGAATTCCGGTGGCAATTTACTTGGTGTTCTTTGGGATCACCGAGTCCGCATATTGCGAGAGTGAATCGTTAATCACGAGCCACAACTCGAATCCAATGCCTTTGTGTGGACTTGTTCTACGCGGTCGCGTTGCGTGCCGGTTAGGTGCGTGGCGTAGCGAGGTTGGAGGCGCGGTGGAGATGAAAGGTGGGGAAGGCGAGGGCGGGGCGGGGCGGGGGAGGTGGCGCTGGGGGCGGATGGCGGGGAAGAACAGGAGGGTCAGACGCATGGGTGGCGGAGCAGGGTCTGGCTAGGTGGAGAGGCGCAGTAGAGCTGCGGGTAGGGATGGCAAGGTGAAATAGCGAGCAACAGTTCGACGCTGCGAGAGGGGACGGTGCGGAGCGTGGTGAGGTGGCGGGGCACGGTGGAGCTGGGGGGAGGTGATTGCGAGGCGGAACATGGCGGTCAGACGCAGGGGAGGCGGGGCACGGTCTGGCTAGGTGGCGAGGCGCGGTAGAGCTGGGGGTAGGGATGTCTAGGTGGAACAGCGAGCAACACTCCGACGCGGCGAGAGGTGTCTGTGCGGTGCGTGGTGAGGTGGCGGGGCACGGTGGAGCTGAGGGGAGGGGATGGTGAAGCGAAACAGGGCAGTCAGACGCAAGGGTGGCGGGGCAGGGTCTGGCTAGGTGGCGAGGCAAAGCTACGGGTAGAGATGGCAAGGCGGAATAGCGAGCAAGTTCGACGCGGCGAGAGGGGGCGGTGCGGGGCGTGGTGAGATGGCGGGGCACGGTAGAGCTGGGAGAAGGGGATGGCGAGGTGGATCAGGGCGATCAGAGGCAGGGGTGGCGAGGCGCGCTAGAGCTGGGGGTAGGGATGGCAAGGTGGAACAGCGAGCAACAGTTCGACACGGCGAGAGGGGGTGGTGCGGGGCGTGGTGAGATGGCGGGGCACGGTGGAGCTGGGGGGAGGGGGTGGCGCGGCGGAACAGGATAGCGTTAGGGGGCGGGGCGGGAGTGAGAAACCGCGGATCGCGTTCGCCCGTAAGGCGGCAGCCTTGTTCCTCTCCGCCGCCTGCCTCAAGAGCAGGCTGCGCTCCCCGAGTGGTCTCGCCCGCAGGCACGCGAACCGCCGCCGCCGCCGGCACGCAGCTGGGCCTGAGCCCCACTCGCCGCCTTCGCACAGTGGGGCAGAGACGCCGGAATGAGGCCATAAATCACTGGCGCTGCAAGATAAATAATAGTACTGTAATAAGAAACGTATGCTGTGTTTGATTAATTTTTACATTATTAATTATATAAAATTCATCGTAGTAAAATTTTTATAGTAGGTTCTTTTTGTGAAGAAAAGGAATGCTAAATTAAACAATTTAACTATAACTTACTGTATAGTAACATTCATTATATTTTTCTGGTATAGTTTTTTCGATCAATGCAAGAGATTTGATTCACAATCTATAGTATTAAAAACAATGTTGAGTAGTAAACACTTTTTTTTTAAAAAAATGTTAATTTATGTGTAGATCGTTTATTCTAGTTATCAGTTGCTGGGAATAACATTGCAATGAACTGGAACTCTCAGTCACTCTTCTTCAATGAATACCTCTCAATATTCCGCAACTTTCCAATTGGTGATACACTCTCTACCTCTAGATATCCTGTTTTGTGTGCACATCCAGAGAACCGAAGATGTCCAGGTGAAACGTGTTTCTTTCCATGTGAATGTTATTCATTGAAGTTGGCGTTTTTGGCCATTGTGCGTGAAGCCAACCGCCGCCTACGCCCCCTCCTCTCGTATCGCGCAGCTGCCACCAACGCGTCGCGGCGTAGCACGTGCCCCCTGAGCAGCAGCCGCCCCGCCCCCATCGCCGCCACCTCCACCGCTGCCCCCACCGCAGCCTCCGCTCCCCACCGCCGCTGCCACCGCTGCCGCCGCCTCCGCCGACACCATCGCCACTGCCGCCTCCGCACCCCACCGCCGCCACCGTTCATTCTCCCGCCTAAGAAACAGACTCCCACTTCCCATTTTCCTTCAATATCTCTCCGACATTTGATAAGGTAAGAACATTTCTTGCATTTATCTATCTCTTCTATCGTATTTCCTCTTATCCCTATCATCTAACGAAATTTCCTCACAATGACCTTGGTTGAAGACAATGACCTTGATACCTTATGGTATCACTGTCAGGGAGGTGATAAGTAGTTACCCCCCCTTTTACTTTGCTGGTACAAAGTTGCTCGGTCAATCAACCGAAGAGTCTTACGGGTGAACGTTGTACTGTCTATCAATGTGAAATAAAATTAAAAAAATAAAAACGCCACCGCCACCTCCACCGTCCTCGCCACTGCCGCCGCCGCCACCGCCTCTTTCACCGTCGCCACCATCGCCACCGCCGCCACCGCCGCCACCGCCGCCATGCCTTGCCTCGCGTATTTGGTCCGGATGGGGAGAAAAATGTCAATAACTTACAATAAAATGAAATTTGCAACTGAAGATTGCAGGTGAATGTAATGAGAATTCTAATATACGATTGTTCTAATCTCTCATTTCCGTGATTCTGATCAATTCCAGGCGGATGCCGCAGTAGTACCAAAAACATCGGATTACCTACCACACGCATTTCTTCCTTTCCTTGATCTAAAGTTAAACGTGCACAGTAATATTTAATTTGAAGTTACATCGTTGGAGGGAGTCATACAATACAATCGACATGGAAGTTTTGAATTAGATGCGACATATAATTAGTAAGTAATGAGAAGTAAGAAGAAAAATGAAAATTTATAACATTAAAAATTATATATGGATCTCCGTGTCGATTGAATTTATGACCGTCAGCCTTCTTTAACATGCCCTACATTTTCCAACTAATAATGGGCAAAAAATGAAAGGTATAAGTAAATATTAAGCACTAGTGCGTTTTCTTTTCTTAGATGCTTGAATTACATGCATTCATGCATTCCGCAGTTTTGAAAAAAAATGAATTTTGTCCGCGTTTTGTGTCTCTCAAACCACCGTAATCGCCGCCTCCACCGCCACCACTCCTGGTCTCCTGCATTCGCTGGCGCGGTGCTACAGTCCAGGGGGCTTTGCATCTGGCTCTCCACAATCCTGCCTCGACCCAGCCAGGCACTTTTACCTGCTGAGCCCGCGTAGCGAAACGGGCTTCTTTTCTTCGCGGGCAGAACCTAGCTCCTTTTAAAGCTCTTGTGGAAGAAAATGTGCTCTGAAGTACTTTGCTCTTTCGGTCGAACCACTTTCGATTTTTGAAGGAAATTTTGGTGGATGTATTTATAGGGATAAAAACCCTTACATATAAATATTTGAAAACCACAGGATTTTTACGCTAGTTGTATATGCCGAGAAAAGGAAAATAAAAGAATTTTTTACAACACGTATTATTTCTGTTGACTCTGTAAAAATGCAATGTAATATAATGAGAAAAAACTTGTTCAGAAGTTTCGAATTATATTAGCGTTTACACATTTATTTCGCATAGTATACAGTATTCATGAAATTTATGTTCCTTGAATGATAATTAAGGAATAACATAGGCAAGTAGGTATTTCATCATTTATTTTTGTGAAATTACCCGAAAACAATTTCGGAGTATTCAAGAAAGAGATTTCGCATGCAACTTTGGGGAGAATATTCACTTTAGCCTTCGAGTAAATGACAGCATTTGCTAGTCCTTCAGGGCTAATAAATACTGTTTATAAAAAAATATTTTGAAACCAATCAGGTCGATTTCATATGAGATCGATTTATTAACCTATTGTATGTATGATATTAAACTTACTTCACAATTAATTCGATATCGAATTCGATAAGCTTCCTCTTTGAGTGATACATACACCGCTCATAGTAATGCATACCCCCCTCCCCTGCGCCTACGAGGTTCCCAGCGATCAATTTGTTGAATGCGCGTCAGGCAGTGTTTCCAATTACTGGTAACCCACCTGTGTACCCTTTGTAAATGCGAAAATCAAAGCAACATGGACAGCTTGTTAGCTTTACAAATGTGATGATCGAGTGTGGTGGAACAGCGAAACAATTTTCCTATCATTTGAGACAATTCCGGGTTTTGCATTTGCAGCATATTTGAAACGTCATGAAAGGCAAGTATTATGTTACAGGTAAAAAGAGCACGGTTGGGAATGCCCGGGCAAATCTACACAGGACCAGGCTTGCTATTGTGTCGCTCACTTCTTTGGGCGCTTTTGTCCGAGAAGCCCCGACCAGACGGGGAGTTTTCGAATGCCTTCGTCTGTGTTGGTGAAGGGAGTGGGACTCGTGGATTATAAGGGCTATTTCAGCTTTCAATGGATCTTTATAATACAATCATATCGTAATTCAACACAAAGTAAATATTTTCGCATGTTTGTGTGTGATTCGGGCCCTTCAAAAGCTATTGTACTCTTTGTGGTGTATTGTGTTACACGATTGATGTATTGTTAGATTGGTATATTTGTGTGTGAGACCTAATCTATAGAAATCAGAGATTTACCGTGCGACGAGATGTTGATTTATTGCTTCGTATTTAATCGATGCGTGGTACGAGGGAAGCAGTAAAAAATTCGCCTTCCTGTTCTTTTTTTTCAGATTTGTAATATACATCGAAATGTTGAAAAGAACTAAGCACCAAGTTTCATATCTTCGCGACGGCAACGTGGGGTTTAAATAATCGGTTTTTTAGTCAGCTGAAAAGTTATATTTCTACCGATGTTCTTTATTAAATATTGATTAAGGATTAAAGCACAACTTCTTAATGTTTTTCGAAATATTATCACGTATGTACTTACGACTTGTTCCCAACAAATGTTGTGTTGTGATCTTAAGGTTTGTAGGTGTAGGAATTAGTTTTCGAAAGGAAAGAAAACTCTTCTTTGTCACAAAATCTCTTCAGCTTGTCCTTACAAAGCTTATCGAATAAGTGGGATCTAATCTCATTAATAAAACATACACTCTCTAAAATTTAACCACAGAGTGAATAACTGTCTCGCGTTTTGAAACCAGAGGTGGAAGGTTTTTCTGTCGCCCCACTACGAATATTACATTTTACAAACCACTTATGTTTTCTCCACAGTTCTTTAAAAATATTTTCAGTCAGTTTCATCCCAGTAAAGAGTACACTTGCTTTAGAAATCGGCATTCCTTAGGAAAATTGATATTTTCAAAATAATTTGTAGGTTACCCAATATGATTTGGCTTTCCCCAAAACAGTGTTTGGTGCATGATATTGTACATAATATACAGGCATACCTTCTGACATTGAAAAGCACTGGCTGCCTTCTTCGCTGACGACACGGAATACTTTCTCCGATTAAGATCCTTACAGAATCTTCAACTGTATCTGAAAAAATATAATATTAGCGAAGAAAACGAAGTAAAGCGGCAAATGAATCAAATATGCATTGCGTATTATTATATATTACTCGTTACAGAAAGAAGTGTCCAAGAGTCAAAACCTGTACGCAGTAACAGTAATTAAATATGGAGTGCAGCGAAGGCCTCCAATCTGGTATTTCTGCGGTGTTTCCAAAGGAAATTATTATGCAAGCAAGTCAGTGTATATTGAATTGCTTTCCTAATAAAAATATACGTGAAATTCTTCAGTACTTCTTCTTTTTCTTCTTCAATATCACGAAAGTAATTAAGGACTGTAGGATAGTTATTAGCAGCTGGAGGTTATCAACAAATCTAGATTTCTACTTCACAAAACATTTTAATTAGTGTTAATAGAGTAATTGTTATCGTGACAAGGCTTGTAAATTGTAGTGGTATAAATTGTAACCAGACACTCATTCTTAACACGCACACTTACCACATAAGTGTTCGCCGATGTCATTTTGTTTTGTTAACTCAAATTTCGAAAACGGCGCATGTTTTGGAATTCCCCGTGGAATCCGGATTAAAAAGAACCTACTGTACTCTGTAAGCGGCAGTGTTTTTCCTCGCATTCCACCGCGGTGAAGGCGGCTCCAGCAGAGAAACGGTGTCTGTGGCCCGTAAAGCACACTCGCGTGGCCCATGCTAAGAGCCGGGCTGTGCTCCGGGCGCAACAAGAGGAGCTCCTCGGCCTCCTGCCTTCTGATCACGTTTCCCACATCGCGTTTTCTTTCTTTTTTGTTGTACTTGGGTTTTCGTAACGTGCCGGATGACATTAGGTCATTTTTACACCTGCCTTACCGGGAGCGGCAGCTCAGTGCATCAACTGATGTCACTGCAGCGCCTCTGACCAGGAGGTCCTAGGTTACACTCCCCACGGCGGCAGGATTTTCGGCACTAGCTTTTCAGCTAGGTCGAATTCTGTCGCTGTCTGGAGGAAAATTCTAGCGGCCGGCTGCTGTGATCGGTAGTTTTCCGTAGTTTCTCCGATCAACACCAGGCGAATGCCGGAGCAGTACCCTACCAAACGGGCTACGGACCGCGCGCGATCTGTCCTTCCTCTTCCTTGTCCTATCCTCTCCCCTTACACACACACTTACACTAACATGCTCTACACTACCATATATTCCGGGAAACTGGTCGGGAGCTTAGAGTTTGTCCCGACTGGGGCGGTGCCCCGCTGGTGGGAGTCCTGGTTAGGGGGAAACCCCACTAGCCGACGGTAGGTCGGCGCCGGATCTCGCCATTCAGCGGGGGAAAATCACCGCCATCTCCCGAGAAAAAACTTGCACTACACTTCTGGACTAATGACCGAATCCGTTGACGCGCCCGGAAACACGAAAAAAACAATCAATCAATCAATACACCTGCCTTATAAAGTGAATCTTTATAACAGTGATAAGCACATGTGTGAGGCCATGAGCCCCGTTGAGAAGGACGTTTGCGAATGAATTAAAAAGATCCGTTTTATAAGGCGGGAGGTGTAAAAATGACCTAATGTCATCCGCCACGTTACCAAAACCCAACTATAGAATCCCATTATTCTGCTGTACCGCTGTTGACCCGGACAGAGTATTCTTTGCTAGAGATTTTTTCCGGATACACACTGTGACAGCAGTGGCGTTGCAATGGCTTAATAGGAATTACGTGATATGGATTTTGTTTTGAAGTCTTGTATGCAAATGCGAACTTCCGAGCTTTATGACTTGATGTCTGAATACATTCGTTTGTTTTTTCAAGTTATTTTTAGTGATTATTCAAGACATTTGTTTCTTAAAGAAGAAATATTGGAATTAAGTGTAAATGTGATGAAGTTTCTCTACGACGTACTATTTCGGAACATTTTAGTTTTTAATTTCAGAAAAAAGTTATCTCCTTCCTCTCTCTTCCCCTTGAAAACGGTTTCCGTGATTTTGAGTTCATATGTAAAATTTTCAGCCAACCCCAATTTATACAACATATAGTGACGTGTAAGTTCCCGATCGGAGAACTGTCACAGCTGGCCGAACAGCTGACAAAACGTCAAGTTCAACTGTGTGAAAACCGCAGTATATACGTATAAATAATTCTCACCGCAAAATTGATTAAATATTCGATATTTTTGTATTTATTTTATCTGTATATATCAATGGATACATTTGATTAGTTAACACATTCTTTTGTTTCAAATATGAAAAGAAATATTTCTATAAAAAAAACATTCAAAAGTTCGCCTTATGAAATTTTGAATTCGCTGAAATTCGTTCGCCCCCAAAACTTGCGCACCCCAGGCTTCAGCCTATTCAGTAATCTGGCACTGCGACCTATAGACATGTCGTGAAGAACCGCATCGCAGAGGAAAACGTTCCCGGGCCCGGCGCGCCGGCGCTCTGTAGTCTGCGCATGCGCAGGAAGGAGCGTTGGTCCACCCGAGCCGAATACGTGGGACGCTGCGCTTGACTGCGCGTCGCCTGGGGACGCGCGCAGCATGTGATGCATTTGGCCCCGGAGCGCGTGGGGATCTGCGCCCCAAACGCTGGGCTCTGGGCCTCCCGGTCGCTGGATACGAGGCACATGGTTAGTGTTTTAGCAAATCAAACACCGAAATTTTACAAAGGTATCAATAAAAAATCCTAAGGAAAATAGAGAATGCTCCTAGGTTTTTTATCAAATTGTAATCAAGATGTCGTAATACACATAAATGGTATAGTATAAACAATTTGTATACCAGGCGAATGCCAGTATATACGGGGTGAATGTTTGAGCACACGCGCGATCATTACTTTCTCGTCCTTGCCCTTTTTCGCCTCTTTGACACCCATACGTAGATGCACTATACTGTCACCCACATCGGGAGTTTAGAACTGGTCTTGACTGTGGCGGTGCTCCGGTAGAGGAAATATCTGGAGGGGGGGAATCGTGAAGCCGACTTGGAGATCAGTGTCAGTTCTAACACTCGAGTAACACCACTACTTCCCCTAATATTACATGCACCACACTAACCGGATTCATGACCGCAGCACTTGATGCGCCCGGAAACAAAACAATAAGTCAACAGAAGCTTCTAATTCACAGTTGCTCAGATTACGGCAATGGTCCACGACACTTGACCACGAACTGTCAAGCACCTGCACTTCCAAATTTTATTAGTTAGTTAGTTAGTTAATGCCTTATTTTACGTGGCGCGACTCGGGCCATCAGGACCGCTCTTCCGTCTAACCACGCAAATTTCGTTACGCTCCTTTCACCACCTAGCGGAGAAAGGAGGTATTATCTTCGGTGACGAAACAGGCGGATCTCAATTTTGCTCAGAGACTTCTTTTAGGCTTGAGGATATTTTCCATGCAGTAAATCTACTACATGGGACAGCCGGCTTTACTTCCCCTCCGAAGGAAGGCTTACGAAGGATTTTTTCGCCCTTAAAAATCCACGTCTTGAATCGGGTTTAAACCCGCAAACTCGGGTACACCAGCCCTGGGTACGCTGACCGTTATACCACCGAATCCGCATATTCGCGGTGTAAAGATGAGTGTCGTCGCCGATGTCGTCACGCACAACGAGAGTGGCTCTTGAGCGCCATATCATCACCGCCGCTCATGCATGATTCACCGCCTGGCGCAAGGCGCCGCCCCTTGAGCGCCGAAGCCGCCAGTGGCGCTGCGGTCGCCCGCCCATGACCGTCGCCGGCCGCCACAGCGGCGTCCACCCAATCGACGGACGCCCGGCCTCACAGAGACCGACGCTTTATCAGCGGCATCGAGGACAAGACGGTCAAGGATCGCAGTTCTGCGTTTCTGACCGGGGAGTTAGTACTTCTCTGCGTGTTGGAACTGTTTAATGAGATGTATATTTGTTTTTTTTTCTAATGTGGCAACTGAGGGTAGTATCTTCAAGATGGAATATGACGGCTTTTTGCGTCTTTCTCGGTCCAGCCGCAAGATGTCGTATGATCTTGACCTATCAAGCAGTGGTGCAGATTAAGTGACTAGCGGCACGACCGGAAAGACGCGAAAAGCCGTGCCATATTCAATCTTGGAGATGCTACCCTCAGATGCCTCGATAGAAAAACCCAAGTACAGTAGATTATTCTTGGGCGGCCTCGAGGCTTGGAGTAGCCAGTGTTCGGAGGGGAGGGATCGAGTGGAATGAGACATCACCACGTACTAGCCCATTTCTTCACCGCTGGGGTTCGGGTTGCACCTGGCTTTACCTTCGATCCCCAGACAATCCATGAGGGATTCGTGGTGAAGATAGCGAGCGTGTTGCAGTTCTTCTTGAAGTCCTTTCATTTCCCTTAGCCCTCATTCCACCATTTCTTGTAAACATTTATCTCATCATTATTATCTCTATTATCTTCTCATTAGATCACTGGAGAGCCTCACTGACATCGCTAGTTCAAGACTCCTAAAATTCTAATTTATCAAAATAAATAAGTAGTGTCATATCCCAACTCAATGATCACCTCTTCTATTATGATTTATCTATCATCCTGATTAAGTTTATCCCCAAACTCTTATGATTATGATTACCCCAATTCATACGGTGCAATGGTATTCCACCATTGTCATCACCTGCCACAAGAAGGGATGTTACCTTTTGCATGGTTCGTAATTACACTCATCATCATCTTCATATGTTCTCGTAACTCTGCATCTGGCCAGATGAAAGCAAGCGCCGCTGAACGAGCGATCGTGTTTCTGCAATTCCAATCCATCATTTTCCATCGTTTCGAGCCAAAGTGAATCTCCTTGGTTGCGTTCCATCGACCCGAGTTCCCGACGCTTGCGGACACAAGATAAGGCGGTAACGCAGGTCGCGTGGGGGCAGCTCACCCCTTCTCGCCCCTCACTCCCCTTCCCCCCCATACCCTCCCTCTACTAGCTCTCCGCGTGTTGCCGCGTGGCGATCGAGGCGTGTTCTCTCCTCCGTAAGAGGATTTCCGTGCGTCGTCGCGTCGCCAGGTTTTCCGCGACGCCTCGGAGAGAGCGTTTGTGTCGGCGGCGGAAGGTTTGTCGGCCAAGAAGACTGGAGGGGGGAGGGGCTCCGCCGTGCCCGGAAAGGCGATTGTTCTTCGCTTCGGGACGGGCTCGGCCTGGGGATTCAGCGGCGGAGGCGGTGTAGGGGGGCTTCGGAACTTGTGAGGCCGGACCAGGAGTCCACGACTACTCAGTCCAGTATTCTTGAGATTCTGCGACTGCTGAGGTGGCTAAAGACTTCAATTGATATCACTGTAGTGCCTCTGATGGGGAGATCCTAGGGTTCGAGTCCCGATGAAGTCAGTATTTTCGACACGAGCCACATAGCTAGATCGAATTCTGCCGCTGTCTGAAGATTATTGGCGGCTAATTGCTTTGATCGGCAGTTTTCTGTGGTTTCTCCGATCAACACCATTGCCAAGATCAATGCCAGAACAGTACTCTAACAAATGGGCCACACTCCACGCGCGATCTTTCCTTTCTCTTCCTTGACCTATCCTCATCCCTTACTTGCACACTTACATTTAATGGATTTCACTAACATACTTGGCGAGAAACCAGTCGGCAGCTTAGTGATAGAGGTTCTACCTGCTGGGGCCGTGTTCCTACCCGCTGGTGGGAGATGACTGGTTGGGGAAAAACTCGCAAGCCGACGGGTAGGTCGGCGCCGGTTCTCGTCATCCAGCGGAGGAAGATCACCACCACCAACCCCGATAAAACATACATTACACTTACAGGTATAATGTCCCTAGCAGTTTAGGCGCCCGGGAACACAGTCCCGAGAAAATCAGTCAATCGATCATTTCGATCGGGTCATGTCAATTTGGATGAAATCGAACCACAATACAAGTTTTCTGACGGAAAACCCCGTCTTTCCACTGCTGCGTTACAATTCCTTATCTTTACTAGGAAATTACTAAGTACTTAGTAAGCGAGAAAGTAAATAAGATATTTGATACGACATATGTTGCTCAATGGAAACTCGACAAGCTTATGAAACAGAAAATGTGGTTGCAGTAATCAAATAATTTGTCCTAATCATATGAATTTATTAATGAAGAAAATTATGGTTTGCGAATCAATTTAGTGTAAATGTGACAATTACTTTCACGAAAAAAAATTCAAAAGCGACTTTCGTGTTTGTTTTTCTTTCTTTCTGAAAATATGGAAAACAAATTATATCGTAAAATCAAATGTAATAATCTCAAAAGATATGTACGACAAACACGCTTGTAAACAAACATCCACATGCTGCCTGAACATCGCATCTCGTCCGTTGCTTCCATGTTCCTCGCACGTGGTGCCTTTTTCTGCGCGAGCACTCGCGGCGAGCGTGGGGAGCGTCGGCGCGGCCGGTGGTGCGTGTTATTATCCTTGCGGCCTAAATACCCACGCCGCGCCGCGCCGCGCCGCGCCGCCTGCAGACCCGCACTCATTCCCGCCCCACCCCTGCGCCGCCGCTGACCCGCCACGGCCCGCCCCCTCCCGAAATCGACTCCGCCCTCGCCAACGGGTGCGTCTCCCACATTGCGCACATCGCCGCTTCCTGTTTCCTCCCGACGCGTGGCGGTTCCGCCCTATGCCGTAGCGAAGCGGGGGCGGAAAAATTTCGCAGTAAATAGTAATAATAATAATAATAATAATAATAATAATAATAATAATAATAATATATTGTAAAAATTTGAATCACTTCATTTTATATTTTTATGGCACGTACGATACAGACCGATGGAAATGAGCACTGAATCTTACAGAACTTCTGTGACTTCTTTTTTAAATGAATGTATAGTGATTACTATATTGTAATATATATATATATATATATATATATATATATATATATATATATATATATATATATATATATGTGTGTGTGTGTGTGTGTGTGTGTGTGTTCTGTCTCCCTGGCTTTACAGATATCATCATTTGATAAAAGTACAGCATCCTCCACTTCTTTTGACACTCCTCCACCTCTTCCCATGTATTACATCACTTTCTTTTCCTCTTTTCGCTTGCATCCTCTATTTCTTTCCCCGTTACTCTTCCTTCACCTCTTCCGCTCGTCCAATATTACACGTCTTTCCTCGCCGCTCCCTGATGACGATCCCATCTTTTTCCTCGCATCTCCCTTCCACACACCTTTATTTTTTTCGCCCCTCCCTGAATATCTCGTTCTTAGCCACACCGCGCTCATCTCTTCCTTCATCTCCTTCTCCCCCACCTCCATTCCGTTCTCAGCATTCGACTTCCTCCCTCGCGTCCGCCGCGGGCGCTCCCAGCCACGCGCGTAATTGCACATTCCTCTGCTATCGCTCCTCCCACGCTCCCCCGCCGGCGACCCCTTCGCCGAGCAGTCGGCAGCTCGCGCCGCGCCCCACGAGTCCTTCCACGACGCACAATGGACCCTGTATGACTAACTGTACACCTGGAAAAGGAACTTGGGCATACCAAAGGTTCTGTTGCTGTCGGTAGTAGTCCAACGCCTCACCTCTGCACGGCGTTCGCAACATTTCGGAGGGTTATTTTCTTGCTGTAAGCTTCTCAAAGCAGATGATTCATTTTCCTTAATTGTTTTCATTCATTATTCTACTTATCTTTACAATCTTCGTTAAAAGGCCTTTATTCATACAAGTCGACTGGGATGTGAATTCATGTCTTCACAAACTTTGCTTCTAGACACGTATTTCCTAATGATGTGTTCTTTGTTAAATGTTACGTTGATAATGTATGAAAATAATATTTTCTCTTATTATCAGAATAATCGTTGATATTGATTCTGAATAATTGTAGATTATCCTGATTTGCAAAAATTATTAAGCCGCAGAATCTTTTTATACATTGACATATACAACACGACCATAAAATTTACCTTAACATACCCTGTCTTTGGGAGTAAAATATGGAAATCACTTCCTTATTTCGAACGACGTCATTAGGAAAGCCTTTTGTTTCAATACTTCTTGTGTGAATATTAACTTAACATCTTTCTATGACAATTAACGTGAATTAAGACAGTTCATTGCCATGGTATCTTCAACTAAAAATATATAATGAGTTACTATGTAACAACATGTGTTTTAGTATTCATACTTAAAGAGGCATTTTAATTGATTCATTAATCCGCACTCTCTTACAGTACTGTTCAAGTACAGCATTAATTTCAAAGAGAGTCCCATTCGTTTTAAGAGTTTACTCTAATAGTCGTCCGAGAAGTTTTTACGATTTTGAAATATCAGGTCCTAAGTGAACTGAAATCACAAAAATAATTAGTTTAGTCCGGTAAGTAGTTTAAAAATATTCGCCAGCATAAGACAATCGTCCCTTTCAAGTCACCACTCATTCAAACATCGAAATCTGAGCTTAAACATGTCTCTCTGAATCGCAATGAAGGTCCGCCGCGAACAAACAATAGAACAGCCATGAACCCGGAAGTTGGACACGCGCCTACGTGGAACACAGAAGTTATTGCAGTCAGGCCGGAGGTGTCCTGGCGAAAAGATGTGGTTCACGAGAGGGCTTTCTCCGTTCAAAGAAGACATAAAAAAGCGCGCGAGGGAGAGGAGAGAATGAGACAACAGTGAGATAATTCTCTCGGTTCTTCGGATATGTATTAAAAATAATTGTTGCATACACTTAGAAAAATGCTGGGTTTCAGCCGACAGATTCCTCTATGTTGCATACAGGAAATTAATGATAGACAGCCCAAACAGGTCCAGCTTGTTGAAGCATACAGGACGTTTGTTACATAAAAGCATTCTCGATTCACTTAATCAGGAATCAGTTCTAATATTTTCATGATTTCATCAAACACATTCATTCCAACTGAGCTAACATTATTGAGAGTTTTACATGTTTTTCTCAGTGTAAAATAATTGTCAATTACACATTGAAACATCGAATTCTCGACATATATTCAACGAAGCTTGAAATCCCTTGACTACAGCGGAGAACCGCTGTAGTCTAGGGATGAACAAGCGGTTTGAGCAGTAATGAACCCGGCCTTCAGGGCACGCGCCGCTTGTGTCGCAGAGGTTATTCAGTGGGCGGGGGCGGTCGAAAAGATGTGGAACGCGGGCGCGGGGGGCGTCGCCCGTGCGAAGAACGCATAAAAGGGCGCGAGCTGCGGGGGTGTGCAGGGGGAGGGGCGGGAGGTCCAGCGGCGCGAGGCCGTAACTTTCGCCGCCGCGGATTTACGGGCCCATAAAGGCCCGCGGCCCAGAGGCCAGGCGCGCGCGACAGGTACTGCGTCGCCCCCGGCGATTGCGCCCGTAACAAATGGCCTCTGCCCCCGCCGCCCCGCCCACCGCAGCACTCGCTGTCCCCGCCCACGCCGCGCTCTGGCGTCCTCGCCGACGCCACATACCGTCACCCTCGCCTTCTCCCTCTGCACTCCCCTCGCCTACGCCCAAGCCCGCGGCGCCGCTGCTCCGCCCACCGCAGCACCCACTGTCCCCGCCCACGCCGCCCTCTGTCTTCCTCGCCGACGGCTGCCGTCGCTGCACACCGTCGACCCCCCGTCTCCCTCGCCACCCGCGCCCATGCCCACTGCCCCCGCTTCCCCGCCCTCCACAGCAATCGCTGCCCCCCCCACGCCGCCCTCTGTCGTCCTCGCCGACGTCACATACCGTCGTTCCCCCGTCACCCTCGCCTTCTCCCTCTGCACCTCCCTCACCTATGTTGAAGCCCGGTCCCCCGCTGCTCCGCCCACCGCAGCACCCGCTGTTCCCGTCAATGCCGTCTGCTGTCGCCCTCGCCGTCGCCGCACACCGTCGTCCCCCCGTCACTCTATCCTCCTCCCTCACCCACCCTCACGCCCGCGGCCCCGCTACTCCACCCACCGCAGCACTTCCTGTCTCGCTGACCACTGTCTCCGCCGTCGCCGCCATCTTTCGTCCTCGCCTTACGCCGGCGTCCCCACTTCACCCTCGTCACCACTCTCACCGCCGCCTTCAATTACGCCCACGCCCGCCCTTCCGCCCATCGCAGCACTCGCTAACCTGCTGGCCGCTGGCCCCACCGATGCTCGCACCCCCACCCTCGCTCTCCCCTCGCCGTCTTCGCAGGTCTGCCCACCGCGGCTCCCATTGTCTTGTTCGCTACTGTCTCCGCCATCACACCCACACACACACAGTCACCGTCGCCTCCGCTGTCACTCTTCGTCACCTCCCGCCTTCGCCCGTCGTTCAGCTCTCGCCATCCCCCGTCCATCCATGTCCTCCCAGCCGTATTGGTCATGGTTCCCGCCCTCCGTCGTCTCCAACGCATCCATTCCCCCTCCGCCGCTTTGGCTGTTGCCATCACAGAACTTCTCGATAACGCTTCCACGTGGCTCAAAGCGCTTGCACCGACGGCGGTCGCAGCGACGCGTCGCGACGGCCATTGCCCCCTTGGCTGCCCCCGCTGCTCTCCATTCCGCTCTCTCCGGTAAACACTCCCCTTCCGTTTTGCGCCTCGCGCAGAAGGTTGGATATGTACTTTCGAGACGATGTTTGGATTCGACGCCCATGGTAGAAGAAGTTATATGTTGTGGACAGTACCGAAGAAGTTGGCGATACAAAATCTGAAACTCACAAATAGTTGCATTTGGTTTTGGATTTATCTAAAATTACTATTCTAATATTTTTATCATTAATTTTATGTCTTTTTTTAAATGCAATTCTAAATGTGTATAATATTTATTTTCAATATATCTGGTCAAAAATAATTATATCGGAGAAATATAATGTATTTTCTTCTTCAGCATCAAGGATTTAGGCCTATAGGCCTGTTCCGTCCTCTTCAACGTTGACATCATCAATCCACCGAGTCTTTGGTCTTCCAACTCTTTATAATGTATTTATAATTATATATTTATTTCCAGTGTATAGTATTATCTTGACTTACTGAAACTCGCGGTTGACACTACTGTTTGTTGTTTTTTCACCAATTACGTCACTTCTAAAAAGTGTGTTATATTAATGTACGGTACCTGTCCTGAAATTCCTGTTGCTCCTCATCTCTCCTATTATACGCGCGGGATAATTTTTTTAGAGCCACATCATTCCCTATGTCTGACTTTTTCAGTTTATTTCTGTCTTTGTATGATGTGTGTATCCATGCTCGTAAGGAATATCCCTCGCAACATTCTTACTCTAATGTTATTTTTGTGATAGGGTTCCCTTAAATGCGTTGCTCTGATACTCTAAAATGATCTCGTTTCCCCAGACGACTCGTGCTGCTTGTTTATCCCAAGGTCACGAGGTGGATGGCAGCGCTGGCGGCTGCGAGCCCTACACTCCCCCCGCACCCCCACCCCCTTCGCCGCGTCTTGGCACGCGTGCCCTCAGCGTCTCGAAGAGCCGCCGACGCGGTGATCCTGTCACATCTATTACAGTTGTCTGCTCTATTTACTGCATATTCCAGATACAAACAAAACACGTATTACTTTTATTTCTCCAATGATGTGAGAAACCATCTCTCAGAATTTTTAAATGTGATTTTCTAAAATATTTATTTCTACGTATCATTTTTGTGATACCTCAATTGCTTCCTCGAGGTTCCCGCCGATCATTGCGTCCCCCACTTCACCAGCTTTCGCCGCTTCCGCCTCCGTCGTCGCCGCGTCTCTGTTGCTCCACCTGCTTCCGCCCCCCGCTGTGTGCTCACTGGCGCATCCCGCCGCTCGCACTTCCGGTCCCCCGCTTCCGCTTCGCCCGCTTCCTGCGCTCGCCGTCCTCCTCTCCGGTCCCCTTTCGTTCCCTCCGCCGTATGGTGTCCCCCTTCCTCACGTGGCTCCCGCTTGTATTCTTAGTGTACCTTTCATTGCCTTTTCTCCGTACGTATTTTCGACTCTATGCATTCTTTTTTCTTGTTTCATTTTTTAAAATTATATTAGGAAGTTCATACAATCCCTTGGTCATCAATGCATCTTATGTCATCGTTTCTGGCGTTCTTGTACCTTCTGCTTTCATATGTTCATTTTCTTGTTATTTATGTCTTTAATCCCCTTGCTCATCGATCTTAGTCTTCTATTTCCTTTTTATCCATGTTTCTTTTTCCCTCACCCTGTTGCCCTCTTCTATTTCCTTATGCTTCGTCCAGTTCTTCTGCCATGCTGTTTCCACAGCCTCCCTCTACCTTCCTCCCATTTATCTTATTTTTCTCTGCCCTCCCATTTCTCTCCCCATTCCTCCATTTTCCTCAAAATTTGTCTCCATTTCCCCCCATCATACGTTTCGCGCTTTCTTCTCCCTCTCCTTCCTATTTTCCTCCTCCAGCGTCCCCTCCCTTCTTTAACCCTATATCTTCATTCCCGAATCTCGGAACTCCTTCTTCAATAATTTTCCCAATTCTTCTCGGCTTCTTCCTTTCCATCTCTCTCCTCTTCCCACTCCCATTCTTCCGTCCCTTTTCCACCTATCCTCATTACCCTCTCTTCTCTCTCGCTTTCTCTCTCGTGACTCCCTCCCCTCCGCTCTCTCCCTCTCTGTCTCTCTCTCTGCAAATCGTAGCCCCACAATTCACCCCTCCCACGGTGCACCTGACTCCGAACGTAACGCCAGGTGCCCGTGATGGCCTCTCCCGACACGGCGGCTCCAGCTGCAGCGGCGGGCTCAGATTTATGTAGTGTTAAAATTACAATATAGGTGGAGCTTTGTGGGAGATCGTGATAAGATACTTTGTCTTCCCTCGAATCTGAACATTGTTGGAATTTATGTCATCAAGAGCGAGTGAAACAATTTATCGAGTATTACCTCTCCATTTTGCGATAAAGAAGTGTGCTTAATTTTTTGCCAGGAACGGAAATGTGCTCTCATCGGATCCGTTACTAAACGATCTGAATCGGTATCGTAAGAGGAATACGCGCCCTATCGGAATATTTCTTTTCTTGTAAAAATTGCAGAATTCAGAGTTTATATGTTACTGCAGCACTGATTGAAATCACATTGGATACTTTGTATTAGCACACAAGTTTTGGAAGAGAAAGCTAGGTCATTGTGGGAATAATAAATCTACAAATAACAAAATCTTCATTATTCCTCTAAAATACTGTCTACATTATGCACATTCGTTTTTTAATATGAATCGTTGATTAAAGTAGAGATGTTTTGAGATTGTTTAATACATTTGTTGGCTCCACTTGTTAAATCTCGTTGCAATTACTTTTATTCAGATATAAATTTTTCAGCAAGTGCTCTGTGACAGAGAACGCTTTTGCTCTCCTAGAGTACTGTTCTATAATTGTTAAGCCAAAAATTCATTTCTCAGTATTTGAGCCTAATCATATCTTTGATTTGGATTATAATTTATTTAGATATTGGATGAAGAACAATACTCATATTTATGCATGTCTACCTGTTGCATAAATGCTATATTTTGAGGATATTGAAGCATATTGAGTAAGTTTTAAAATACAAAATAATGAAACGATAATTTTTGAATATTTCTTTGGATTCACTTGGGTGTGCGGTGAAACATCAGAAGACACTTTTTATTGGACTCTTGTAATTGTTTCAGCGATAGCTTTGCGAAAGATGTACGGTGTCTGAGTTCGTTCCCTTTTCCCATCGCCTAGAAGACGCCCCTGCAATTATTTGGCTAAGGATTCCTCTCCCGACGTCGGAGAATCTATTTCCGCGCTCTGCCATAGACGCAGGCCGTTATCCCGTGCCGTCCGCCCGGGCCGTTTCCTTTGCATTGTGCAAGAGGCACGCCCTCCGCTGCGAGCATCCGGATGGCACTGGCGCACGATGCCACCAAATGTCGAATGTGAAGTCAAAAGCTGAAATGACTTCCAACTTAATGTCCTTACTTTTATGTGGAGGGTGTTGATGTGGCAGACTACGGATCTGATACCCAAAATTTAAAAAATAGACTTCGTGAGTTCAATATGATGACTAAAAAACATTCGTTATATCGGGGTAAGATGGCAATGTATTACCGCGACTGGTTTCACTCCAAACATTGTAATTTTGCCAAAAATTATTCCTAGACAGTCTAAAACACTTTTTCTTTTAACCTTACTTCTGAACATTTCTTTGAAAATGTTCTTTATGAAAATGTTCACCGTTTAAATTATTCTATACTCTATTCATGTTGTTTTTTGTTGTCTCTCTCAAGGGAGGTCCAAATATGCCACCAAAACGTTGTAAGGAAAAAATAAACAATGTCTCCAGTACGCAATAACGGTTTTAATTAATGTAATTTTTTGTCTAAAATATTTTAGAAACCAAAACTGCTAATTTTTTAATCTTTTGAAGGGGATGTACGACAGGATGGCAAACTACTAATCGACATTAGTTCTCCTTTAATTTTATAACTTTTTAATTTGTAATTTGTTTGATGTACTAAAATCGAGGTTGGGTATTTGTCGTACACGTCTTCCTATCGTTTCATGTGCTAAGATTGTGGTTTGGGGATTTGTCATACATTTTTTTTCAGTCGTTAGATTTGCTAAAATCAAGGTTTTGGAATTTGTCGTACACGCCTTCCAGTTGTTGGATTTGCTAAAACGAATGTTTTGACCACGTTTTCGCCCCGTGGTGACATCGCGAGTCGGCGCCCGGTGGAGCGGAGCGGGGCGGGGCGGAGCTGGGCGGAGCGGGGCGGGGCGGAGCGGGGCAGAGCGGGGCGGGACGGCGATGGAGGCTTGGCTTTATGGGCGCGGGCTTTGTGTGCGCGTCGCATCTGTCTCCATCGCTCGCGATGCTCGTCTCGATGGCCGGCGCGTGTCGATCCGTCTCTGTCAGGGCGCTCCCGCCGGACCTTCCATCACGGCCCTGCGACCGGCCGCCGGCCCTCGGCCCTCGGCCCTCGGCCCTTCGCCCGGCGCGGAACGCGGACTGGTTTCGGGGATTATGGCGACGCCGACTTCCAGGAACTTCGCGGAAGGAAGGCGGAAGTCGGAAATTGGGGACGCGGGGCGCTAAATTAAATGTTCTGTGAAGGTGTACGGTGAGCCTGAATAGTAGATGCCTGCGATGGCACTGGGACGGTAGCTCAGTGCATCAACTGATGTCACTGCAGCGCCTTTGACCGGGAGTCCTAGGTTCGAGTCCTGACGGCGGCAAGATTTTCGACACTAGCTTTTCAGCTAGGTCGAATTCAGTCGCTGCCTGGAGGAGAATTCTAGCGGCCGGCTGCTGTGATCGGTAGTTTTCCGTGGTTTCTCCGATCAACACCAGGCGAATGCCGGAGCAGTACCCTACCAAACGGGCCACGGACCGCGCGCGATCTGTCCTTCCTCTTCTTTGTCCCATCCTCTCCCCTTACACATACACTTACACTAACATGCACTACACTACCACATATTCCGGGAGACCGGTCGGGAACTTAAGAGCTTGTCCCGACTGGGGCGGTGCCCTGCTGGTGGGAGAGTCCTGGTTAGGGGGAAACCCCACTAGCCGACGGTAGGTCGGCACCGGATCTCGCCATCCAGCGGGGGAAGGTCAGCTCTATCTCGCTATAAAACACGCACTACACTAACGGGACGAATGACCAAAGCAGTTGACGCGCCCGGAAACACGAAAAAGATCAATCAATCAATCAGTAGTAGATGCCTGCGAAGGCAGACAAGTGTTAAGGAAAACTTCTGATGTGTTAAGTTGAAACCCCCATTTTCTTCAATGGTTGATACTAACACATGTGATTCTTATAAAAAAATCATCTGTTGGAATAATGGGAAATTAGTCTTTTAAAAAAATCACTAGCATGGGGGTTATTTAGAGTGGAGCGTACGGTGAGGAAATGAACGGTCTAAAGAAGATATTCCTAGCTCTCTGGTTTCCTTCGCTACCCAGCTATGCTTATGTCATCTGAAGACACTCATTGAAGAACTTGCAAGACATGTTTCGATGTAATATGACAGGCCTTTCCCTTTTGAGTTCGACTTCTGTGTAAAAAATTTGTTCTTTTTGACTGTTTCCTACTCAAACCGTTGTCTATAATTTACTTTTCAATTAACGACCATTGCTGCCAAAAAATTATTTGAAGCTGAATCATATATAAGCTCCTTATTGCATTTCCCCTAAGTACACTCCTCGGTTAACCACGCTCGTTAACTAGAAAGTAAATTGTCATTAAAACCACTTTTATTTAGTTTTGAGTATTGAACATTCTCTTTAATCATACAAAACAGCTGCCTTGGGAAGCCCCTTACTTCCCGGCCAATAAGTTAACAAGTATTGGCAATTGAAGAAGCATGAGAAATTGTTGAGAGGGTAGAACCGCAACAGCAGGCGCAAGGTGTTGCAAGAAATGCTTGCAGCTTGGAATCTTCCTGAAGATACTTCTCTCGTAGAGAGGGAAAACGTTACCGCGTATTTAATTCCATCCTCCTGCCCTGTAGCAACAGAAATTATTCTGAACTGACCACAAAAATTGGTTTTCCAAAAAGTAGCTCACACTCTACACGAAATGTACAAATGAAATACTCTCATGTAACATTCCAATCAATTAAATATTTGAACAAAAACAATCTCCACACATAATGCAATAAAATGGTATAGCGTATACGAATACACAGTACAACAGTTCTTCTTATACAAAGATTATTAAACTAGTTTCTGTTCTATAACGCAACACATGAATAGCAAATATTATACTTCGATTGAAAAGTAGCTGCACCTCAAGGTCACCAGTTGGAAGGAGAACAGGGGAACACTGTCATCCAATCGGTAGCTTCGTTAGGACTTAAATTTTCGGTATTGGAGCTTCCGATTAGATAACATTGTCTCCCTCTCCTTCGAGCTCTTGACCTCGAAGTGCAGCTATGTTTAAAGCGGATTATAAATGTCGGGTGGCCTTTTCCTTAGAGATTTGGATGACGTCAGCCGTGTCGTAATTAGTGACGCTCTGAGTATGAGAATTTAGTCGGTGCGAGTGGTAAGAGAATAATACTGAATGGAGACATTCACATATTTACATTTTTCTGTGAAAATCGTAACTGTTTGATAGTTTTCAAATTTTTTTAAGTTCCTGCGTATCTCACGAAACCATATTAAATCTCTCACACGGCCGGAGTCTATATAATTTCATTATCCGAGCGCATTGGAAATTGAAATCATAGGATGACAAACCAGATTCGGTACGTGATGCATAATTGTACACGAAGGATACAGAACGCTTCGTGATAATAAATATCAATGTTCTTTCAAGAACATATTTTCGAAATTGACAGTAATCTGAAGTGTTATGTTTCATCCTTGCATCTAACAATAAAATTTATATGAATCGGAGTTGTAAATCTTGGAGGTGTGCTTTCTAGACGAATTTTTATAACGTTCATATTCCTTTTTAGAAATCATAGACTACTAAAATTCCTAAGCTATTTCTTCAGTGGCTTGTTTTTATTTTTATATATTCTCGTGCATTATGTTATGTCCATATTAACCATTATGTCGATATTAACCTGAATTTTAGTATTCCATTAGGGATTTTTGACTTCTCGCCTTTGAATGCTAACCTAACATACATGTATTACTGTTATTCCCTTTTCGTTTTACTCACAGTGGAAGACCGTCTCCGAAGTCGAGAGAATATTAATTATGAAGCTCTAAATCAGAAGCATCTGGAACACGTTTTTGGAGGGGAGGATTCTGAAACTTCTCGCTTTGTAACTCAATTCGGTCCAAGTTCGCATTCCCACTTAGGGCAAAACTGGAATAATTATGATGTTGGATTTAGCAGAGCTTTCATAATCGAGTGTTGTCTCATGGCCGCCTGCACCCGCCGCTTTCGCTCAAGGCCTCCGCGATGAGTCAGCTCCTGCCGGCACCTACGCCTGCGACTTGAGTTATCCATGTTGCAATTACGACTGTCACTTTGTCTCTCTGTGCCTCGGAGTCCTTGCTTTCTCCTCGACCTTCTCCGACATTTTTTTCCGTTGTTCCTCTCGGGAACGGTGGGTAAGGTAAGTGGGTAAGATATACGATTCAAACTGACAGATAGAAATGCAGTAATACGAGTATATTTATGTTTTATTGGCTACTAAGTAAAAATACTCGACAGAATTTCTGCAAATAAAAGAAACAAAACGACTAGCAATTGAATAATCGATAGACTAGTACCCATATTTTAAACCCTTCCTTCTAAATCAAATTTTATAAAGTTATATTTAGTCCTGTATCTTAGTCTCCCTGGCCTTCGGAGAGGTCTTACGGGCGGTCCAATGGAGTCCCTCTAACACACCGTTTTTTTGTTAATCTATTTTAATCGGGTTAATCGGTGTTAACAATCAATTAAGTGAGTCGAGTATTGGGGCATTGCAGTGGCGCCTGGCTAATTGCGATTATCAACAAATAATAATGTTTATAAACTGAAAGAGAAATTCATCACCTCTCCTTGGCTTCATCACTCATTTGTTAATATTGGTTAGGCATGAGATCGGCAAAACCTATGTCTACTACAGAAATCATATAGGTGATTAACCCACATATCCGAACACTTCGATTTCTTTTAGAAAACTTTCTGAATTAAAATGTTTATAAAACAATGTCTCTATAGGTAATAGGTACATGTGGATGAAAAGAACTCACCCTTGGACTCCTTTTGAACATTTTTCATGCATAATTCTTAATTCAACAGGTTAATATATACTAATTGCTCAAAATATTTAAATTCATCTTTCTTTATCAACAAAATGAAGGCGAAATCGAAAAAATAAAAACTTGCCGGATCACTTCCACCCTATTATCAACTGCTTTTCTCTTCCTTGTGAGGTTTCGCTTCGGCCCATAGTTGCCCTCGGCCGCCGCCGCGATCGCTTCCGTACCGCATCGTAACGAGCGGGCGCGGCGCGCTGCTCCACTGTGCTCACGCTGCCCTCTTCCGGCACGCCAGCGAGGCGAGGGACGCGCCGCGCCCGCAAGGGCATCCGAACGCCTGACCGCGCCCACCTCGCGCCCACCTCGCGCCCACGTCGCGCCCCCGGTGCGCTCCGGTTCAGGGCTGAAGATTGCTTCCCTTCTTTTAGTAGCGTTCTTGGGGCGAATAAAAAATGCGGCTGGGGTGGCTGAGGGAAGCAACTCTTGCGACTCTGACCTGGAGCTCCTAGGGTTCGTCCGGTAGCGGTAGCTCAATGCATCAACTGATGTCACTGCAGCGCCTCTGACCGGGAGGTCCTAGGTTACACTCCTGACGGCGGCAGGATTTTCGACACTAGCTTTCCAGCTAGGTCGAATTCAGTCGCTGTCTGGAGGAGAATTCTAGAGGCCGGCTGCTCTGATCAGTAGTTTTCCGTGGTTTCTCCGATCAACATCAGGCGAATGCCGGAGCAGTACCCTAACAAACGGGCCACGGACCGCGCGTGATCTGTCCTTCCCATTCCTTGTCCTATCCTCTCCCCTTACATACACACACTAAGTTGCACTACACTACCACATATTCCGCGAGACAGGTTGGGAGCTTAGAGCTTATCCCGGCTGGGGCGGTGCCCCGCTGGTGGGAGAGTGCTGGTTAGGGGGAAACTCCACTAGCCGACGGTAGGTCGGCGCCGGATCTCGCCATCCAGCGGGGGAAATATCACTGCCATCTCCCGAGAAAAAAACATGCACTTCACTAATGGGACTAATGACCAGAGCAGTTGACGCGCCCGGAAACACGAAAAATCAAACAATCAATCCTAGAGTTCGAGTCCCGGCGGTGGCGGGTTTTAGACAGCAGCTGCATACCTAGGTCGAATTGAGCACTGTCTGAGGAAGATTTCTACCAGTCGGCTGCTTTGACAGGCGGCATCCTATGGTTCCTCTGATCTGGCGTATGTCGGGGCAGTACCCTAATAAAAGGCCACTGGCTGCACGCGATCTTTCCTTCCTCAACCTTCTCCCCTTTTATACACACACATACACACACACACACACACTTCTTCAGTCACTACACTACTACATATATCGAGAGCTTATGAGTTTAGCATGTTCCGACTGGGGCTACGCCCCGTTGGAGGACGAGCAAGTCGACAGTCGACGGATATCACGTTCCAGCGAAGGGGAGGCCACCGCCACACCGCCACCGCTTGTGGTATACCATGCACAACACGTATGTAACTAATGGCCTTGCTGCCGTTGACCGCCAATCAATCAAATGGAGCTGAAGGTGAACCGCATAAAAACAAACCTTCCATTGCGCGTAATGTTTTGTTCGGCAGATTTACCCCCTCTTAAACCAACGGATTTCGCTGGGCATCTACCTGTCTGTCGTACGACGTGGTGTTGTCACACGTTCATTATCGGTGACATTTGAGGTACTCCATCTCGTCTGTTACACATATAGGGTACTAGTTGCTGGGCACATGTTGACTTTGTCTTTGGGATAACTTGATCCTGGAATAATTTGACACTGGGACAATTTGACCCTGAGATAATTTGACCCTAAGATAATTTGACCATGAGGTAAAATGACCCTGAGATAATTTGACTCTAGGATAATTTGACCCTGGAATAACGTGATCCTGGAATAACTTGACCCTGGGATAATTTGATCCCGGGATAATAGGACCCCGGGATAATGTGACCTTGGGATAATTTCATATTAGGGCATATCCGCAAGAAGCCGCGCTCAGTGGAATCGGAGTGGAGATCCTTCGCTGACTATGACGAGCCACACTCGCACGGTAGTTTTCGACACGGTACATCCTGCAGTTTTCTTCTTATGCAGGTACCGTCAGTGAATGTGCTAGCTCGGGGTTAAACGATAAATATTGGCTTTATACTGAAATTGGAAGCGAATTGGAATCACTAAGTCAATAATATTTTGCCTAATTATGTATTTTTCGGTTTACATTTTCGTTTTTAACTAAGTTAAAATAATGAATGGATAAGGGTATGTTCACTGCAATTCATTTGGTTGCTGACACATGAAGTTGAAAGCAAAATTAAAATATCGACTCGTGAACAACACTTTATAGTGAAATCTCTATTTTTCGCTTATAAGTTAATTTAGTTTTTAATAATTTCGTGAATACATTTTATGTTCTCGTAGTAATTGTTAATTAAATCAAAATTAGTTTCTGCAGCTGTTCACTTTCACGGCATCAACTGTCTGTGTAGTGGTGCCAATGAAAAATACATTTCATTATGTGTATATTAAATGAGTGAATGGGAGCATTTCATTATCAGAGGTCGAAATAGAAGAATAATGAAATAATTTCAATAGAAAAAGTAAAGTTAAAAATAGTAAATTTATAATGAAAATGTAATCATGATTCATCTTTGCAGAATGAGGATAGTAATTGTTGTTCAAAGAAGCTTGAATATATGCTGTTGGTAGGGTCAGTTTTCTAAAAGTTCCCGCTGTTTGTGCACAATACATTACATGATTCACTTTGCAATATCAAATCACTACGATTTCAGTTTGTGATATCAAGACTAAATTTGGTTATTTGGATTGATGCAAAATATTACACTAGATATCAGTAACGAGATATCATTTCAGGCACACTTGGTTCCACTACGTTGTTGAATGATAATACAAGCACAAAGAAAGGATGAAGTTTCTTTTCAAGTAGTACTGCTGTGTAGTAGGTAAGTCGACAATCGTTTTCTTTTAAATTAAATCTCAGTAGGTAAAAGTCAATAGTAATTACTCCACTAACACAGTAGCATTTATCGATTTGAAGACTGCATCATCACGTAGCCAATCTTGCTTACGAACAGATGCCGTTGTCAATTTATCCATTCATGTATAATTCTACATTTATTTTCTGTCGACAACACATTCAAAGGAGCTACTTCTGCAATTGCTTGAACATGCAGCATTGTGTCGTAACAACTGCAGCAGCTGCACTTTACATTCTGTATTTCGACATCTGGCACCGTTACCTACTTGCACTCTGCCACCGACAGTGATCTCGTCCTTCACAAAGCTACCTTCACCAGGATAAAGACGTTTCTAAGCGAGTGCCAGCTTTGTCACTAACTTCATTAGCATGATTCCTGTGTACTAACTCATTATATTTTCACGAACTCTTTTGACGAAAATCACTACATTTCTAAAAACAAGGTTCTTCAAAGTGAACTAGTTTATCAAATTTTCAGTACCATAATTTGAAAGGATTGTCACCATTGATCCTCGTAAAATGTTTGCGATATCATGTTTACGTTGTAATATTTACGTTGGGCGTAATATTTACTTTACATCTTAGAATCAAGTTGAAGATGGAGCCATAATTTTTCGCCCCTCTTTTCTTTTTTTTACTCTAATTCTCTGCCAGGTATTATTGAAATTTGTCGTAAATTCCTGATTTCTTCTGTGCTTTACTTCAAGATTCTAAATCTAATCCCAGTTCTAAAACAATCATTCATATTTCGGTTTTAGTAAAATATTTTCCGTTGTGAACGGCTATTTTCAACATTAACCCACTTTTTGTACGAATACTTGCATTAGATGTTCTCAGTATCGGACGCCATTTCGTTCTTCCCCGGTACCTTCACTTAAAAATTACAAAACATTAATTCCAAACTATCGACTCCTTTCTACCATGACTTTTCTGTCGCTAACATCGTATCAAGATTTACCTCAACATCTACCCAACATAATACCACAAACGACCACGATATCTGCAATCCACAGTAGACACAATACGCAATGGACAATAACCTCTACCTGTACCACTCCCAAACCATCCATCATAATCCTCCAATGCCAGCAGAAAACCAATACAAAAACTGTCAACCAACATCCTCTGTTTTTATTTTTCTCACTTCTATCTTCATAACTACCGTCATCAACAAACTATTATAATTACAAAATCTCCACCAACTCTATCGAAACCTCTAATAACGTCACCAGCTCAGCAATTGGCTTCCAACGTTACTACCGTATGCTTCATCACCATCAACACTGCTTCTCATCCACCTTTATCAACAGTAACTCGAAGACCACGATTTTCTTAACATCCTCTGCCGCCATCATAACAATCATCCAAACTACACCTACGACTGCCGCTCCCTCTCCATTCTCATCACTACTCCGCCTTCCTCCCCGTCATGTCCCCCACCACCGCATCTACCTTGGCCGGACCGTCTGTATCACTTCCACATGGAACACCAACCCTTCTATCACCTCCTCTACCACACCCATTAATACCCACACCTCCGTCACTCACACTACCCGTTCAGCTATCATCAGATCAACAACTAAATTTCACTGCAACACCAACGCCACAACCGACTCTACCGGCCTTTCCATTCTCCACCTTTCCGCGCGTTTGCGCCGTCCCTGGTCCCCCTGCCCGGAAACGCAGGCCATCCGCCAGCAGCGGCTCCCGGGGTGGAACGGGCGCAGCTGGTCTCGCGGGCGGGGGGCGGGGCACGGGGCACCAAAGGCGCCGCTGCCACCGCCACCGCAGCAGCCACTCCGCGACGCGACCGCGGGGCTGTGAATCACCGACCTGCATCGCCCCGCCCTGCCCCGCCCCACCCCGCTCCGCCCAGCCCCTCACCACCTCGCGCTTCCCCGCCCCTCACCGCCCCTCCCAGTCCAGACACGCGCCACGCAGCCTCGCTCCGCCCCGCGCCGTCCCGCCCCTCCCTACCCGGCCAAGCCCACACGCGCCCCGCCACGAACCGCGCTGTCCCACCCCGCACCACCCTACGCCGCCCCGCCCGGCGCAGCCTCGCTCAGCGCCGCCCCGCCCAGCGTCGCCCCGCCCAGCGCCGCCCCGCCCAGCGCCGCCCCCCCCGCCCCGCCCCGCCCTCAGCCCCGCCCCCGCCCCGCCCGCCTGCGCCCGCCCAAGCGCCGCCCGCCGCGCGCTGCCCCGTCCAGCGCTCGCCTAGCCCGCCCAGAGCCGCCCCGCCCAACGTCGCCCCACCCCGCTCAGCGCCGACCCGCCTCGGCCCCTCCCCACTCGCCACGCACCGCCCTAGCGCTTCCCGCGCACTCACGCGCTCACCGAATTTAAGGGCGCGTGCGGTGGCTATCCGCTGGCGGAGGGGGCAGCTTCCATTTGGGAGCGGGAGCGGAAGCGTGACTGTTAAAAAAATGAATGCGCACAAAGTATCAGCTGCTTGTTATATAATTCTGATGTAATGAAATTCTCTTTGGAGTACTCTTCAACGAAAGTTTTTCTTTAAAGAAAAAAATATTAGTTCTGTTTGACGTATAAAATCAAATTATTAAATGAAAGTATGTAATCAAACGACAAATGGTTCGAAAATATCAAAACGCAATGTGATACAATTGTTTGCAGGAAGTCTATATGTCTTAATACACAAATGGAATGAATATATAATTTCCATGTGTGATCTTCTCTATTTAATAAACTCACTTGAAATAAGAGAACTACTCTCTCTCTTTCATGAAAGCAAAGCCTCGATTTCACCCGAAATGTTAGATATTTACATCCGAACGGTCACAAATACTATTCAATGTTTATAAGGAAATTAATATTTCTTAGCATTTGAAGTTAAATGTCCATCATATGTAATGTATTTCAAAGTGCAGATTAGGTTTATGTTTTGGACTTTAAATAATACAGTACGCAAGCCCACTCATATGCAGGAAAATTTATTGAAATGCAACTTTTGTATATTTCTCTTTTTAGCCTTAGGAGCCGTATTAAATGAATCCTCTTAAGTTCTTTCCTTTTTGTTTGAATGTTGGGGAAAATGTCTCAAAGCAATTATGTCTTAATCACGAATTCTTGCCTCTCTCCAAGAACACTGGTTTCAAGTATATATGATGAGCATGTAAAATTTAACTTGACTTGATTTACCCTTCATTACAACATTTATATTCAATGTAGTATCTATAGTTAGCAGGTCACTATCTTAGGCCACTGATCACTTCAAGAATACGAATTATTTTCTCACTTCCTGTATTGAGACAGAAGACGGTATTTATGACGTTTTAGCCTACATATTTTTATAGGCATGTTAGTTTGTGGTGTGCATTCTGCTGCTGTTCAACACCGGAGAAATGAGGTATATTTCGAGAAAAGTTCCCAATTTACAATGTCATACCCTGTGCCTTAACGTTGACTGTTTTCGTGCCCCGATTGGCGAATTTTAGATTGTTCTTGCCTCGGGCCGAGCGCGAGCCGAGCTGGAAAGCGGTGAGTGCCACTCCACCCCTTCAGTTTTAACCGCCGCATTTCCCACATGACTGCCCCTGCCGGTTCTTGCGCTGGCTCCGATGTGCTGTCCGCGCCACTCATTACTCCAGGCAAAGGCGCGGAAAAACCTAATCCTAAATTACTTGCTACGCATGAATGGAGCGTTTCTGCCGATAATTGCTGTGTTCATACGAAACCTGTGCTGCGTGGGAGTCTTGTTGAAACAAAGGTTGTAACGAGTAAATAAATTCATCGAGGCGTGTGAAAGGAAAGTTTATTTCAGAGTGCACTGCAACTAAGTGTTAAGTTGTGACGAAGCGGAAGTGGATATCTAATGGTCTGAGTGTCGCTTTAAAATGAAAATATTTATTTGCACCTGGCGTTGCCCGGGGAACTTATGTTTCACGAGTACCTATTCAAAAGTCGCTCCTTACTCGTCCAATCTGCCCTCTTGGCCCACCGTTTGTCGTCCAGCAACATCAGGCTACAATTACGCCTTTATGCATTGCGAATTGCATCGAACAATTTTTATTTAAAAAAAGCAACATAATACAAAAATACATCCATATATACATACACATACTTTTTACACACTATTGCGTAAAACCCACAATTCATGGAACCGAGGAGCTCGCGATCTAGTCTGCTCAACCTCAAGAAGCATTCCGCTTGTTTATCCACGGTTTTCTAACATAATACCGCATTGCTAAGAAGAGAACAAATGACAACGAAAACACGTTACGTTACAACATTTGAAAGCGATGTACGAGATCCCCTGTTATCTGTAAGCAACTTTTCTGATAGTCCTGTACTTGTTTTAAAGCAATGGAATACGGATACGAAATGTGAATCTTTAAGGTTAACGTCATTTCTACAACGGGGACCAAGCCTATTTAGAAGGTTTTTTAGTTTGTCGCAGAATATTCTGGGGATGATAACTGTTAATACTGCCGTTTGTATTCTCCAACCATAGTCAGCTGACCATCCCCAAATACAATCTTTCTAGAAACTTACTTGCTCTTGATCTAGACTTAATCATTATCGAAGAAACTAAGACGTTCTTAATGTTGTATAAGTAATGCAGCACGTATTTTTAAGTTTTACTTTCCATATTTATTTGAATGTTCTTGGTTGATATATTCACAATCGTGCTTCTTTCGGAAATATTTCGTTGGCATCAATATGAATCAACTAATGTAGTTGGGTGTCGTTGTAAAGATACAGGATCATATCGTACCCTAACCTAATTATCGATGTACAGTTCTTAAATAGTAAAATTGTGAGAATTCTTTCTCAGATTTCCTCCATATATTGCTCTCAACACGTCTGTTACCCCGCACTTTTTTTAGCAGTGGGGGACTTGCCAGCAGTCGCCTGCATGTATACATTCCGCCTGACGCTCCTGTCGGGCGGGTTGCGTCGGAGAACATCCTCTCGGGGGTTCTATACAGAAGCTGCGGTTTAGGATTGCGGTTTGTGGTTTGAGTCCACCGACTAACAAGTCGTAGTGGTCAAGGATTATTGAACAATTTTAGAAAATGCCGTTAATATTGTCTGACTGAAAGATTATGTCAATGATGTTTAATTTTGCGCAGCCGATGTCTCCAAGTTTGGAAAGATTATTTGGTGATAGATTATGGTTTTCAGGTTGGTCAACGTGGTCCCGTTTGTGTAGTGAATGATTTATCCAAGCTGGGCGGTCTTCTTTTTTGTATGGTGAGACCCGGTGCCGATCTACACTTCAGCTTGCGGGGGATTTGTTGAGGCATATTATTCGGGTAAAGAATATTTAAGGATATTGTTTATTTTCTGAAGAAGAATAACGCAGCATAAGTCTGTTACGAGGGTGACTATAACTATGAACGAGGGACTCGTGAGTACTTTTTGGTTGTATGAAGTATACGAAAAGGTGTTCTTTAATTTATAATAAGAAGAACCAATATAAAACTTAACCCTCTCCAGATATCTCCCCAAAGGGGCATCGCCCCAGCCAGATCAAATTCTAAGCTCCCGTCTGGTCTCCTGACTTGTATGGTAGTGTAGTGCATCTAAGTGTATGTATGTGTAAGGGGGAGGATAGAACAAGAAAGAGTTTGCACGTCATCAGTGGCCCGTTTTTAAGGTACTGCTCCGGCATTCGCCTGGCATTGATCGGAGAAAAAAACAAAAACTATCGATCAGAACAGTTGGCACTAGAAGTCTCTCTAAGACTGTGGGTGATTTCCACCTACCTATGTAGAGGAAAGTTGATATCTACTACTGGTCTCCTTATTTTACGCACATTTTTTTTATGTACTCTTATTTTCAAATTCTTCAAGTAAAGTGTTATTCTTATTTTTAAACTACTTAAGTGAGAGACAACGAATAATATACTTCCATGTTAATTTGATTACTTTTGTGGTCATTTTCCTTAAAAGTTATTCCACGTGCTTTTTGAAATGTAATACTGGTGAAAACTGACATGTTTTACGTTCACCATATATTTATAAAGTTCCATGTAAAAAACATTTTATAACAAATACATCAAAAATGTTATACAAAAATGTTTATTTATAGTGGTATAACTTACATTTATTTACATTTGTACACGTACATTAATTAATCTTCTACCGCTACACTGCCTATTGAAATAATATTAACTTACTATATTAATATTAGAAGAATTACCAGTACACGTCATGGAAAAAATTACAATTTTCAAATAAGTGTAGTATTTCCCAAACAAGCTGTAAAGTTGAACATATGTAAATAGAAACCACCAATAAACTTAACTACTCGCCGGGAAAACTCGGGAAACACGAGAAAATACATGAAAAGTTGACATATCCCACTGACAAACATGTAATCTAGATTAATTAGTTCCTTACGTATGCTCGTTGAAAACTTTGCTTGTCTAACTCGACAGCCATTTTGACAGACGCGTAAATAAAAACATAAAAGAGAACGTTCTAAGTTACGCCATAAATATAATATTACATTGTCGATATATTCTTAATGTTTTAAGTAAAACTAAAAACAAGAAATGTCTATTTTGTTTTTGATTTTTCATGTACGAAATATAATGCTGAAGACAAACTACCACATCGTTTAAGGAGAAGAAATAAGTTCAACATAGGCAGTTGAGTGCCATATACGGGTGTCAAGTTAGATTAACAACAGAGCTGCGCAGGCAGTGACACAAACACATCGCCTTAATGACATCATCGGGCGTTTCGCATCCTGCATAATGCGCGTAAAATCTGTCAGTGATATGGCCCCACCCAATTATTCCGAGCCGGAGCTAAAGGGGGACTATTCACTCCGTAACGTGTACAATCACATCACAGCTGTGCGCCGGCCTTTTGAATCCGTAGTTCGCGGCGTCTCCGCGGGGAGTGCCTGTGAGGTATTTGAGCTCAGGTCAGCACAGTGGGTGGAAGTCAACTTCTTTGATGTGGTAGTTGGGCAGCATTTAATGGCCCTTTCCCCTTAGCTTGAAGCCTACACAAATTACAGAATGGATAAACGATTTGCTGATAGGTCGAATATTGATGACGCCGTGGTAAAGCGAGAGTCGACTGTTTCTGGACATACCGAACTGAAAACCGCGTTTGTCTACTACGTATTTCATATACACTATCAGGATTCGATCTTAGTTTTCAAGGATAAAAACATTAATTCTGAGTACAATACGAGTGGAAATTAATTTTGAATGATAAGATATTTACGACTGAATGTTGTTTCACACGCGAGCTGAAAGTTTGAATGCTGTAATTAAATTGCCACATATGTAAATTTAAAATTTAGAATATTAACTCTAAAACGTTTCTTTTTCTTACTAATGGAGCAATTATATTGTAATATTCTATAAAGACTAGTAAATAAAAAAATATGAATTACTCTCAAATTTAAAATATTGAGCCAGATATTCCGAGTATCTTCTAAATTATTCCTTTCGAGGCTTAATTAATGAGAAGTAACACATCAAAATATATTGACTCTCTTAGAAATTAATGCATTTTCTGGCAGCCGTGTCTCATGATTTAATATTTGGTGATTTGTTTTTGGTAGTTTCTTCATTATTTAAAGGATCCAAATAACCTTTGACCCGGCGTATTTTGGGTGTACATTCAGAAAGTTAAAAACAAATCAAGAATTCTCTTCAAACCAAATTGAATATGAATTCTGGTAAAAATACATTTTGACCAGTTGCTTCACAACTTGGCGAATTATTATTTCGTCCCATCACTCATTTTTTCTAACATTTTCACGACTTGCCCCACTGTGCACTGCAGGGGGCCTTGGTGCGCGAGGGCGCCAGGGGGCCCTGCCGGGACGGGGAGGGGGACGAAAGGCGTAGAGGAACTAGGCGGTCGCGTTTGTATTAATGACCGGCACTTGTGTATTTGATACGGCGACACTGTAGTCGTTGGATTTTCAAAGGCTTCTTTTCAGCAGAGGCCTCGCCCCTTTTGTGGAAGGCGAAGAAAGAACAGAATGACGACAAGCAAGAGACCTCCCGCCGGGACCCGCAGGAGGAGAGAGAAAGCAATGCGAGAACCCAGGGGTCGGCAGAATTTCGGCGCATAAGATCGGCCGTGCATTAGGGATTCGATGTGGATGTTTTGAAAACATCCATGTTTTTTATAAAAAAACATCGATGTTTTAAACATTGATGTTTTAAAGTCAATGTTTTTTAAGATCGATGTTTCTACATTTTTGATTTTTTATGTAAATGAAGCTGTCCAATAATCACAATTTTGTAAGAGATAAACTATTGACATGTAACTGATGATCACGTGTTCGAACGGAACGAACCTTCATCGACAGAGCAGAGCATCGTCTGACCCCCTTCTTCCTCTTCCCTTTTCGGCGAACCGAGGAAGCTCTGAACCCCTGAGATGACCCTGTGCGCTCAGGCCTTCAGACTCAATTTTCGCGGGGACGTGAGGTTGGTAGATATCAGTGCTATTGTGGAATTACATTTTTCTGCGTGCCAAATTGCAATTAAAGACTATTAAATCAGTTTTGAAAACATCGATGAGTTTAAAACATTGATGTTTTTTTCACATCAATACTTTAATTTTGAACATCGATCTTTTGTTATCGATGTCGCATCCCACCTGGAACTGGTAAACGGAGTAGTAGGGACACACGATATTTTAGATAAATTACGTTCATTTTCAGTATTAGCAGCGCAAGAAACCCATTGATATTATTGAAACTCAAGTATTTATAATTTCGATAGTGACAGGTATTGTTGCACTTTAAAATATGGAAATTAATGTGATTGTTTTTACAATTCGGTGTATCGCATACACGTCTCATTATCCAATGTGTTGAATTAATCAATTGACTTGATGTCTTTCTTGATATCTTGTTTTCATTGTAATGATAGACAAGTCATGGCGTAAAATAGGTATTCTATCTGTCTGGCTTCAACCAATTACCTCAATTTTTTTTGTATTCCAACGGCAATAGGTCTTTCATATTATTGTTCCTACTATCATTATCCTACTATCATTTATTCGAGATGTATACATCAAGTTCATGAGAATTCAAATAAGCTAGACACTGTAGGCCAGGGCAGAGAACGTGGAAAGGTTGAAAACCGAAAAAAATCGAGAATATGTACAATCAGAATGAGGGGAAAACTGTGGAAAATTGATTTCAAAGCACGATTTTTTTTATTTTTGTTGTAGTCAGTAGCCACTGATACATTGAAACAAGTAATCTATATACTCATCAGTGCAGTTATGTGGTTTCTATACAATTTCAAATTCCTAAATTATTCACAGAGTTTAGTTCAGTACATGCGTTTGGGATCACATTGAACATAGTTCGAAGCAAAAGATGTGAAATATTTCTCAAGCCTGAAAACAAAGACGCTGAAGTTCTGAAAAGCCACATATATTTGGTCACCCCTGCTGGTGTTTGGGTTTGTGCACCCCTGCCCTCGCGAATGGATTTCGCGCCTATCCCCGTGCCGGCAGATGGCGTGCGGATAGCATACGATGCGTCTTCGAGTTTTTTGCGTTTCATTTGTTTGTAATGAGGTGAAAGATTGTTCCTGAGTGAATGTACCGCGGTTGAAAAACCCTCGAAGACTTCCGGTTTGGCGGCTTGTGATGTTTGTTGGGCTCAACTTGTTAGAAAATATCACAAAAGCTAATTCGGTGGGAAATGAACATCGGCTGTAATGATGAAGTGTCGAACTTATTCCAGAGCATTTTAAAAAAAATGTATGGGAGGTGGATCAACGGTGGAGGTTTGCTGTTGGCCGTCCACTATCTCTAGGGAAGATATGAGAAGTAATTGATGAGAGGTGAATAATTATGAATGGAACGATGGCTCAGATAGAATAATAGAAGACAACCATGTCACGTGACGAATTAAAACATTTATACCTTTTACGGGACTCGAACACATAGACTCGGTCTCTGCGCAGCGGGGACTGCTCAAAGTCCCAGGCCAGTATTTCGAATGTGCTAATTCTTAATGAATGTTCTGTTGTGGATGTATTCGTTATCCCGGGGGCTATGTGTCTGGCTTACCCAACGCACCTGTTTGTTCTAATGTAAATTGTGATGGGCTGCTTGCTAGGAATTAGGTTGCAGCAGGATATCGCTCTTTGATGATCACAGGCTCGTATATTGCGGTGACGAACTATCCCTCCAACGCCAGCGTTGCACCTGTATATTGAGTTTCGCGGCCCGCTGCCCACACGTTATCCGAGGCTATTGTGTCGATAATTGAACCTGTGTCATTGTATTCATCATCAAGTTCGTATCTGCGAGGGTGGAAACTAATGTTGTTTTCTCTTTGATTTCAGGTAAGTTTCCTCGCGCCGGCGATGCGGCTGGTCTCGTGCGCTCTTGTGACTTGGTGAGTAGTGGGCGAACATTATTTATTAGAAGACATCAAAGAGTTTCTCCTCGTGTCATAATTTACTTTGTGGGACACGCGAGGCTATTTCCGTCAGAAAGCACCTGTGACCTTGCCAACTCTACTACGGTGAACCCATGAAAGGAATATGATCTCAAAGAACATTTATGTGAGTATTCAGCATCGTTATCTTTTATTTGTTGTGAGAATTCTCGTATGGAAAATATTTCAGAAAGGAAATATTGAAGTAGTATTGCCGAAGAATTTATAATAAAGTATATTCCCGGAAATTTATTTGTAGGGTAGGATATTAATCATTATATCTACTTGATGGATAAACATCTTGATGGATAAACGATCTGCGTAGTATTTGCGAATTTAAATGAAGTTTGAGGGAAAATTCTGTTATTCACACGACATTCTCATTTGTTTTCTGCAGTTCTATTGTTTATCGTCTTGAAGTCAATTAAGATAGTTAAAATATTTAAACTTGTTATTTGTGAGATAATATAAATCAGTTCTCATTTAGATAGAGATAGATACATTATTGACTCTGACGGTAGTATTCTTATCTTTATTTCATGTATTGTTTGTTTTCTGAATGGGAAGCTTGACGTTTTACGTTACGTAATAATTCATTTTGCTAATTAAATACCTTGAACAGATTTACCAAGAGTTCGACACCATTCATAACAGAATGTACAGTTAACTCGTTCCACTTTAGTGTCAAAACTTCCAGCGATGTAATATCTCAATTTGTTTATTGAACGTGTGCATATCATCCTGGGCCCTTCTCTCTCTTCCTGTCAGAACTCTGAATGCATGACACAATCGGAACACGAGAGAGTAGATACTGGGATGAGAGTTAATACTGGGACGTGTGTAATTGTGACAATTATCGACGCGAAAGGGAAAAGTCAGATTACCTACATGTGATGCAAGATATGTATTCCTCGTCCAGAAACATGACATTCTTTCAACTTGATTGCCTTTCAGCCAATGTCAAATAAAGTTATTGATGCGCAATTTATTATACGTCGTTCTGTACTATATCAGGTCTTCTGACATTTTTCAAAACAATATGCCCGTGGTTGGTGTCAGTTTGGGAAGTATATCAACGTTTTTTGCAGTTGAATGTTTGTTCAACTTATTGGGAAAGTATTTACCAATTTAAATCATTGGTGTTTTATGGGAATCATAAATTACATTTCTATCGCTCCACTTCGAATTGGTGGATAGATTCTTGGGTATTTTAAACGGATAGCTTTTAATTAGCAAAACCCTTAACTAATATTATCTTGTTTCTCTTTGTTTCTCCGTTATTTGTTTTTTTCACACTATAGCAAAGTACAAAATATGAGTAGAGACATTTCACAGTTGTACTAACGATGCTAAATGTATCCGGAAACCAGTATTCAGTGAAGAGATCTTGATATTTGACCTTCAAAATCATGATTTGTATGAACTCATCGCTGTTAGCGTGAAGCGTTAGCGTGAACTGATTCAAGCTGCAATGCTAGCTAGTTGAAATACTACTGGTGACTAATATTGCTAGTAATTATTCGAAGAACGCAGTTTTATGGTCTCCTGTACATGCCATAATTATGTGACAACCTATCATTTTGTATCAAAATGTTTATTTATATTCTACTGTTTAAACTGAGCTATGAACAGTTCATAAGATATGCAATAACCGTATGTAGACAACACCGATGACCAAATCTCATATTGTCAATGAGTACATTTTGTTTAAGGAATTGGAGTCAAAAAGGAAAATCTCAAGGATGGAATTTTGGTTGTTTGTGATATTTAAACTTTGTGATAACGTGTATATATCTTCATAGAACAATTACGTTTATAATTTCAAATCCCGAAATTGTTAATAAGTTAAGTTCAGTAAAAGCATGACAGCATGTAAATTAAACATTTAATATAAATTTAAATTCAATGTTTGTGTAAATAATATAAAAGGTGTTATCAGTACTTTGCCTAGAGCTCCACAAAAAACCGGTGACATTGGAACTGCGTACACGTTCACTCCCCCTTTCGAAATCTGTTGCTGATCAGAATTATTCTTACTTTCAAGGCAGAAGAACGAGAACTCGGTACGAAATACATACACTAACTGCTCGACTCTCTTTTACCGTACCGGGAGCGGTAGCTCAGTGCATCAACTGAGGCTACTGCAGCTCCTCTGACCGGGAGGTCCTAGGTTCGAGTCCTCACGGCGGCAGGAATTTCGACACTAGCTTTTCAGCTAGGTCGAATTCAGTCGCTGTCTGGAGGAGAAGTCTAGCAGCCGGCTGCTCAGATCGGTAGTTTTCCGTGGTTTCTCCGATCAGCACTAGGCGAATGCCGGAGCAGTATCCTACCAAACGGGTCACGGACCGCGCGCGATCTGTCCTTCCTCTTCCTTCCCCTGTCCTCTCCCCTTACACACACACTTACACTAACATGCACTAAACAATCACATATTCCGGGAGTCCGGTCGGGAGCTTAGAGCTTGACATGGCTGGGGCGGTGCCCCGCTGGGAGAATCCTGGTTTGGGGGAAACCCCACTAGCCGACGGTAGGTCGGCGCCGGATCTCGTCATCCAGCGGGGGACGATCACCGCCATCTCCCGAAAAAAAAAAAAACATGCACTACACTCAGGGACTAATGACCAAAGCAGTTGACGCGCCCGGAAACACGAAAAAATCAATCAATCAATATTTTACCGTATGCGAGTGGGTCTTTGAAATTGTAAGTTGCGGTCCTTGGGCTTCTTCTGAGGGACGCGTCGGGGTACAATTGCGTAGTGCGGTAATGCATCAGTTTTCCGCAATCCCCTTCACCTCCAGGCTCGCCACAACGCCTCGTACAGCTGCTGCTTGTCTTCCATAAGAAGCGCCTCATTAGCTTAACTGCCGATCCTACAGCTGTCTTCCATTCATCTGAGCGGCTGCTTGTTGCGAAAGAACATCTTGAACACGGATTTTGCAGTTGATTTATCGATGTAGGTAGACGGTTAGTGGGTATTAAACATGGATAAGATGCCTTTTAAGAAAATGTTGGAGATAAATGGTTCAGGGGAGGTCTCTTTTTCCCTTTCTTTACATATGAGGATTTGATATACGTATTTGATGAATCGCTAAGATGTTTGTCATGAAAGATCTGAATGACTAATCACTACTACTATTCTTTATGGAATGGAATGATAGCACATTGAATACTCAATGTTCTTTGCTCATACCCTCTTTTGAAGCGGATACCAAGAATTTAAACTGGTACAATTAACATGAGGTGAATTTCAATAAATTATTTCATATATCTTCCACATATATGGCCAACGCCACGTCTACACAAAGCCTCGGAAGCAGCCAATGACGTCAATACATGTAAGTCGAGTGCGACATAGACGTTTTCCTGCGTCGCATTAGGGTTTGGATGAAATTTTTTTCATGGTCAATGCAAAGAAAACTAAGTATAATACCAAAGAAAATACCATTTATTATTATTAAACACATTTTATGCTGTGAGGAAAATTTGCCTTCCATAATTAAACTAAAACACGCTAGATTGTTTAAAATTCCTCGCTCTACCTAACAGAAGAAATTAAATGTAAATACATTTTTGATGCATACTTGTAAATTTTCAACAACTAACATGGCAATTGGCAAACACACACGATAATTGAAAATTTTTGGAACTACATTACTTCTGATTTCCGGTGAACATGTAGGTTCACCGTTATTCAGTCAAAACAAAACTGTGTCGTTTTGAAATGATTGAACAGAACAAATTACTTACAAATTACAAATTACTCTGGAATTTTCAAACATCTTCAGTAGAAATGGCACTGTTGTAAGATAGAAAAACTCACCTCCATTTTCCTGACATATTATTAAGTTATTAATAACTTAACTGAATCCACAGCATTCTTATTCACTTTCATATGAGCATCGCGATTATCGATTTGGTTTGGGGTCACTTTTCATTGCCTTATTCAACTATACCCTTTACTTAGTGGCATATTTTACTTTACTTAAAAACTGTACTTCAAACCGTGGCTCAACTCTGAGAGTCACAAATACCGATAATCATACCCTCTGTTCGCTCTGCAGCTTAATAGAAATGGCATCTATTTTTGAACAGATTAGTATTAAGATAACATTACAGCCCTTCTAATGAAGTGAAATCGTAGCTTCCGCATAAGGTTCATCATTGCTGTCACATGACTCGTAAGATCAATGTGACAAACGTGCTTAAACTCCCTGCCAGCCTATGCCTGCGCGCCGTCATCTCGACCGGCATTTCGACCTGCAGTCGCTCATCGCGTCCAGGGATGGCAATAAACATCTATATTTTTCACCAGAAACATCGATATAATAACATTGTTGTTTTGTTTTCGATGTTTTTTGAAAATCGATATATTTTTCCAGAAACGTCGATGTTTTAAAATAGTTTATGATTTTCGAAGATTTTATACGTAGTAATATCGTTGAACGGGTCGCGGGTTCGAGTCCCGCCTTGGGCATGGCTGTTTGTCCCTTGACTTTGTGTGTGTTGTCGCGGAGGGCCTCGCGTTCTGCTGACCCCAGATCAGAGGAGCCCGCAAGAGTGTTTGTCTAGTGAATGCTCGAATATGCGTCCCTTCGGGACGTAAAGGGCAACCGGCTGTCGGCTGGATAAAAGCCCTAGGGAAAAAAAATATCGTTAAACTGCATTTTGAACCTTGTCTGTTTATAATATTAATTAGAAAATGAAGGTGACAGCGTGCATTAAAGGAGAATATACTTTTTAAGAACTAATATTTACGTATTATGTATATTAGATACAGAACGTTTTTCTTCGATTATGTATGAATGAGAGCGAAGAAATGGTATAATAGCAAAATACGATGTATTTTATTTTTTTATTTCCTACTTTCAATAAATATTCAATAAATATAGTTATTAAAATATTATACGAGACCAAATAATAAAATATACCGGTATTTCATTTATGGATTCTCATTAAACATGGAAACAGGATGAGAAAATACTGTTTTAACATATTTAAAACATCAATATTCTTTATTGTCGATGTTTTCATGGACATCGAAAACCTTTTGGTGATGTATCGAAATATCGATGTGTCGACGTTTTGACAAAATTTGCCATCACTAGTCTCTTCGCGTGGCGTCGCGCCGGCCGCTCCGGTGCGTGCGTCCGTTCGGTCGGTGACTCAGCCCGCGCGTGCGGCCGCTGGCCAAGCGACCGACCGACAGCCCGGCCGCCCTCCCGGCGCGGCCGCAGGGTCGAGGGGGCGCGCGCCCGGGTCCTATTCCGGGTCGCGGCGAAACGGTAGCCGACCTCCCGCCCGCCGGCTGGCCACGTCGGCGCCCGCGCCCGCGCCCGCCGCGGGCCCATCGCCAAATATGCTTCATTCACCGGAATAAATGTGAGCTCACGCGGGCGGGCGGGCGGGCGCCGCGAGCGAGCGAGCGCTGCGTCCGTGTGAGGAGAGAGGGAGAGGGAGAGGGCGGTTGCTGTCGGACTGAGGCCGGCCTCCGCCGCGGCGGCCACGGTGGAAGCGCAGTCTGCAGCGCCTCTGACCGGGAGGTCCTAGGTTCGAGTCCTGACGGCGGCAGGATTTTCGACGCTAGCTTGTCAGATAGGTCGAATTCAGTCGCTGCCTGGAGGAGAATTCTAGCGGCCGGCTGCTCTGATCGGTAGTTTTCCGTGGTTTCTCCGATCAACACCAGGCGAATGCCGGAGCAGTACCCTAACAAACGGGCCACGGACAGCGCGCGATCTGTCCTTCCTCTTCCTTGTCCTATCCTCTCCCCTTACACACACACACACTTACACCAACGTGCCCCGTTGGTGGGAGAGTCCAGGTTAGGGGGAAACCCCACTAGCCGACGGTAGGTCGGCGCCGGATCTCGTCATCCAGTGGGGGAAGATCACCGCCATTTACCGAGAAAAAACATGTACTACACTAACGGGACTAATGACCAAAGCAGTTGACGCGCCCGGAAACACGAAAAAATCAATCAATCAATGGAAGCGCAGTGGTAACGAACGGGTTAAAAACTATACTATACTCCAATGTAAACATGGTTGCACTTCGAGGTCTCGAGCTGGAAGGAGAGGGGAACACTATCATCCAATCAAAACTTGGTTACGACGTACATTTTTGATATTGAAGCTCCCAATTCGATGACAGTGTTGGCACCTTCCAGCTCGTGTCCTGGAAGTGCAACTTGGATATTTGTGCGGATGGAGGTATGTTTGTTCTGGCGATGCACAGCTCTCCAGCGTCCTTAGATCTAAGTGAGAACGGTTGACATTATTTTGTACCAATCAATCTTGAGATTTGTTTGCAGCGGTTTCACTTTTGCATTGCATCATCTGGTATTAGCCTTTTCAGGTCTTGGAAAGGCGAGCCACCTTGACAAGATGAACGGTAGCACCTCTCAAACATCTTACAGCTATTTATTTTAATGGACAATGGACGGAGGAACTGGGAGAAAATGGAAGCATAATACCATATAGAGAAAGGGTTCACAGAGAATTGTCACAGCATGACGTTACGGGTATCCCTCTAGTTCTAGGATGACGAAAGTGTCTTCCAAGAAAGAGATGGAGTGCACATCATATCGAGAGAGGTTACGTAAGCCCAGAGAATAAAGAAGAAGATGAAAAACGAGAAGAAGAAGAAGAAGAAGAAGAAGAAGAAGAAGATGAAGAAGAGGGCTATTTTAGGCTAGATTGTGAGCACATTTCTCCCTGAACTGAGTGGGTCGTAATAATTTCGTGGATGTGTATTCTTTTAGGCTATTTGATCGTTAGATCAGTAGTAAGAATAATATAATCGTTATATCCGTGCGGGAACGCTCCTGTCATCTCAAGTTCCTATTCACTTTATGTGGTATTTTAATGTATTTTTTAGGCCTAGATGAAATATTTGGTCTGATTAGGAAACAACGATCTGTGATCGAAAATCAGCTAAAGATGGAAAAGCTACTGAAGAGGAAAGAAAAAGTGAAGGAAAAGTAAAACTGAGAAAAAGTAAAAGATAAGAAACTAAAATCAACGACGAAATAACAGAGGGAAAATTGAATAAGAATTAGAAGAAAAAATAAGTAGAAGGAGGCTTGTAACAGAAAAGAGCAGGCGAAGAAAAAAAAACACAGAAACCTCTCCAGTTATAGCAAAACATTAGCTCTGAGGGAACCCCGCCCTTTTTGCCCGGCAGGTGCGGTCGCCCGCCCACTGCGCGCTTTCTGCTCGCTAACTTTAGCGCCGTCGCGCGAGCGGATCGCCGATTGCGTAAGCGACGGCAGCGGCGACCAGGAAGCGCGTCGGACCGGGCGCACGCGCGCGCGTGTTTATGCGTGACGCCACCAGAGCCTCGCGCGCGCGCGCACACACGCTCACGGGCTCTCTCTGTCTCTCTCACTCTCGCACGGGAACGCACCTGGCCAGGGGAATTCTCGAAGCTTCGGTTCTCCTCTGCGAGCGAGACCCAATCGCGGTAATGTTATGAATTCGGAGCCCCGTTACATTTTCCATACTTCTTCGTAGTATCTTTAACCGAAGGTCTCTCGGATGGAGTTGCGGGTCACGTGACAGTATTTTCGACCGGTTGCTGTCCGGGAGATCTATTTTTGCTGGGGAGACGTTCGGATGCTTCAATCGTTTTGGATGCCGGACGCTGCGCCGGTGTGGGTTTCGGCAGAAGAATGAGCGTTTATTTTTTCTGGTCATTTCTCACCAGCTTTGAAAATTGTCTTCATTTATTTATGTGTTCTGTGGTTAGTAACAAAGTTTCTATAACTGTTGGTTCTGTCAAAGTTTGTTAATGAGTGTCCAGTTGCTGACACTTTTGCTGGCTTCCTTTTTATTTTTTGTTAATATAATTAAAATACCGGTTTTTAAGCATTTAAAGGGAATATTTCCCCTTGCGGTTTATCTCATTGGTCAGCGTGCTTGCTTTCCACGACGCGACCCCGGGTTCGATTCCCGGTCGGCAATAGCCGCGAGGCCGGAACGTTGCTGATAGGCCTCAGCCTGTACGCGGGATGTCACACCAATTACAGACAAAGGGAATATTAAAATTCTACATTAATCACTTCAGACGAAATCAAAAACATTTATTGGGACGTCTACTTAAAACTTAACTGAGGTTTAATACAACGATGACGGTGGATCTGTACTATATTTTAGCGAAATGAATAGAGAATCTTCAGAGAATTTTAATTTTGCAAAATTGATGAACATTCAAAATACATATCGATGTACAAATTTTCTATTAAAGAATCATACTGTACGTAAAATTTGATACAGATTAGAAATAGTCGATGGTTTCTGTGTAGAGACCTCTCTATGCCTCTCGAACAACGTGGAGTCAATCAGTAGTCGGATTACAAAACATTGACGTCAGGCTTAGGAGGATATCTGATCCGGCTAAGTACAAATTCAGTTCGAAACAGGAATATCTAGGTCACTTCCAATCACGCGGTAACGACTTTCTAGCGCAAGTTGAGATGTACGGGAGTTTATTTCCCTTCACGAGGCAAAGACCATTCGATACGTCGCCACTTCACCCGAAGCACCTGCCACAACAAACATCGACGGCCAACTGCCACGTGCCGGGCGTGTCCGCACCCTGATTTCCTTCACGATGATCACGTGTTTCAATTTACAGGACGTCTCTTGATGAACAAAAAATTGAAGACTGCAAATTAATGGCGATGCAAGAGGTGGTTACCGAAAGTGCTGCACGTTAGACGCCGCTGCCTTCCGTCTAATGACCGTGGAGTACGAGTTCGTATATTATAGCGTCGCGTTGGCGGCCGTGGGTGGGAGGAGGAGTGGAAGTATCGCATACCTGCGGGCTGAATAGCCTTGGCGCCACGGCGTTGGGATATATTTAGACCAAGTGGACGCCAGTTTGACCTGGAAGGTCACGTGGTAGACGCGAGTCTCCCTCCTACACCAAGGACGGTCACTTGACGGCTACACTCTAGGTATAAAATCGAACCGACGAGCTCACACGAGGGTTTTTGTTTTGGAAACCTCGCGCGATGCGCAAAACTTTACGCCCAGGCTGGAACGTGTCGTGCCTCTTGCACGGGTGACGAGGTCACGGTAGTGGCGCGGGAGAAGCGTCAGTGGAGGCGGGGCCTCCCTAGTTATGTGGGGTATCCACAAGGAAATACTCAAAAGTGTATAGTTTCGGAGCAGAATTTAGTTATTGTACATACGTGTAAATAAACTTGTACATACTTGTAAATGTCTGTGTGTTTTTCTCCATGACGCCACAATAAATTCACACGTCGTATTCCACAGACTTCAGCCAAAAACTAGATGACAATTTTATTTGTGGCAAGGAAAATTTGGTCTGCTTCGTTCTTAATCTATCCTGACGACGCCTTGCATCTTCTATTATTAATTTGGATACTAAAATGACAACTCCAAAAGGTTCGATTGTAGTGCATTTCAGAGGAGCATCTACGATTGTAGAGTATTCTTGTGGTGTCTTTTGAATGTTTCATTGTAGTGAATTTGGAAACATGTTCCTAGTAAGTTCTTATAATTTCTTTTCAAAAGACAAATGAAAAGCATTATTTAAAGAACGTAATTACGTATCTATCGTAATTACTCCCACGTTGAAAATAAGTTGTTTTCTTCTTCGATCATCATTATCAGTTAATTCGTTCAAATATTGCAAGGTAGAAGAGAAGTTCACAGTAAACTGTGAAAAATTTGACCTGACTTCGCGCAAGCAAGTAAAATCCCTTTTTATTCCCCTCTCGTATTTCTAAAGATGATCGTTAAGCTTTACGTGTAATGGCGATTGTGTGATGTTTGCTCATTTGCTGAGTGTTACGTATCTCCCGTGCCAGCACACCTAGACAGTCTCTCCTCACCGACTTTGCCGGCGTACAACGCAGCACGCAAACGATGGATGAGACTGCCCAGGCGACCGCGCTTCTTGCCGCGGATGCTTCCACTCGCGCTGGGCTCCGGACGGCGACTGCCGGAGCCCCCAACCGATCACGGGGTCGCCGTTGCGTAGGGACGCGCAACGGCGGCCTCTGATTGGTCAGGGGCCCGCAGATCCGCCGGAGGCCCAACGAGATGGGGCATCTGCTTTATTCACACATGATATATTGTATTGGTATATCCTAATTGTAATGCATTATGTATGTTTTAACAATTTTCAATAATAATAATAATAAGAAGAAGAAGAAGAAGAAATCGACGGTGACTTATTAATTACTAGTTGAAGTGAGGATTGCATTTGAAAAATTGCATATTTCACTTCCGCGTTTAGAAGATGCATTTCCCTGACTGAATATGAGCATAACAGGACGAAGCATTTATGGTAATACGAATACTTGGTATTATAGTTTTATTTTAGCAGAAATAGAAATGAAATTGTCAAGGAATAAAAAATTGAAGGATGACATTTTATCGAGGTGCACATTCACGGCAATGAAAGTAATGATTCCGGATTAGCAATAGCGTATGTTTGTCGTTACAATCATTGCTCTAGAAAAAAATATATAATATTTTCGTCAAAGAAAGTCGTAATATTTTCCGCACACCAGAAACGAGATCGATTGGAGCAGATTTAGCAGATTCGAAAATAATCTGTTGGAATATTCATAGTTGTCGGTCTTTCGTAAACAACGAGGTTTTGATGGCAGCTATTACAAGGCGGATGTTGACACGATGTTCTGGAAATTTGCATGCTTGAAATGTCACGTTTCATTTTTCTATGAAAGCAATTCACATAGCAAATGTTGGGAAATCATGACCATACAAACGAAATATGCTTTATATTTCTGGTAATATAACCTAAACAAACTGTTTCAGAATAAAAATATCTTCGGAAATGCGGCCACGAGTGTGTATAAATCGCTCATTGAATAGTTTGCCATGCAATATTAACGTATTACAAACCTATAAAATAAATAAAGATAAATAAATGTCAACATCAATGGATAATATGGTGGTCAATTAACTATTGCCTTTACAGTTGTGCGTATTCTTGCATAAATAAACTCAAATATAAATTGAAATTTTAGGAGTGCGAGAGAAAACCTGTTGCTGGGGAATTTCGATTTGCATTTCTGTACATTGCGGATTTTATTAATACTGCTTTTACATACATTCAGACTTCTTTCGTATTCAGCATTGAATGTGATTCGTGAACCTATGTTAAATGCAGTGGCACAAATTAGTTCCTTTTGATATATCTCAATATTTCTAACCGCTGGATCTACTAAGGATTGAATGGAAGTGAATAGCTCACATTCAGAAATTACATCACTTTGAAAACTTTTAATAATTTTATTGTGCGAAATCGTATGAAAAGGCTCCAATGATTAGTAACTCTATAATTATTGTGATTATTTGGGAAAATCTGTTCCTTCCAGATAAGTTTTCTTTATAACTGTTCTTAAATAATTGAATCAACAAGTTTTTTATTTAACATCTTTCTATGTTGTGGGAGCTTGTAAAAGTCCTTTCCTTCCTACAATTATATTATAGAATAGTTATGTTTTTACTAGTTTCGTAAAAGTTTGGAAATTATAATCAGTATAGATACAATTGTAATTCCGATTCTTCAAGATTTATTGATAGAAATCAGCTGGTTTGATGCTAGGTTTACAGCATAAGATATTATCTTTGTTAATAATATTATTTTTGACAGCTTATATTCTTTAAATTGTTTGCCTTATAAATTTAATTTGTACAAATTTTGTAATTTGTAATTTGCCCTGGCTGGGGCGCTGCCCCGTTGTTGGGAGATACCTGGTTGGGGAAAACCCCGTTAGCCGACGGTAGGTCGGCGCCGGATCTCGCCATCCAGCAGAGGAAGGCCACCGACACCTTCCCAGCAAAAACGCGCACGACACTTACGGGTCTAATGGCCATAGTAGTTGACGCTCGGAATCACTAACAATCAATCAATCAATCAATCAATCAATCAATCAGTTCCAAAAAAAATGTCATTCGTCCTATAATTACATATGCATGTCAGATCTGGGAAGGAGCTGCACCTTCGGTACGTAAAACTTTCCAAACATATTCCAAAATAAAATCTTTCGCACTGCCGTCAAAGCGCCTTGTTACGTGTCAAACAAGCGACTCCCCAGAGAGTTTGTTCTTCACACGATTGATGATTATATCAGTCATCAATCAAAATATTTTTTTTTCTTTCCTTACCATCCTCCCCTGCAACTTCCATATTCAACCTAGGAAAAACATATAACCAACACCGAAGAATCAAATCTAGATTCCCAAAGGATAAATTTAAACAACAATAAAGAGAAATGCATGATTTCACAAACTTACTTTCGGTAACTTTTTACTTTCTTTTCTTCCTGTAATTGTCATATTCTCCCATACTTTCTGGCATACAAAACTATTGATTATTGAGATCTCCAATGGGAATATCCTCGCTCTCCTGTTTGTAACACTTAGTACCTAAGCTAGCTAAGTTGTAGTTCATATTCAGTCTTCTAAAGCACTCACTTCGCTGTGTAAGAAAATAAAATGAAATAAAAAAGAAAATTCCCCACCAGTAGACATGGGCGCATAGCGACGTCAGTATGGTGACGTTCATGCTCCAGATTGAAAGACACCGTAACAGCTGATTAAACGACAAGTGCAATTTTTTTTATTTATTTTACGTCAAAAAAAAAACAGTTAAAAACTGCGTATGACGTGCTATGGGGAAAAGTGAATTGTGTGCACATTTTCAAAATTCTGTGATCCCTACAATAAGTCATATACTACTTAAATTTTGAATTTTGAAAGGGAGAAAAAAAACTCCCTCGTAATAAAATCTATTTTCAAGGATAAATAAGTAATAAATTTTGAATTTTGAAAGGGAGAAAAAAAACAAAAAAAACTCCCATGAAATAAAATCTATTTTCAAGGATAAATAAGCAATAAATTTTGGCTCTTATTACTTCCTGCCGCGACATGGAAACGATAATTTGAATAATTGTATTTCCCACTGAATTCTAGAAGACGTGCACAGAAAATGAAGTTACATTATAAATAAATATAATTATAAATATAAACAATTATTATAACAATTATATTCTAAATATAAACAATAATTATAAACAATTATAAATAAATCGAAGTGTACATTGGAATCACTCGTCCCCACTCAGTAAAATAAATGTAACACATCTGAAAATATGTTTTTTATACATTTTAATACATTTTTAAATTTAAACTCGAGACACGTTTTGGATGAAAGTGAATATTAACTTGTATTTTGATGTTCATAATTAGTAATTATGACAGAAATGTGGTAAAAACGATAATTTTTCATTAACCCCATTAACTTTCGATTGCTTTTGTCAAGTTTCGAAAACCTCTTCCTGCCCTAAAAATTATTTCATTTTTTGAATACTTTGCAGCAATTAAAAAAAGATTTTCGCATTAATTCGTAATGTTTTGTGTTCTCCCAAAAGACCGTAAACTCGACTGCGAACGAAAGCAATTCAAACCCAGGCTACCGCAACCAGAAATAAGCAAACAATTGGCACAGATCCCACACGCACATGTCCCTACAAACGGTAAGTTTGTAGGTCAGTTGGACCACGTGGACCCAATATTTGATGTGAGTCCGCCAGGCTTTGGGGAAGCTATCTGTGGTATGCAAGGCAACACCAGATCGCACACAAAAACATTCTAAACAAGATTCAGCCTGGGTAAAATTGCCACAATAATTCTTCTAGAAGACATTATTTGCTCCTTGATAATCCTTTATGGACACTTAAAAGAAATTTCGAAGTTATCGATTCACATTGTTCTCAGTATTCATGAAACTCAGCTGGGAGCAGTAACAGCATAGTTCACGTGCTAAGGATGAAATCATTTCATTAAGCATTTGGGGTGAAATAAATGATTTTCTTCGTGAGGATGGAACTAATAATTTACATGCAATGCAACAGATTTTGTGTTCACAACATTCTAAATTAAATAAAAATCGAGCCTCACAAAGAAACTCAATAACTAAGTATTTGATAACATGATTTTCCTCTTTAGTTGCGAGTAATCGAGATTTGTAGACAACACTATTTTAAATTACATTACATTTGTAAAAAACTTTTTAATTCAATTTACATGTTTATGTATTAAAAAATACTGTATGACCACCAGGTTCAAGAAAATATTGAACCGTTATTCAAATTGTGTATGCATATTTCCAATATTTAGAAATACATCAGTATTTTGCTGCTAGTAATTTACTCGTACACCTCCGCCTATTTTTGTAACGTAAGTTACCTGCAGTAATACACTGATTTACTTTTGAATTTTAAAATTGTGATATTTTTGGGTTTTCAAAATCATTTTAGTGGCAAAACTCTGTGATTTCCTTGGTAACTACCTTGGTGGCGTAACATGATTTGATTCATCTACATGCGACTTGATTCATGAGATTATAATTAGTCCTAAATGTGTTATGAAACATTTACTTTTCTAAGCATTTCTCGCAGGGCAGTCTCCTAATCTTCGCCACGTATACTAACTAGATTGATGATGATGATGATGATGATGATGGCAAATCCGGGTTTCTTAATAAATCTTAAGTTGGCAAAGATGACGTCTATTATTTCATCCTTGAATAATGTCAACAGCACCTCATCATTCCCACAACACAAAAACTATCGTCATTAGCTGTTGGAACTATCCTCTGGTTACATGCCTGCCTTTCCTTTCCTAGGGCTTGTATCTAGCCGACAGCCGGTTGCCTTTTACGTCCCGAAGGGACGCATATTTGACCATACACTAGACAAACACTCTTGCGTGCTCCTCTGATCTGGGGTCAGCAGAACGCGAGGCCCTCCGCGACAACACCCACAAAGTCAAGGGACAAACAGCCATGCCCAAGGCGGGACTCGAACCCGCGACCCTTCGGACCGAAGCGCTGAGTCGGTACTCGCTCTTAGCCACCTCGGCCATCCAGGTCGGCACATGCCTGCCTACCATTACTTATCCTTTAGGACCATTCTGTATATTCGTTGAGCGTATTAGAAAACGTTTTAGCGCGTGTGTCTCGCGCAAGCGACCCACCCACGCCTCCGCTGCAGTGACCCGCATCCCACGAGTGCACGTGCGCGTGCGCGCGTCCGGGCGGGGCGGGGCGGTGCGGATGCGCATCCCGAGGGCGCCCGGAAGTGACGTCACGGGCGCCCTGCCGCGCCGGCCCATCTCCGTCGCCACACCCCTGGCCCGACCCGCGCCCCGCCCTTGTCCTCGCCAAGCGCGGCCTCGCCCCGCTGGTATTTTTACACCGGGTCCCTCGCGACCGACCGCAGCCGGCACGGAGCACATCGAACTCATTAGCCATTGAGGAGTTTTGCGTTTCGACGGGGTTTTGCATTTTGGCGGATTCGGTGGTATAACTGAAGTCGTAGGCTTCTGCGGCCAGAATCATGAAGATCTTGGCTGTCGGGGTGACGCCGCGTTGAAGGCTGAATTGTCGACGTTTCGATCATCGTTTTGTGATCTTCTTCAGGGCTGGTCTGTAGGTCAGGGTTGGCAGGCCAGCCCTGAAGAAGATCACAAAACGATGATCGAAACGTCGGCAATTCAGCCGTCAACGCGGCGTCACCCGGACAGTCAAGGCCTTCGGTGGTATAACGGTTAGCGTACCAGACTGTTGTACCCAAATTTGCGGGTTCAAACCCGATCTAAGCCGTGGATTTTTAAGGACGAAAAAATCCTTCTTACGCCGTCCTTCGGAGGAGAAGTAAAGCCGGCTGTCCCATGTAGTAGATTTACAGCATGTAAAAGATCAAGCCTAAAAGAAGTTTCTGAGCTAAATTCAAATCGCCTGTTTCGTCGCCCAAGATACCTCTTTCCTCCGCTAGAAGGTGAAAGGAGCGTAGCGAAATTTGCGTGATCAAACGGAAGAGCGAGCCTGATGGCCCGAGTCTCGCCTCGTAAAATAAGGCATTAACTAACTAACTTGCGAGGCCTAGCATTCAGCAAACGACTGCAATCTCGATCTTCTGCGCATGCGCAAGTATAGAAAAGTGATACGAAACTCGAACTGATCGTGCGTAGAAGATCGATAGTACTATCGATTGCTATAACGCTTCGCCGTTCAAAAGCTCCCTATTATGCCAGGCTAAAGGGATAAATCCGAGTTTCCTATCCGCATTAGAGCATTACTCTGAGATATAATTAGGTGAACCTAGGTCCTCCGTTTTTGTCTTGGCGAAAGACTGGAAACGCCCACCTATTATCTAGGCAGCACTCAGTTCATTAGTGCCAGAAAGGACGTGGCACTAATGAACGAGGGAACGAGGAGGACTTCCAAAACGGGGTTCTCATACGCACGCATTGGAAGCTAGGTCCTGGGACTTCGATTCTAGAGTTTTGGAAACACCTATCCGATTTCCTAGTTTCTTGGCGATATTACGTTTGTGCGAAAATGAGCGTAGTGGAGAGACGGGAACACCTCGAGCCCTCCGGGGATTCTCGCTATCAGGGTGGTGCGGCTGTGGCTTGCAAGACGCATTCGCGTAGCTTGTAAGACGCTACTCAGAGGAAATAAACTTTTGAGGCAATATGAAATGGACTGAATTCGTTGAACTACAGTACAAAATGGTGCGTTTGTATTTTCGAAGTATTCATTTGATGAAGTCGCAGTCTCAGTATAAAGTGCATTTTAATTAAGCAAAAGGCTCTTACGAACGCATTGTGAACATCATATGAGCGAGGAAGCGGGGAGTCACATTGATGAACATTCACATTCATTAATAATTTGTTCTACAGAAAGAACAAGCTTTGTTTTTGGAGAAAAGTTTGCCCTCTGGTTCAGTGGAATTGGAGCTCGAGACTATTCAATCGCTTGGATTTACGGCTGGATCAGTTCAAAATGATGCTCCTTGTCGAACTTACGTCATAATTGTAGTAGTGGAATTACTCAAGGGTTATTTTATTCTTGTCGCCATTCGCCTTTGGATTTTCTTTACGATCGTTGTAAATATTCATAAAACTGTACAAATTACCATAAACGGCCTTGGGCCCAGGTCGTGAGGGCGGTTATCTTTTTTGCAAGGAAGTTGCAGCGACGTGAGATGCCGCAGTGTTGGGTGTCCTGTCCACGTGACCACCGCCCCACCCTCCCCCTTGGGTCGCCGCCGGATGACGTCGCTCGCTGCTACTTTGCCAGGGACACACGAGCGATAACTCCCCTAGAGGTACTCTAGGAAAATATACTGCCGTTTTTTATAGTGCTCTCCTGCCCTTCCCAGCAGCCCAGGTCAACCGACGCAGCAACTTAGCTGGGGTCGAAAATTCACGTCTAACGGAACTTGAACGCAAGACCACACTGCTTAACTAACTCCTAAACAAAACTTCCCTGACTTAGTCTACATAGTGTTGAGCACATTTTCACATACCCTAAATATGAGACTAGCAGACTAAAATACAAGCTGAGCTCACCGACTGTAGTGCTTAAAATCAGAGAATTGTGTAAAAAATTTATTAAATTCCTGACAGAAATCAATGTGTTCAGTCAAATAAAAAGTATTTCTGAAATTGCGTTCAGAGTAAAATTCTGTAATTGTAATTAAGAAGAGACCAACCTGTGATTAACGTAGTACTCCAATGAATACCGACATTGTAAAGTTAGCATAACGTGTTTTTGTAAGGCGTTCGTAAATGTATTGAGAATGGTGTCGCTAATAAACCAAGTGGTTGATGCGGCCTGAAAATAAACATATTATCTATAGCATATCTAATTATGCTAGCTAACACATCCTCATTATCCGAGTGCTCGTATTAAATGAACGTCGCAAAATATACTTACTGTATTTCGTTGTTTAGTAAAGCGAAAACGTGCTGTTTCAGTTTTTATTGTAAATAACAGTATTTTATGTGGTAATAACGAAATTAATTGAAGCACGAATAAAAATACAAAGTAGTGTTTTGATATTCAAACAAGAATGGATATGAATGTAAATTGAATTCGCAAGCAAATGCGTTTTAACCGTGCAATGTGTTGAAAATGTTGTGGAGCATAGGTGACACCTGTTTGACAATTTTTGTTCAACTTTCATTGTAATGTCTTTTCGCTTCAAATGTAGTTTGATCTTTTTTAAATTAACTTTAAATACTCATGTCTTAATCTTTTTCCGAACTTGCCAAATTGGAGATAGACAAGTAACACAAATAAAATCATTCACACAAAGAATTTATTTGATCAAGTTACTTAATGGTTAAGTGGTGCTTACAGTTGAGTGGTTTCTTAACTGTACAAGAAATCTCATAGATCGACATGTCGCCCATCCTCCATGAACTCGCAAATGTCTGGTAGTACTACGAGTGTGCATCTACCAATTAACGAATGTCCACTTCCTAATCTCCACAGTTCCTAATCTCAAAACATGCAGCATGGAAAAATGTAAAATCAACTTCTGTATTATTTTTAATACATTTCATAATGGAAAACACGCTTTCGCATATATACGTGTTCCCGAACGTTGATGTTGTTTTTAGTCCACATTGTTTTAAGTTGGATATTTTTCGCTGGATAGAAGTTCAAAAAATGTGGCCTTTTTTTTCTTGCGTGGTCTGTAGGAAAGAATCGGCTTGTAAATTTTACAGCTCAAGTTGTAGGTGTGGTTCTTGTTCCTTGCTTACTGTACGCTATTAATTCTTTTTCAAACTTCGTTTGCACATCATTTTTTCCGAATTACAATAAATTAATTTTTTGAATGAGCTAAAAATGTTTCGTACTTGAAAAAAAATTCATAAGAGTTTTACGAGCGGGAGAAAATGTTTGGCCATGCAGCCCGCTGGCCGCCAGTTGGAGGCCACTCCCTACTAAAAGCTTACTTAAATCGCTTACCTCATGGGTTTAATTACGCATTTTATGCCCCTTATACTCTTCTGTATTTTCTCTTTTCATCTTGCGCTCTGTACAGCTGTCTTGTTTTTTTGATGACATTTCCCGATACTGTAGATTATATCAAGATACGCCATATTTTAGTATTTCCGTCGGTGGTAATAAAAGTTGATCAAATAGGTCAAAACATGTGTATTGTAATTTATCAATGAGCCTTGCCTACCAACATAAATACAGTCTCTAATTTGTAGGGGAAATTAAAAACGTTCTGCAGAAACTCGCTTTTATTTTCCCTCCAGCAGCTATGTTGCAGTGTTAATCCACAGAACAATGTGTACTCGCTATAATTAAATTTTTCCTTTGCGTGAATATTCATCACTTTTTTTTGCGAATTTTCAAGAATTGGTGCATTAAATCCTCTCTTTTTATAGTATATTTATTTGAATTGGCTCTAGATGTACCATATCGGAGAGAAATCACTTACGAGTGAACTCTTTTTCTACGATGGTATTCTGCCTAAAAACAAATCGGTCCTGTTCAATTTATATCCCGATATAATAATTCAGAATACTCATTTATCATAATTCAGAATCAGAAACATAAAAAGAATAGGATATTGATGTAATGGCGTTCGTCTCTTTCACAGTAAAACCGTCATGTTATGAGTTTTAGTTTAATGGCTCCGCTACAATTATATTTTTGCCCGTAAAGCACACAATAATTAATTAAAGACACACGATTCGAGTAGCATTGGAGCCAGAAATATTTCAATTTACAATCAGTGGAAAAATTGAAACAATCTTTTTATTGGTGCATCTATTAGTTTCGAGTTCCATTCTCAAGTTCCTTTTAGTAGTATTATTTCTTGATTATTATGTGACTGATTCCAAGGAGTTTTCTGTTAATTGCGATGGCCGCTAAAAAATCTGCCATTTGCTTGCCCTATTCACGCCTCTCAAACCCAGCAGCCTCCCAAATAAACTAGTAAAAAAGCCTTTTTAACGGTCTGTAGAGAAAACGGCGGAGTACAAGGGACCTTTGTAGGACGTGTTTTCTGGCGAATTACCCCGAGTGTTGCCGGCGACCCTGGGCAGAAGGGAGGTGGCTTCGCCAAAGGCTGCATTGTGTGCAGCTGATTCAGCTGCGCGAAGTCTCATGCAGATGGCGACAGCCGTTGCCTCTACCGCCTCCGTCGTCTGCCTAAAGTTGGCCTTCTAAAACACCCGTTCTATCGCAGAAGAATCCGGGAGTCGACATTTGCACGCGAGTTTGCTTGCGAGAATTTTCTTTAATAGATATATCATTTTTTGATGGTGTGTTTTGTAAAGTTAGCTCTCTGTGCAACAAGTGAGAGTTGAATCCCGAATGCAGTGATCTTACAATTAGTTTTCCTTTCGAGGTATGGCTTTTTCATTATGATGCTTCTTTATTATGCAAAATGATTAGGAGTTTAGCGTGCACGTTGCATTGTGACTCGATTTCGCATATCCAAGCAGTATAACTTGGTTAATAAAAGACAAAATCAGTAATAATATTGACAATATACCAGAGAGGAAACATAAGAAAATGTATTTTTAGAGAAAAAATTGTCGACTACGTTTTGTGTAATGAAATTGCATTTGAAGTTTATGATGACTGTGTATGCTTAATGTTGAAACTCATATCATAAAAATCACAATTATGAATCCTTCCTGAAGAGTTCCATATAGGTAGGGAACACAACCAACTCCATCAATTATATCATCACTTTGCTACTAAAATCATTATATCTTGATCATCACTCATTCATTCCATCCCTCTATTATTAACAGTAATTTCACCGTCATTACCACTACTTTTGCCACCACCGTAATCACTTTCTTAGGTGTTGCATCACCATTTTCCACACTATCTTCCTTTGCACCAACATCACTACGATCACAAATTGCGCCATCAACGTCAGCACCATCATCCCCAAAACCACTACCTCCCCGCTTCCACTATCATCGTTTATGGAGCTTCCTCTACCATCCACCTTCCTCTACCATCTACTTACACTACCACCCATGCTGAGAGAGCGGTCGGGAGTTTAGAGCTTGTCCCGGCCGGGGCGGTGTCCCGTTGATGGGAGATACCTAGTTGAGGGAAAACACGCTAACCGACGGTAGGTCGGCGCCGGATGTCGCCATCCAGCGGGGGAAGATCACCGACACCTCCTGATGAAAAACATGCACTAAACTTACAGGAATAATGATCTCAGTAGTTGACGTGCCCGGAATCACTAACAACCAACCAAGACCTGGAGCGGTGGCTCAGTGCATCAACTGATGTCACTGCAGTGCCTCTGACCGGTCCTAGGTTCGAGACCCGATGGCGGTAGGATTTTCGACACTAGCTTTTCAGCTAGGTCGAATTCAGTCGCTGTCTGGAGGAGAATTTTAGCGGTCGGCTGCTCTGATCGGTAGTTTTCCGTGGTTTCTCCGATCAACACCAGGCGAATGCCGCAGCAGTACCCTAACAAACGGACCGCGCGGGATCTTTCCTTCCTCTTCCCTGTCCTATCCTTATCCCTTACACACACATACACTAACATGCACAACACTAACACACATGCCGGGAGACCGGTCGGAATGTTAGATCTTGTCCCGACTGGAGCGGTTCCCCGCTGGTGGGAGATACCTTGTTAGGGAAACCTCCCCGCTAGTCGACGGTGAGTCGGTGCCGGATCTGGCCGTCCAGTGGGGGACGATCATTGCCACCTCCCGATGAAAAAGCATTCACTATGCATGCGGGATTAATGATCCCAGTAGTTGACGTGTCCGGAATCACTAACAACTCACCAATCTACCATCGTCCCTCCCGCCACGTATTCCCCTCCCTTCGCCTCGCCCTTGTCATCGCTACCGCCCTTTCCAACGCGCACTTTCTCCTCCCCCCCACCACCACCACCACCACCTGCTCCCCTTCAGCTCGCTCCAGCCACCGCACCCCAGCGCGAGGCTTTTGTCTTGCGGGCGCCTCCCGCGGCGCGCGCGGGAATGAAATTTCGCCGACAACTGCCATCGCCCGGCTGCGCCGCTCGCACCGCGCGCGGTCTTCGGCGAGGGAAGGGGGCACCCGATGGGTACGAGGCCGTCCACAATAGAATGTCTTCCCCGCGCACTGGGGTTTAGCACTTTGTGATTGGGCTTATGGAGAGGGCGCTCGCCAAATCCCCGCCCCTGACCCCGCGCCTTTTTAGGCGCTATTCACCGCCTTTAAATAGCACCATTGATGTGCGGATGTAGTCCGGACCGGCGATCGATATCCCGTACTGTAATGCTAACGAAAGTGCTCAAGCGGTCTTGGTTAATTTTGCATAAATTATATCGTTGTGTGGCTTGTATAAATTATATTGATTTGCTGTTTCAACTGTTTCTATTAGTGCGGTCGAGTTGGAGTTTTTATTTCTATGGTTCAGTTGCCCTTTGATATTGAAAATGAACGCTTTTATTATCGATGATTTGGAGATTTGTGGACATGACCGAAAATTGAAAGTTTGCGGGGAGATGATGAATATTTGATGAAAAAAACATGCCTTATGTGCATGAAGTGTAGAATAATTTTGAGGGAAATTGTTTATGATTCCTCATACGAACGATGTGTACTGTACTTGGACGAAATATAATACAAAATGAATGAAATTATGAAATATGGCATACTTCTTTCCTTTATCTTTTATTCCTTAACACATTTCTACTAGGAAAAATCTTTTGTTCTCATTATTGCGTTCAAAATTTTGTTAATCTCTTGAACCGAACGTATTATCAACGTTTGCTCTGAAAGGTATTTGAATATTTTTGTTGTTATACGTAGAGGAGTAGGTCCAAAAAGAGGCAAGGTTCTAAAAACGGGGCAGTTCTGTTGTAAGTCGGAGGATGTCGAACTCTATCGGGAATGGCGAGAAACTTGTAGAGACTGTTGTAGAGCGACAAGCAGTTGGTGTCGATCAGTCAACGTGTTCAGAAGCTGTGCGTACAAAGTCATCGATTGTCGTTTTGTTTTCATCGCCAAACCTTCAGCAGGTATGTACAATATTGTTTTTCACCATCAGCTGTAAATGTTATTTGGCAGCAGGACTATGTTAACGTTGAGTTGGAAAAGCGTTTCAATGCATCATTTAGTCTTATACTTCATAGCAGTAATGGCCGCCACGATGGTTGTAAAAGGGAGTATTGGTCTAAATACGGGCTAATGGATGAGGTCTAAAACGGGTTACCTCTGTGGAGTAGCCCATATTCGGACCAGACCAAAACTATTTTCAAATAACCTAAAATGATGTACCTAATTACAATTTACCGACTATTTATGCGACTAATTATAATTATTCCATTTAAAGTCAGCTAAAATATCACTGGTCACTGGAACACCTTACCGTCAGGTACAACTACAACGCTTCGAGCTACAACCGTGAGGACCGCTCCAAATTGACAAAAAAAAGCTTCCGTTTACTGCTTATGGGGTGGAAGACAAAAGAAAGAGAGCATATCCTTTCGAAATCAAAGAGCAAGAAGAAAAAATCGACCTCCTTCAACGAATTCCTATACCTCAGAAGAACAGAGACAACCATCCCTACACGACTCCGATTCGGAATTTGAGGCGCCACTACCCACAAATAACGCAACAAGATTATGCTTCCTGTCTGTTTTGCCAACATTTGTTTCCGAGATCAGAAATGGTGAAGATGGGCACAGCCTGATACATGTCATGGGTGGGCACACACAGAATGTGTTGGTTGGGAGAGAGATGTGTATACTTGTGATTTTTGTAAGTGAATTTAGGATTTTATGCTTATATTGTACTATTTTAAGTGAATTTTACTGTGATTACTTTTTTCATTAAATTTTTCTAAAAAAAATTAGAGGTAGCCCATACTTGGACACCATTTTCAAAATGCAACATTTTGCAAATTTTTTTGAATGTAGCATGTTTTATGAAACTGTGATTGTTTCATTCTGAAACTTTGTAGAATCCAAGGATATGAGTCAAAGGTACGGCTCAAAGTTGAAATTCCCCTCATATGTCCAAAAATGTGCCAACCACATTCAAAACTCAAAAGCTAGCCCATATTTGGACCTTCTCCTCTACTATTGATCCATGTACGTATTTTCTGATATTTTTAGATCTGATTTTCGTATTATTTTCATTTATGGTTTTTAATATATATTTGTTTTATTGAGAGGGAAGTGCGGCTAGATGAGCGACCGTCCACGAGGTCGACGCAAGCGGACTCTTTACTCCGTGGCGGCGGAGGCCATTTTACTCCGTGGTAGAGTAATTCGCCGCGTGCGGTTTGCGCGGCCGTCGTGTGGCCGAGGTCGTTGCGACGCAGTCGGCTGCTTTATGAAAAATTCCTGCCCGGGAGGAACACGCTCGGAGACGAATTACGCAGCCCGGGGGGAGGGGCAGGAGGGGGGAGTGGCGATAATCCCACCACATTCCCTCTGGCCTCCTCCCCCCTGTTGCGTAGGCGTGGCCTCCGAAGTCACACAGCGGAAATTTCATGTTTCTTTCTGTTACTCTGGCATTTATTTGTAATGTAACTTTATTTCTCCTGAAGTGTTGCATGCACTTTGCGTTATTCACTGGCGTAACGTATTAATATATTATTATTGTTATTATTATATCTAATCCATAAAATATACCTTTACTGAGGGATCGGTGGTGATGAGAATCCAAAATAAAATAGTGAGAAGTATCCGATATATTGTATTGATGTTTTTGGATAAGATCTATACAGATAAATTATACTGTTAAAGACCATACTCGTGCTTTGAGACATTAATTTTGATTTGGTGCCACTGAAAGGAAGGCAGAAAGAAGTGAAGCATACTGAGTGAAAATAATATTTATTTCAAAAGAGAAGGTTAGATTGGAAAATAATTTTTATTTTTCTGCTACGTCTAATTCAGCTACTTTATGGAAGATCATTCTAGCGGCCGACTGCCCTGATCGGAAGTTTTCCGTGGTTTCTCCGACCAACACCAGGTGAATGCCAGAGCACCAACCTACCAAACGGGTCACGGACGATATCTTTCCATTTCCCTTGTCCTCTCCCCTCTCTTCTCTCTCTCTCTCTCTCTCTCTCTCTCTCTCTCTCTCTCTCTCTCTCTCTCACACACACACACACACACACACACACACACACACACACACACACACATGCAGTACACTACAACACAAGACAGGAGACCATTCGGGAGCTTAGAGCTTGTCCTGGCTGGGGAGGAATCCCGCATGGGTGTGATACTGGAGGAGGAAATCCTCTGCAAAGCGAAGCACGTGTAAGCACTAGATCTGACTATCTGGCGGGAGAGAAACACCACCACCGGATAAAACGTTCTCTTCACTAACCGAACCAATGATCTTGGCGGTAGGCGAGTCTGGAAACGTGAATCGATCGATCAAAGATTCCTAACGTTGAGTTAATATCTTCTTTAACTATTTTATTGACGAGTATCTGAGAATTTCGATGTAGTTTTTCTCATTACTTTCTTCATATAGGAAATTGGATTATGTCCGAGGTAAGAATTTCGGACGTTCTTTTCTCTGGAGCTTTTCTGTTGCGGCTTGACGTAAGCTGTGTCGTGAGCAGTAATACATCGAATATGATAATTCAGTTAGTATGCACAAAACGAGAACAGTCGGAATAATGCAGTTAAATATTTGCGTTTTCGAGTCAAAATCTATAGTTTCATTATTTTTGGATTTTCCCGAGTTCCTAGATATTAAGAAAACCGTAGTCACCTCTCATATGGTCAGAGTCTTCTCAATTTCCGTCAGTTTAGGTGTATATTGGAAATTGGTAATACATATATTTCAATAGGTTTCGATTCAGTGATATTGCGAATTGGCGTAGCAAATGAGAACAAACGTTAATTTTCTTGACATTAGTTTGCTCAATGTAATAACTCTTAATTCAAAAACAATTTGAAACCAACACAAGTTCGCAATTACAATTGTGAAATATCACTAGTAACTACTGTTCTCTGTGCGCATTTAAGTGACTAATTGTTAACCTACTGATTAAAAAATATGTGAATCTGAACGTCTACACTCGAATTCATATATACGAAAATAATTGTCGCAGTGACAGACACCGCAAATTTTCCTGTGACATCGAAATATTACTGAGTTGCTTTGGAGGACTTTGGTTCTTATTAATGATTCATGAGGTCGAATATTGATGGTCGATTTAAATTATTGCCACTAAGTTATGATGTGAAGTCGATAAATGGGCTATGATTAGTCTCTAGGTCTGACTAGGCGATGAATGGCCGTTTTCGACAATTGAGTTATATTACTTTGAATGAAAAATATACGATTTACTAACACATGATTGGTTGACAAACTTGCATGGATTTATTATAGATTCCCCGCATATCTTTATAATACCGTTGTACTACTTGTATAAGACAATTGGATTACTCGAATAAACTATTAAGTTCTTGGAAAAACGTAAGGATCAAAATTTCGTAATTAAATTGTCTTGAAGTCTCATTTATTTGTTTTAATTTAACAGTGCAAGAAGCGTAGACTCTTGCGTCCCAATCATGTTGATGTTGCGCTTATGTGACACCATAGTAAATGGGATTATGAAGTCAGACTATTGGCGTTAAGGAGAGCTTTTATACTACTAATAAGTAACAGTTGAACACATGCAATTTATCACGCAAAATGAAGAGCCGTAGAAGAATTACAACAGAAAAGAGCATCAAGCCAAACTATTAATGTTAAGGAGACCTTTTATATTCATAAGTATCAGTTGAACACATGCGATTACATCGCGCAAAACAAAGAGCCGTAAGAGAATTACAACAGAAAAGTGCATCAAATGCGCATCGAAAGCCCAATAATGTTTCGTGTCATTCAGTACTTGTTCTTCAAACTGATAAAATGAGTAAAATTTACAAATTCTGGAACAATACAATCACTTTCATTCTGAACGTAGTGTTAAACAAGTTTCTGAAAATATAACTGAAATGTTTTATATTTACTGAGATCTGCACGTGAATGCTGTAGTGGACTATTTTAAAAACATCGATTAAAAATTAATAATTTTAAAAAATAAAATAAACACGCCGTTCATAAAAAGTAATTTGTAGAAGTATACAGATTATAATTAATAAAACTAGTGTTTCTAATCATCACAACTGGTTATCGATGGCTAGTAATGCTAAGAAACTGAAATGTATTGATGTCCATAAAACAAGATGGAGATAAATATTATTATTATTATTATTATTATTATTATTATTATTATTATTATTATTATTATTATTATTGTAGAATATCCTACTAAACACCTCCACTAAAAATCCTAATGCATCACTCATAAATGTTAATGTAGAAAACTCGCTGTTCTGCAAATCGATTACAAACACATGTAGTACGTTATTTTTAAAATATTCCTCTTGCAGTATTGGATTTCCTGTATCAAGCTCGGATCATGAACGACGACATAAACATATTCCCTACATTAAACGAACCGCTCCCGCAAAAGCGGAATCAGAAACAAAATCTAATGAAGCCGAATACTCATTTGCAACGAGAATCCCTCTGTAGCCCTGTGTGGCCTCTCAGCCCATCACAGTGTCACTGTGCCTCAGTCAGGATAGACAGGGAATCTGCTTGTCTAATATTGAAATCGGTAAAACAAGAAAATGAAGATGAGGAAAACTCATAATTTGAAGAAGCCGAAAAAAGTAAGGAAACGCTGTAAAATTTCTTTCAACGTTTCAAACTTTCTTTCAATTATTTGAGGGGCTGGGGTTAGACCCAAGATAACCTCTTGCTAACAGTAAATGTTAAACTGGGGGAGGTGGTTCAGGACACCAACTGATGTCACTGTTGTGCCTCTAGGTTCGAGTGCCGACGGTGGCAGTGTTTTCGACACTAGCTTGTCAGCTAAGTCGAAGTCAGTCGCTGTCTGGAGAAGAATGTTAGCGGCGGGCTGCTCTGATCGGTAGTTTTCCGTGGTTTTTCCGATCAGCACCAGGCGAATGCCGGAGCGGCACCCTAACAAACAGGCTACAGATCGCGCGCGATCTTTCCTTTCTTTTCCTTGTCCTCACTCCTTACACACACACACACACACACACACTAACATGCATTACACTACCATGCATGCCGAGAGACCGGATGGGAGCTTAGAGCTTGTTCCGGCATGGGCGGTGACCCGCTGGAGGGAGATACCTGGTTGGCGAAAACCGCGGTAGCCAACGGGAGGTCGGCGCCGGATTTCGCAATCCTGCGGGAGAAGAACACCGCTACTTCTCGAGGAAAACATGTGCATTGTACTTACGGGAATAATGACCTTCGCCGTTAATGCACCCGGAATCACTAACAATCAATGAATTAGAAAATGTTAATATCTGATATTAGTAAATCTTGTTACTCTTCTCGGTATTATTTATGAGCAGGAACAAAGTGAGACATACTTCAACAAAATGCAAGATTATTAACGTTTACGAATAGAGATATGCTTGCTGTGACTGTTGCTGTGCTTATCCTCGTACTGTTCCAAGCTCTTCATTTGTAGTTTGTCACTAAAGGTGACAATACACGAGACAGTCCAACTCTCTAAAGCTGTCTTACATCGGTTCTAAAACTGTTTTTTCTGCATTTTTCCCTCAATGAATTATAACGATGGCGACATCTGTACATCCGGTTTAAGTCAGGCTTGCGAGTCGAACTTGCTCGTGTCTGTATACCTTAATTATTAACAGAGATTATACATTATCACCTTGCGTAACATACCATGAAAATGTCAAATATATTTTGATGATACGACTAATATATTGTCAAATTCACATTAATGGAATGTTATGATACAATAAATTACTTTCATAGTTAAAATTCATTTTAAAGTTACAATTCTCTGCACTGTTTAGGTAGTAATGCATATCTCAGCTAGAAGGGTACGTGAATATCTTTTTTATTCAATAAATTAAATGGCTACTCTTTCAAACAATAAACATAATTTATTGTTACTGGATTGTCTCTGAAGATGCGTCTGCAATACATTCAAATGGAGATCCGAATCCAACTTATTAATACCTTTTTTTGCTCGCTAGTATAGAGGTAAAATGTAATGTTAACTATTTTCATACAAATTATACAATCTACAAACTTCTAATAACTTGCGCAAGTTACTATAATTCACCAAATACTATTACTATTCTGGGTACCATGGCCGAACATCAAATCAGAGGAATAAAGACCATGAAATCAACAACCTTGAATTTTCTTCCTCACATCTAAGAACCGTGGAAGTTCTAGAAAAGGTGAAACACGTCCAAATAGTATCTAATTAAGTACAAAAGAATGATTCCCTATCAATTCATCAATTATTAACATTAATTATCATACCACAAATATATTTAATATAACTGGAGGTCATGGAACGTATTGAGCATAGTGCAAGCAGAATCCTGAAGATGCATGTTGAGAAGCCTGGTCAATCTGTGAAAAACGCTTGATTTCCAGCACGTCAACCATTGTCCCCACTGACAGTGGCACTGTGGCACCGCCAGAGTGTCCGCCGCACAGCGCGAGCCCCTGACGATTGCTAAAGCGTTATCAGCGGCCGCTCACAAAGAACCGGTTTATGAGCCCGCCCGTAAACTGCGTTCGCCGCCAAACAAAGCGATTCTAAATCATTTTATGGCGCTCCGGCCCCAGCCACCGCCGCCTCCACTGCCACCGCCGCCGCTGCCGCCGCCGCCGCCATGTGGCTTTGGCTTTGCGAGAGACCCGTTGCCCCGCTGGAAGCCAGTTATCCCTCTGCTCAGGTCCTGATGGAAAGAGATATATTGGTTATTTGTAACGGAAATTCGTACAAATTTGCATTATACACGATTTTCGAGTTGGTGTTCATGTTGCTTGGATTACCTGTGTATTTACCACCCCAAACACCATCAGAATTAAATTCTTTATCCTTCTGGTGACCTGCTGTGCTTCTCTCGAGGATCTGATGGAAAGTGGAATGTTCGTTGTTTTTGGTTAGAATGGCCATAAACTGCAAAACTGCTGCAGGTACGCAAATCTTCCAAGTCAGTTTTCATGTTACCTAAACTAACTGTGTATTTACCACTATTATTTGAAACACCTTACTCCACTGAACACTTGAGAAGCTTCTGTGTAGAACCGGAACGAAATATAAATAATGCTGATCTTTATACGGAACGGTTGCCAATTTTGAAGTAAACGGGACATGTTAAGTCACTGGCTGTAACTTTCGCTACAGATTTTGTCAGGTCAAGGCTTAAAATGAAACACTGTTGAGTCGCGAGTGCCATGCTATCCAGAGGCTGGAACAGTTGTAAATGCAGGAGAAAAACAACACTTTTACAACCAGGAACTTTGTTATTTCGTCTCTTTGGATTTTTCTCGTGTGGAGAGCTCTCACGTGGAGAGACCGAAGAGACGGAAGTTTCTCCTTCACCAAATGTTGCAAAACACGCCTCCCAAGGTCGTTTTCTATGCGGTACATTTAAAGTTTATTGTGTGTGTGTGTGTGTGTTTAAATTGTTCAAGAAAACGAATCTTATGGCAGGGCTAGCTTTCCACCTCCGAAATGTTGTTTCGTATCTAAACGATTCCACCCTGTCGTCGACAAATTAAATGTTTCATTGAAAACAATCCGGTTCTCGACGTTAACACTCCCACTTTAAATAACCGGATACTGACGGTGAAAACAGCAACCCATTGTTATGATCCGTTCGTAACGTTGCTTCGAGGGCCGAGCTGGTCGCGAGATCGAGCTGAGGGACGCGGCCGCCGTCCCGGGACGAGCAGCGGGAAATTGATTTCCTTCGACCTCTTCCTCCTCCTCCGCCAGGGGGAATCCCCTGGGTCCGCCACTCGGCGCCACGGCGGAGACCGGGCCCGCTGCTCCGTGACTCCGCCAAAGAGGGATGTCTGCAGGAGAATTCTCGCGGCCGGTCGCTGTGGTGTCGGAAGAAAATTCTAGCGCCCCCTGGTTGGCAACTCATCCTGTGTTTGATAAAGTTTTTGTTAGCGTCGTAAAGTGTTCTTGCCAAACAAACGTTCGGGATATGTTGTCTACCAATGAGACGCACAACTCATGTGTTCTTTATTATTAGTTTTCTCACAAGCATTGGAAAAAGTGGTCATCTTCGAACTACGACGTTCCCTAGAAGTTTGTAGCATTTATTCTGAACAATCTTGTGTATTCTTTAAACACAATAAGTATTTTTCGGTTGAATAATTCATTATGTGCATTATTTAAACAAGTCGAAGTGCAATATAATTACACATTAATGCTAAATAACAGTGACTATTTTCAGAGTACTAAGTAGACCCTTGCGAGAAAGATTTGTTTATAAGCATGTTCGAACAAAGTTTTCCAACGAAACATTTAGTCCGGAAAGACTTAGATCTGTCTCCCCTAAGATTGAAAACTAGTATTTCTTATCTCCTTGAAGGTTCTAAGCCCGACGACTATTTCAAAACGAGCTCGGAATTGAAGAAGAATATGATCTATAGAAATAATTCGTTTTGTGACTTTTATTCTGACTTGCATTCAATTGATGTCAATTTACAATGAGCGGATTGTAATCGCCAAGAGCAAACTAAAGATTTTCATGCTGAACATAATTTGTTCAATTGACAGACGGTACAAAACAACTGTGTTTGAAGTGTTTATTGAGAATATTAGTTTATTATTTTTATTACCATCAGTAGCAGCAGAAGAGACATTTAATCCACGGCTTCAGATTCTCTAAAAATATTTCTATATTTTCACGGATATTCAAGATCTCAATATTTTTACGTTTTACCATTCACATATCTCTGAAATGTTAATGTGTTCCAACACAACTTTTCTCCAATAACGGGTTTACACGTGGTCATGTAGCTAAGATATTACGATATCTGGCGAAGATACCCTCTAGGTGTGCACAAAAGTCTGGAAACATTTTTCCATTGAGATACGGCTGCTCAGCCCGGATAAGAACAATTTTTCGATTAGATCTTAAAGATTCTAGATGTTTTACAATTTTTACTTTAACACGGGACCTCTGAAATGTTATGAACTTCATCGGCACGTAGGGGGTCGAAGAAATCATTTTTTCCATTAAATTTGTGCTGAAAATTTTCATTTAACAAAGTTACGCATGTGACCAGTCACCGCTCGTGTTTTTCTAAATGGGGATGACTACAAATGCATTGCGTTGTATTGCTTTTGATTGCATGCGTTGTACGTATTTCTATAGTCTCTTCTGATACAGGCATAAGGGACTAACGCTATTAACCACTAATTGGCAAACGTAGGTGATGTTTAATCATTCTCGCTGGGCTGGATAGGTGTAATGCTAGGTACTGCAGAGGGTAACGCTACCTGATGAACAACCCGTTCTTCAGACCTTAGACCCCATCCTTGAAGGCTGCCTTACCGCTTGACTTCACGCCTCTTACTTTACACAGGCCTTATCGCGGAGTGAAGTTCAAGCCTAACACCTTTCCCTTCCCTGTCAACAGCTTCAAATGTGTTACTTACGGCCGTTATCGAACTGACAAAGAAAAATATTATGATTGTTACATAATATGACCCAGAAATGTATTAATAAATAAATACATTTATAAATTAATTGGGGGGAGAATTTCTTTAGTAGAAGCTCCGCCTTGCAGCCTTTAATGACGAGCCGCGCCTGCTTGTGACATTTGTAGGCAGCTCATCATGCACTGGTGATTGGCGAGTCACGTTCTGACGCAGTCGAAGAAGTTAACTGTTGTCGTCTGTACCTCAATGCGTGATTAGTTGCCTTCTAATCAGGAAGAACGTCAAATGTGTAACTTCATCATATGTAAGTTTTCATTTTTTTCACATTGATAAAAGTGGTTTTCTTCGATCCCCTACATGCCCTAGAAGTTTGTAACAATTATTCGTAACAGCCTGGTTATACCACGGCGGCCTAGTCTATCGGCCTTGGCATTCTGTACTATGCAATATGCTTCCACCTTGTCAAGCAGCTAAGTGAACTAGGTCGTGACAATAAAATCGCGCTGGGGGTTATAAATAGTATAATTTTTTGTAATGACAAGTTATTTTAGAATTAGATCTCCACGTCCATTTTATATCACTGTCTTGCAGCTTTTACTGTTCTTCTCAATACCTTTTCTTCTTTATCTTATTCGTATAGAAGTTTTACTTCTCCATGTCGTATGTTTTGCGAACACCTTTGTGGCAATTTGTAAATTGTTTAGAGACAGTTTTATAATTTGTCACTTCATTATTTTGTTTTTCTACAACGTCCATTACGCAAGCATATCCAGAATTACTATTTAGCTTTGCGGGCCCCAAGAATAAGTCTCGCGAGTTACTCGCAGCCCGTGGGCGACCAGTTCGACATGTCTGCTTTAGATCCGCGGCGCACAATGGACTGGATAGGGAAGATAGTGGCCAAAATTGTATTCCTACAATAAAAGTATACAAGCTTATTTGACTCAGGGCAACAGCTTCTGTCACTCAGGGAAGCAGTTCCGACCGGGAGGCTCAAGGGTTCGAGTCTTGACGGTGGCGAATTTTCGACAGATAGGTTGAAATCAGCCGCTGTCTGTTGGGTAATTTCCTTTCACCTCAATATTTCACGTGAAGACACAGCTGTGGTCGTTTTTTGTAAGATACTTTTATTTATCGCATAAATACATTAGTACATAATACATAGAATACATATTACACAATACAAACGTATTATGTAATATGTATTACATAAATTAATTGTAAAAACGACTACAATAAATTCGGAATACAATACCGTATTCCGAACATTAAGCACGGGTCGTTTTTCTTTTTAAGTACGGTATTTCTTCCTTGAAGTTCTCAAATGTGTTACATGCTGAAGCTATTTATTGCTATTTATTGAGAAACAATTATTTAATTAAATATTTTCGAGGATTCCGTCAGCTATTAACGTTTCAGGACACCAGTTTTCATATTGCGGTTCAAACACTCAAATTTGGCCTTACAAAATCTTTTTGCGTGTGTAAAGTTTCCATCCATACGAGAAAACAAGATGCTTAAATGAAGTAAATTGGCCCGTTAGAAAACAAATTGTCTGGTTTTTTGTGTCAAATTTCCATGCGAGACAACAAGGTGCTTAAATCATGGAAATTGGACATTTAAAAAAAAAGTCCGCTTTTTATGTCTGTCAAATCCGCACGCGTGAAAGCAATGTGTTAGCGTCCTGTAAATTGGCCGGTTTAAAATAGTGTTTTGTTCGCCTTTTGGGTCTTGCGGCCCACTGTGCAGCGGGTCCCCGGGCGGTGCGTGAATTTCCAGTTGGCTCAGAGAGCGCGTCTCGTTGCGAAGCGCAGTCGTCTGCCCCGGGGGAAGCAGCGCAGCTCCGCCCGCACTCACTGCGCATGCGCCCCGCGCGAGCGCACTTCGCTTTGTTGAAGGCCCCGCAGTAAAACTGCACTCTGAAGAGAAAACTGCAGAACAGCCATTAGTGGAATATAAGATGTCCTTTTCCTACTGTTTTTCCTCTGTGGTGAGGTCTCTTTTGTGAACGCATCATTGAGACGAGTCATCTTCAAAAGTCAGGTCTGTTTATTCAACAGTGAGAATCTTCATGATCTACGTAAAGTATTCTCTTGTTTGAAACTCTTTGTTTGCTTCTTCCGAATTGGAACCAGCGTCATCTCACTGCTCGATATTGTCATCATGGAATTCTAGATGACTTTAAGAACTTTCATTATTTGATCAAGATCAGTAACGTTCGTGACCCAATTTGAAGTGAACATTTTTTTATAAATCTCTCCGTCAAGAGTTACCTCAGATGTGCTACGAAGCTTCTGAGATCCTCACAACAAGGTGTACCCATTGGTTGATAGAAATTAAAATACCGCTTCATCGTAAATAAAAATACCGTTCCATTATGGATAATATGACTTGCCAATTTCATCTCTTTCGAGCCTAATTAGTAATGAATTAGAAACATTTCTCAGCGCATCTACACGAATAAAAGTTCTGAAGACAACCTCAACCCACTATGAAATTACTGTATTCGTGCGGTAAGTTGCCTCAATATCCTCCCGTCGTAGCGTCTCAAGATAGGTTTTATAGCTCGACAACTTAGAAAAAAATCATCATGGCGTCGCACACTTCAGGAAGCGTGGCGAATCCATTCCCCACTACTCCCTCAGTTAATCTCAAGGACCGCCTGCCAGGCTAACTGATTCGCTCCTGCAACGTTGTTCTCCCGCTTCGTTCTCGCACTCAGACGGAGATACGAGCCTTCAACAGTCTTGGGTTCGGGACCGTCTTCGTCAAGGTCAGGCTGTCGTGCCCCCACCCGCCCGGGCCGAGGCGACGGCGCGGCTCCTCAGGCGGGGAAGTTGGGCCGTGAACCCTCCCCTCCGCCAGTTTTCGCGCATGCGCAGTCCAGTTGTTTTTTCTAAGTTGTCGAGCTATAGCAGTGTCGTAATAAACTTAATGAAACATGCTTATGAATTTAAATAGATGCTTTGTTGATTATATTTTATAGCGGAGTACGTTTAAAGTAGTGTTGATTAAGAGCTTTGTGATATATTTTTTTCCGCTCTACATTGCAACGTAGCTGTGATGCTGTTCATGTAGTTTTTTAAATTAAATTTTAGGTCGCTGCCGCTTGTCAGATTTGTGCGATCCCCCACTTCCAACACATCGCGAATTCCACGCCTTCCGAAACAGCTTCCGTAAGTTGTAAAGCTGGGTGGTGGCATCTTCCCTCTCACCTCGATTGCCTGAGAAAGCTTGAAAGCTCTCCACTCAGTTTTCTATTCCATTAAACCCTAAATAACCCCATAATCATATTTCAGCAGTTATGAGTTGGCAGGGAAAGGTAATGGAATGAGTGGATAAATGAGTGAATGAATGCTGTGACCCGCGACCTCTTGCAATTCTCTTCTTCGCATCTGGATAATCTTCCTTGACATCATACTGCGGTTAGAGAAGATTAAATGAGTGATGGGGATGGGATGGATGGATGAAATGGTGAGGCCAATGATTATGATGTGTGAAATTGTGCCATGAGCACACGGTAAAAACATCCATTTCTTTCGCGGGATTCGAACTCACAAATTTAGTTGTAACGCCCTTTTGTTGATTGATTATTTCGTATTTCCCAGCGCATCAACTGCTGTGGCCATTAGTAAGTGTAATGCATGTTACATCTCGTGAGGTGGGGCTGTTTCTCCATCAATAGAACGTGAGATCTGATGCCGGCGCAGATATGACGTGTAGACGTTGGCTTGCGGCATGTTTTCCTTTCTAGGAATCTCAGCCTCCAGGGCAACGGCGAAGTATCTGCCAGGTATGTGTGATGAGGTAAAGCATGTAAGTGTGCATGTGTGTGTTGTCAGTAAGGGGAGATGAAGGAAAATTCGTGTGCTGTCCGTGTCCCGTTTGTTACAGTATTGCTTCGGGATTCTCCTGGCATTGGTGAATACAACAGAAAACCGCCAATCAAGGCTTCCGGCCGATAGAACTTTTTAAACAGTGTTTAAATACGATATAGTTATACAGAATGTCTCAGAAAAAATGTTACAAGCTTCTAGGGCAGGCAGAGGGATCGAAAATGATCACTTTTTGCCAATGAACATTCATAGTGGGAAATTTCAAATAAGAGCGTTACGAATGAGATATATGCCCTTAAGTGTTAGGCAACTCCATTCACACAGGTGTTTAGGTCAGTTATGATGCAATCAAGCAGATTTCATTTACTTGTCGAACACCTACGCATACGGGGTTGCCTGTCATTCAGGAGCAATCTTATGTAACAGTTATTTGAAATTTCTGACCGCATGTTCATTAGTAAAATGTTAATATCTCAGACCCCCTAAATGCTTAAAGTTATTTTCTGGGACATTCCGTGTAGCTTGTGTCGAAAACATGTCCCCGTCGGTACTCGAACCCTGGGGCCACCTGCCGAGGGACACATCAGTGGAAAAAGTTTTCCTGGGTTACCCCAGCCAATAACGCACTTGCACTCAATGCCACTGCGCCTCCGGACCGAGTGTTGGGTGCAGTTTATTTCTCGCAAACCACTTGTTTCATAGGAAGATCCCGGCTGTTGATGTGAAAGGAAATGGCGGCGCGCGCCGTCAGACACTGCTCTCCAGCGTCTCCCTAGAGAGCGCCAGCGCAGCGTTCCCTCGAAGGTTGCCCCCCCCGCCCCGCCCCCCCCCCCCCCCCCCCGCTCCCCGCCCGCGCCCGCCGCCCGCCTGTGCGTCATAACCCGAGGAACATGATTACGTTTGCGTTTGGGAAGACGAAAATTGGAGCTTGTGTCAACCCTAGACAGCGCATGCTGCTCGCAGCTATTCGGGTAGAGAAGGAAGGAGCCAGTACAGGCTGTTCGGGAATGATTTTCTTGTTGTGATATCTTAAGGGAGGGAGTTACGAACGTCTAACCGCGAGCGGTGGTTCACTGCATCAACTGATGTTACTTCAGTCCCTCTGACCGAGAGGTCTTTGGTTCGAGACCTGACGAAGCCAGTATTTTCAACACTAGCTTGTCAGCTAGGTCGAATTCAGTCGCTGTCTGGAGGAAAATTCTAGCGGCCGGCTCCTCTGATCGGTAGTTGTCCGTGGTGTCTCCGATCAACACCATGCGAATGCCGGAGCAGTACTCAAAGAAACGGGCAAGGGACCGCGCGCGATCTTGCCTTCTCCTTCCTTGTCCTCACCCCTTACACACACACACACACACTAACGTGCACTACACTGCCACTCATGCCGTGAGACTGGCGGTCGGGGACTTAGAACTTGTCCCGGCTGAGGCGGTGCCGCGCTGGTGGGAGATACGTGGTTGGGGAAATCCCGCTAGTCGATGGTAGGTCGGTGCCAGATCTCGTCATCCAGTGAGGGATGATCACCGCCTCCTCCCGAGGAAAAAGCATGCTCTACACTTACGGGACTAATGACCTCAGTAGTTGACACGCCCGGAATCACTAATCAATCTAGTCATTGTCACGCTTGTACAGAACGGGGACTGGCACTCAGTGAATATTTCCGTAATGCGAGTTGCTTACGTGGAGGAGGACGTTCTGTGCTCTTTCTTTCATGTCATCTTGTTGTGAAGTTTCCATTTTTTTAACGACGACCATAATATTTTTTTACGTTCATTCATGAGAATTGTATGCTGTTTTGATATACTGTTTGTTTCTTTTTCTACGTTAAACGCTCTCTAGGATCCATGAGCCAGTTTCAGTTTTTCATCCTTCAATTTTTCTCCTATTGTTTCCACTATTCCATCGTCTTTCATTTTTTCTCCTGGAGCACTCTCATCTCTTCTGCTTTTTTTATATTAAAAATGAGACTATTATTGTTTTTCATATATTTATAAAAGTGTTCTATAAACACGCGCACTGGCTTGCCTCGAAAATATAATGAAATAACCATAGCCTACCAACTTTTAGTGTAAAAATATGACCTTATTACCATTGCCGACATTTATCGTATTATTTTATTTATAATGTGTTCATTACTTGAATAACCTATTACAGTAAATTGAATCACTGACGCTTCTAACTGTGAGCGATCGAGAGAGCCGGTGACAGGGATATCGTGGGTGGTACTGTGGCGGGAGTCGGGTATTGTCTTGATGTGTTGAGCAGTGAGTTTGTGACTCTGTCTCGATTAAATTCGTAGATCCGTTGCTCATAAGTAGAATAATGTTTGAGCTGTTCAAAGAATTAACTCACTTGTAATATGACATATCTGCCTAGTAGTTATCAGACCAAAAGTGGTCGGCATGTACTTTTAGAAAATAACATTATTTTGACGTACTTGTGAAGCTAACAACGGTTACGAAGGGGAGAAAACTATTGGGTTTACTAATTATACTACAACCGTGAAACATGGAAGCTACATTTAAGAACAGACAAGCTAGATGCTTTTCTTAGAATGTTTCGGAACCTTAAGTGGTACAGTGACTGGGCATAAACCAGAAAAACCTGTTAGTTTCACGGTCGGGGCAGTTAACTTTTTTAAACAATTCAAACATAATTTGCAATAATAATAATAATAATAATAACAATAATAATAAACTTACTATGTACCGAGCGAAGTGGCTCAGTGCCTAGCGCCCTGACTTCGCAGTTGAGAGGGCCAGGTTCACTCCCCGGGCCGACCATTCTGACGGAGGTTTTCGTGGTTTCCCACGATCATACAAGCCAATGCTGGAATGGTTCATAAAGGCCACAATCACCTCTCTTCATCATCCTATCATATCCTAATTCATAACTCAAAGCTTAGCAACCTTGTCTTACGAAGGGATACAGCCGAAAAGCTGATCCCTATAATTACACACGTCTCTCTCTAGATTAGAATATTACTTGGCCCCGGAAGAAAACGTGTAGAGTAATCAGAAATAGCGGATACGCTAATAATAATAATAATAATAATAATAATAATATTATTATTATTATTATTATTATTATTATTATTATTATTATTATTATTAACTTATAATAGAAAGGTAAAAATGAATAGATATGACATTGTCGTAATTACTCCCATCTTAACGATGCTGGTGTTGTGGCTGCGGTTGAGTCCCCTTGCGCCGCCTGGGCGCTGCTCCCGCTGCGCAGATGGCGCGTAACCGGAGCGCGGCGCGTGGTGGTGGAATGCGGAGGTGCCGCGCTGGCGAAACGCCGTGCGTTTCTCATCTGCCGGCGCCCTCCTCCGCCCCGCGGCGCCAGCGCGGGAGGCTGGTGGGCGGCGGCTGTTTGTTTACGCAAGCACAAATGCAAAACGCCCCGCGCCGCCACCGCGAGTTAAACCGAAGCGCGCCGGCTGGCAGCGGCACGCGCCCGCTCTGCTTCCCTGCTTCTCTGCCTTCCCGCTTCCTTGCTTCTCCGATTCCTCACATTAGGACTTCCTCGCTTCTCCTCTTCCTCACCTTTCCTCTTTCTCACTTCTCCGCTTCCTCGCTTCTCGGATTCTCCGCTTCTCCAGTTCGCCGCTTCCTCGCTTTCTCGCTTCTCCGATTCTCCGCTTTCTCACTTCTCCGCTTCATCGATTCTCCGCTTCTCCTCACTTTTCCGCTTCATCGCTTTCTCGCTTCCTCGCTTCTCCGCGTCCTCACTTTTCCAATTCTCCGCTTTCTCACTTCTCCGATTCTCCGCTTCCTCACTTTTCCGCTTCCTCGCTTCTCCGATTCTCTGCTTCCTCACTTTCCGATTAACCACTGCCTCACTTTTCCGCTTCCTCGCTTCTCCGCATCCTCACTTTTCCGCTTCCTCTCTTGTCCGATTTTCTGCTTCCTCACTTTCCGATCCTTCACTTCGCTTCCTCACTTTTCCGCTTCTTCGCTTCTCCGTTTTTTCACATTACCACTTCCTCGCTTCTCCTCTTCCTCACCTTTCCTCTTTCTCACTCCTTCGCTTCCTCACTTCTCAGATTCTTCGCTTCTCCACTTGCCCGCTTCCTCGCTTCTCCGATTCTCCGCTTTATCACTTCTCCGCTTCCTCGATTCTCCACTTCCTCACTTTTCCACTTCCTCGCTTCTCCGCTTCCTCACTTTTCCAATTCTCCGCTTTCTCACTTTCCCGCATCCTCGCTTCTCGGATTCTCCACATTCTCGCTTTTCCGCCTCTATGCTTCCTCACTTTTCTGCTTCCTCGCTTCTCCGATTCTCAGCTTCCCCTCGACTCCTCTTCCTCGATTCGTCGCTTTCCTGATTCTTCGCTTTCTCGTTTCCCGGTATCTCCTCTTCCCCGCTTCTTTGCTTCCCCACTTCTCTAATTGTCCGCTTCTTCTATTTTCTGCACTCTCACTTTTCCGTTTCTGCCGCTTCTTGCTTCGCCGTCTCTCTCTCTCTCTCTCTCTCTCTCTCTCTCTCTCTCTCTCTCTCTCTCTCTCTCTGCGCTATCTACTCCTTGTTTCCTGCTAATACGCAGGTCCAATAACCCTGAAATCTATTTACCGTTATCTCCCCTTCATTGCCTTTTGTCTCATCCCTGTCGCCTCCGCTTCTCCTTTCTTCCCCGCTTCCTTACGTTTTCTCGCTTCCCCACTTCTTGCTTCGCCTCAGTTCACGCAGTGTACTCCGCTAATCCATTGCCTCATTCCTTCCAATTACTAGTCGTGTTGTCTTCTCGTTTTCTCTTCCGCGCCACTCCGTCGTCTCTGCTAGTATTCCTCTTTCATAAGCCCGCTTCTCCGTTCTTATTGTTTCTTGCTTCGCCGTGTCACTTTATCCGCTCCTCGTTCTCCGAGAATTCGCTGGTTCACCCGCTATCTCCCGTTGTTCCCTCCTCTCCCATGAGCTCACTCTTATAAGAAAACTGCTAAGCTACACACGTTTTCTAGTTACAAGTAGAGCCCGAAAGTTTTGCCTAGTACATTTTTATTATTAAGATGTTTAGAGGAACCACTTAACTATATTTTTGGAGTTGTTTTAGATTTTCATTTCGCTTTTTGTATGTTTTAGCTTCTGATGCCTAGTTTTAGTATTTTGCCTTTTTTTTTTTACTTTTTCTCCATTTTCCGTCATGATTTTACTCTTCTTCTCCTGGCGTCGATCTCTGTCAAGCTGGAAATATACCTGTAAACCTGGACATCGCGAAAGCATTTTCGCGTTTTGTCTTTCTCTGCAAGAGTAGGCACGATATCAGGCATGAATTATGGCCTTCGGCTGTTGGGTCAGGAAGACTTATTATACACAAGAAAGCGATGCTACCAGTCAAGACTTGTTTTTTCCTTCATTGATGCCGACAGACTTTGTTCGCTCACGTGGAATTCCATCCGAGCTTTGAATTTGGCCTTTGATCCTTTCCAGGGCATAGCTCTGTGCTTGACGGCGGCCCTTCTCAGTGCTGCCGAATACGTAAGTTCGGAGAACGAAAATTATAATTGCGTTGTCACAGATGCCATTTCAGGATTCAAAACAGAGAACACTATTTTTATGAACTTTTGCAATAATTTCGATTAAATGATTTCTCGTTGTTTACATGCCTTTTGCATCCCTATATTAGCGAGAATAAATGCATTTTAGTGTGCCTACTTTAATAAAAATAAATCCTTTTCTTTCTCTCTTATTTTAGGTTAAATAAATACCTGAACATCCAGGCTCTAGTTTGAGTGATTTGTATGATAGAATGCGGCGCTTTGTTGTAAGGACGCCTCTCATTGGTTGCATGCTGAAATGGCCACCAATAATGTGCGACGGGCAATGGCGCATGCGCAGCCGGCGAGATGCTCCTCTCCCCTCACAGTACTGCTCCGGTAATTTCTGCGTTTCATGACCAAGGTCCGGCACACTCGTTATTATATACCTGTCCGGCGAACCTGCATAGGTAAACCGGAAAGGTATACATGTGCAGGCTAGAGCACACACACACTACAGTAAACCGGAAGATGTTAACTCAGTCGAGTGATGGCGAGCACAGAAGACGGCGCGATCGCTTTTGCCATGAAGTGAAAAAAGAAGCGAAAACGCAAAGCCTGATGTAAAGAGTGGTTTACAAAGAAAAATGAATACTCTCATACAAGATTACTAAAAGAGTTAAGTTCAGATCGTAGAGATTACCGTAATAATTTGCGGATGGATGAAGAAGTCTACCAACAACTGTTGTCATTTGTAACTCCTCTGTTCCAAGGGAACATAACTTCTGCTGCTAAGCAGCTTAGAAATGAGTTCACTTCCTTCTCCATGAATAGAGGCGAAGTTCCATGTCAAGACAATCGGGATCTTAAAAAACAGTGTCTTCTAATATTGCTAGGTGCTAGGTGGAGACAAAGAGCAACACTAACCCGCTATGTTCCACGTTATAGGAAATTTCAATATTCTTGGAACGAGCGGTTACCGTGACTTTCTGAATATTCTCGACCAAACCTAATGTGCAGTTATTTGTGCATAATGTTTTGAATCTTTACGTCTTTGTTCATCAACCTCAAACGAGCGAATCACCTTACAACATCACATTCCTTCCCTTTTTTCATCACTTCCCATTCACAGTAATCCGTTTATTCCCCGTTTACTAATCAACAGTACTTCGCTTTTACTTTCACTTTCTTTCACATATCTGCGCCATAATTCCTTTAACAGATGCTATATAATTCTCATTGATTCCACCAATAGTCATCACAGTTACAGTAGCGAGTAACTTTGCTTTCAATGTTTTTCCCGTCAACTTTTTACTCGATTTTTTCATGGATGTTTTCCTTAATCTTCTTGGTTGTTTATTTTATCAGCCCATTTGGGGCGCTGAAAGACCCGTATTGGCAAACTCTTTAAAAAGCTTTCTGACACTACACCGTATACACTTCAAAGAGTCTGATGGGAAAGGTTTTTGTCGAAATAGAAAGTCACATTTAATTTTCAAATAAATTTTCGAGAGAAAGTAAAACTCTGTTTACAGACTTTAACCTAGCTGACATATTTTAACATGAACATAATATTTTGGCAAGAAAATTTACTATTTTTTATATTACTACTCATTTTTCATATTATTCATTTTCATTGTACTACTCATTAATTTAGAGTAAAGTGATGAAGAATTTGAGGTTTCAACAACTACGATGAAACTTGGTTTGAGATGTCTGTTGCTCTTCAATTTTCTTTTATGTTACTCTTGAATTTCCACTTTATTGAAATGTTTCTCGTAATATATACATTTCAATAAAACATGTTACGTTAAATGTCATTTTTTTCTACACAATACTGTAATTGTCACGATCGTAAAAACATTATATTGACTTTTTCGAATCCTAGAATGTTGGCTTGCTTAGAAATATCCATTTCATATTTTTATTTGAAATATCGAACACTTTTATCATTTCAAACTGATATTTATTGCATTAATTACCTTAATGACTACATTAGGTATCTAGCACAGTGAAAAAAGTGGGACACTAATTCTAGTCATAGATACACAGAATACACTGATTAAAATGTTAAAACATTAATTGATTCATTATTCTATCTAATTTAATTACCAGCAAATACATGGCGTATCAAAATGATTGAGTACGAAAACGTAATAATATCATCTTTTTTTGTAAATTAGTTCATTACTTTTCTTTTCAGCGAAAATTTTCTTCCCGAGTTCGGCTTCATTTCCTTTCTTCTGCTGATCCTCTTCGCTGCAAAACTTTTTATTTGTCAGGCACTTCCACCCTGAAAGCAATAATTACCGGGATAATTATGTTAATCTCGTTTATTACCATGATAATACGCGCTTTTGAGGGGAGACTGCCAAACTCTACGGATGCCCATCAGTGACGTTAACGAGTTTTCCATTGAAGAAAACTCGGAGAAAGTGGTGATGTTTCTACGTGCCGGCCTCCTTCGTGCTCTTCGCTTTCCTCTTTTCTTCTCCACTTCACCGTGTGCTTTGTGGCTCCGCCTTCCTCTTGTTTTTCCTTCTATCTAATTAACATCGGAGAAATTCCCATCTGATTGCGTTTCTCATGCGTGACCCGCCAAGGTTTGTAAATTGGAGTGAATGAAATGAGGTAAGAGATCCAGGGTGGAGGAGAACTTCGTGGTTTGTTGTTAATTCATCGGGTAATAAGAGTTTGTGGGCCCAAAAGCGTACTCTGTTGATACTGAACCTTGGCAGTGAAAATGTTTTTGTTAAGAAATGTTATACCTTCCAGAGATAACTAAATGAAGGAACTAAGATGTGGTATAAGTGAAAAGGTATAAGCCAAAAGTCTTTCTTTTTAACAACAATAATAATAATAGTAATAATAATAATAATAGCAACAAATTTAGTGTTTGTAAGATTAATTTACGGCAAAATTAATTTTATTTTCTGTTGTTGCAGGTGAGTCATTGTGGAATATCATGGTCATATTAGTGAGCTTGGTGTGGGTAAGTGTTAAAAAAAAATTAAACACTACAAAGTGGAGACTGATAACGATCTAATTTCGGGCAACTCAGTGGTCATGTAGTTATTCACTTATAAAAGAAGGAACACATCTCCTTGACACATTAATACAACATGTATAATATAGTTATACGTCTTAAATGAATATTGCAATATGAGTGAATATCATTTACTTTCGAGAACGAACATGAATAATTTTAGGGTCAAGAAATCATACTGTTACACCAATTTTCATTAACCCAGTTTAATAAAATGTTCTTGCTACTCCGGTAATTTAAACGTGACCCAATTTCCAGCGACTTTTCATCAACATCCTCACCGGAAGCGGAGACTTCTTTGCCGCAGATCGAAAGATCAGCGACTTTTTAAAAGCGACGTTTTTCTTCGTTGTTCCGCACTGTCCGATGAATTCCCCTCCGTCCGGTCTCCGCCCGCGAGCCGGAGCACGCGGTTTTTGCGAACCGGAGGCCAGAAAACCACTTTCAATTTATCGCGGCGCGGACCATTCCTTCCGCATCGATCCGCACGCCCAACCACCCGCCCGTCTGCCGCCGCCACCGCCTTCGTCGACGACCGCGACGGCAGAGACACAGCGACGTACCTCCTCTCGCCTGCCCATCGGGCACTCCTCGACCACACAGCCCGCCCGCCCGCCCGCCAGCCTCGCCCCGCTCGTCCGCCCCGCTCGCCTCGCCCCGCCCCGCCCCGCCACGCCCCGCCACGCCCCGCCACGCCCCGCCACGCCCCGCCACGCCCCGCCACGCTCGCCACGCCACGCCCGCCACGCCACGCCACGCCCCGCCACGCCCCGCCACGCCCGCCACGCCACGCCACGCCACGCACGCCACGCCACGCCCCGCCCGCCCCGCCCCGCCCCGCCACGCCCGACTGAAGGATTTTCCTAAGAATGAGCCAAAGTGACAGCTAGTGCTGGCAACATAACTGAAGGTTCTGTGGTCGTTGTTCCTTGAGCCCATTAGACTCCCTTCCTGCATTCGTTCGTTTGCGGTTAGCTTGTAAATGGCTTCGACGCTTCCTTTGTGATGTCCTCGTCCGACGAAAATATAGTGCGCCACGAGAAATAATTGAAATTAGGAAGTGCAGTGTTATGTGCTCTTCTGTAAAATTATTTTTATAATACATTACATTTTTTGTGGATAAATATTGTTTATTTTAAAACCGAGACTTGAATGTTTGCGTTCTGGTGCACGTGTTTCCTTATTTGCTGTTGTGTGTCGAGCTGTGATTGAGAGCTTTCTATTTACATTCATGGCAGTTTCCTTTTACTGATTGTGAGAGCATGTTGAGATTTCCCACATACGTAATTTAAATATTTCCCGGACTCGCGTACGTGCATATACCTAAAAACTCTTAGACTTCTGCATGGATGTTTCACAGGAGCCATCACTTTACGAAGAGACGTGGCTGAACAGCTGTCGCGGCGGAGGGATACTTTCTGAATTACATGTGACGTTCACTTGTTTGGCGAACTGTCACTTTGGCTCATTCTTAGGAAAATCCTTCTATACCGCCCGCCCGCTCAACTGCCCGTCCTCCACCTCAATTGTCACCCCCTCCAACTCACCCACCCACTCACCTACCCTAAAAACCCATTCACTCGCCTGATAAACTGCCCGCCAGTTCACCCCGTCGCTCAACTGCCTCCACCCCCACTCAACTGCCCGCCCGCTCCAACTGTCCGCCCACTCAACTGCTAACTGCCTGCCCGCGCAATTGCCCGCCCTCGCTCAACCCCATCCACGCTCAACCGCTCGCTTGCCCGCCCGTTCCGCTGGTTCAATCAGATTGCCAGTTCGACTAGCCCGCCCGCCGCCTCCGCTACCTGTCGCCCGCACGCCTCCTGGTCTTCGCCTACCGCACACACATCCAACGGTCCTATCAACTGAATCGACAGCCTGCCAACCCGCCTGACAGCTCAAGCCCATCCACCCACTTACCTACACTATCCACTCAAGCCTACTTACTTACCGAATCCATCCCAACTAAGCCAATCCACCTCGTCCAACTCATCTCTCACATGGCCCTACAACCTCACCGTCCTCACTGCCAACTGAAGTTAAAAGGAAGGTGAGTTGGAATGGAGAGAGAGTGGGGACCGAGGATGAGAGAAAAAGTGTGGGAAGGTTCCAGGAAGAAGCTCTTTGCCGGGCAGTGGATGGTTCATTTATCTCGCAATTGAGACGGCGGCGAGCCGAGAAAAATCCGAAAAGGATTTCTCTCGGCCCTCCTGTGAGATAACACCGGTACGCGGTGTTGGCTTTTGATGAGCGTAACGGTAGTGTTATCTTTGGCAAAGCTTTTAGAAAATTGTGTTTTTGGGCTTTCTCCGAGGCAAGAAAGGCTGTGATTAAATAACTTGCTGCTTGACAGGATATAAGGAAATAGCGAAAGGTTAAAACGACGTGGGTATATTATGGCGAGAAAGATCAAAGAATTGCCAATGACCATTATTGCAAGTTCTTAAACGTTAGTCTAAGAGAGAAATGGATTCGATGAAAATAAAAATAATATTTCAAGTTATACAATTTCAATTCAAAATGGTAAATATATTGATATGCTTGACAATTTTTGCAATAAATATTTCGTTACTGCGAATAAAACTATTAAATTATTACAGATTCTTATTAAGTTAATCGAATTTAGCCCCTATTTTCCATCTTTTCAAGTTAGACATTACAGTAAGATTTACAATCATTACTTGTTTAACGAGAAAAATTAAAAGTGTATTTATCAGTTATCGGTGTCCCAGTAGTTTCGTATCTCGTAATCAAAGCTTCGTGGACAGGTTGATCCTAGGTTCGAGGACCGACGATGACGCATTTTCGTTTTCCGCTAAGTAATTGTATCAGAAAATGTCACAGTCTGCGGTAAGACTTATAGAGCACCGCCGCTTGAACGATCATTTTGGGATTTCCTCCTATAAATATCAGAAAATATCGAAGCGGTACCTTCAAACCGGAAAGCAGGCGGCTCGCGATCCTTCTACCCCTAAGCCCTACCTACTCTCATCGTTAGAGCTGTGCGAGGGGTTAAAGCTTCCCAGGTGCTTCCCGCATGATCAGAAAACAATTACAGAATATACCGAGCGTCAAAAATGTATAATATTGGTGTTAACAATGATATTTAATGTATTAGTTACCATTGGTACTTCATATTTCTAAAGACTAAATACCCTGCAACAAGTATTGTACCTCTACTCTGAATTAATGATCAGCATCTTGATCAGATATTTCGTCTATTTCCCCTGTTCTTTTGGAGAAATGTTGGGATGGCACCTTCTTTGATTCTGGTCATAAATAGTTTCACTATCTGTGTCCGTTTTTTAGCTTTTTCGGAAATGTATATATTCGACTAATCGTTCTGCATTTTATCAGCTGTAGCGTGGATTCCTTTACGTAAAACACCATTAGGGACACTTACATCTGTAGCTATTTGCCTTAGAAAAGTAGTTTTTATTATACGAATATTTGTATATCAATTCTTACCAAAAACTTATTGTAACCAGCTCCTTGTAATTCAACTTTAAATGTACTGTGTGATTTAGGACAGAGATCCCAAAGCTCATGATCCCAGAACTCTTTGCCCTTCTCCCCAGAGTAGAGTCACACAGTTTTAACTGTTTTGGCGTTAAATAAATAAAGAAATAGAAGGGCACTGCTAATATTGCTAGTACCGAAACCAACTCACAGCTGAAATTGAGCCGTGGAAAAAAAGATTCGTTGAACAGGTGTTTTATTTTTAAAGACCGTGAAATATGTTTCATTTCGCCTCGCATTAATCAAATTTCGCCAAAATCACCAAATCGCCAATTTCCCAAACCATTTTTGCATGCCGAGCGAGGGCGCCTTCGTTTGTGTATCTGCGATCTGCCCGCTGTTTAATATAAACTCCGCGTACGGTCTGTGAAATGCTTTCATTTCTCTCGATGGACAACTACGTCACAACCAGACGCGGTGCTGGGAATATCGGACTGCGCCCAGAAGCGAGGGCTGGCGCGACGAATAAAGCATTAGTTAACATGCAGAGGACGCGAGTCCTTGGCCACAATCGACGTCACGCTCGATCTCTCCGCCCCTGCACACTGCGTCCCATTCGCGCCGCAATAAGCCCTCTGGAGTGACGTATCCAGGCGAGTGTTACCAGCATTGGAACATCTGTCATTGAGAATTTTTACGAAAATAATTGGGAAAGCATGTTTAACCAACCATCTCTGTATCATACTTTAATTAATGCGTAAGAACACTCCTAAATTATATACATCCTGATCAGGACGTCGAATTAAAGAAAATAGTTTTATATGATACGAGTGATAAGTGAAATTTTATTTTGCAAGTAGGAAAGTTGTGTTACGGGCGGTGATCGAGTGGCGCAATTCTGCGAGCAAAGTAAAATCATTAATACCGCGTGTGTCATACACTATATTTTAGGCGCTTTACTGATTTAATGTTATCTTCGTTACATTCACAGTTTTATCATAACATTTGAGTATCGCCTCACTTTGAGCAATAGTGCTAAAAATTAAACTGTTAGCACTCCGTGAATGCCCTGAATGAACAGCTTTTATAATTGGCTTTATAAAAGTATTTTAATTGCGTTATTTTGTGTCATTTTTATTTCTGAAACATTTTACATTGTTATCAATGCTTGTTTTTCTTTTCTTTTTTTTCATATTTGTAGATCATCTTTTCTTAATTGCAAAAACTTCGCTCGTTTTATTGTTACCTTGTTTTATTGTTAAATATTTTATGCATTTAAGAGTTTCATACATTTTACAATTGAGTAATTTATAACTACCTTTGCAAAGGATGACACGAAACTAATGCCTTGGCTGTTTAAAAATCCAGGTTTTAGTAAAAACTCTGTTGTAATTTTCGTAATAGTAATTTTAGTAATTCTCTCTGTAAATAAGTAGAAACTTTTGAGAACATTTTGGGTAATAGAAATCTTGCTCCTAATGAGACCAGTACATATCATTGTTTTATTACGTCCATGACGTTTTAGAATGGGTCTTTAATGTTAAACGGGGTTGTTGAGTGGAGGGAAGTTTACATCTAGTACATCCCGGATACTTCTTCGAATAGAGCTACTCCCTTTATCAGCCCTTCTAATAAAATATCGTGAAGTGGATTTTAAAGCAAAGTATTACACGCTTCGACGACCGGAGTAGCAAAAGCGTCACTTCCAGGAAATAAAACAATTTAAATATCTCTAGAAAAGTTTTAAATCTTCAAATCAAGAGGATTTCCATGTACTTTAAAATTTAAAGACGGCCTTTTTCTTCTACGGACCAGCAATTTTAACGATTGTACTTTTGCACCTGATTCCCTTTGTATTGTCTTTCCATCGCATTCTCGTCAAACTATGTTTCCTGTGTTGTCACCCCACTGTTTTGCTTTCCGACGCTTCTTTCGTGTGTTCTGCGGAAGCGTCTCGCCGCTTCTTTTCCCAACGTTTTCTCTCTCGCGACTGCACCCAGTGTCTCGCGGTTTCCTGCGCGTAGCAGGACAAACGCGCTCTGCTCTTTATGTGCGAGAAACGACTATTCTCCGCGGGAACGGAGCGGAGTCCTCATTCATATCCTAATTTGCCCCGGCCTCCGTAAGAGGCCTTCAGAGTTCATCAGGCGGTCATTTTAATTCATTATGCAGTTTAGTAAAAGGTGCGGTTGACCTTTTGTGCTATGAATTCCGAGAGTGAAGACAAATGGATCCATTGCGTGACGGTAGGAATAAATGTGAGAAATGATGTGTTGCATATCACTGGTACGTACGAATTAATTTGCGATGTGTCTGCCGTCACAAAGAGAACTCGTTAATGCAAAGACTTAAAGGTTTGTTCAATATCGTTGTACTTGAAGGAATAATATATCGATTAGAAAGTAATTGAGTGGACTCTGAGGTACCGGAAATATGAAAGGAAAATTTTATTACAACGAAGAAAAAATTGATATTAATGGTACTCGTATGTAAATTTGACTGTTTCAGACATCCATCTACAAATTATTACACACAGATGACATGTAGTTAAGGAGGAATTATCAAACTTGTTCTCTGAGATACATGTTTGGTATAAGACCTGTTTTATAAGATAGAAGAGATATGTTTGTTCACATTTATTTGCATTGATGAGACTAAGTTAATGTTAGGCTGACACTATTAGCCATTAATTTTTCAACGTGTTTCTGTATTTTTATTCTGGAGACGAATAACTGAACAACTATTCTAATAAGTGTAATACGTTTGTGTAAAAGAGATATTATAAATACTATGTTTGCTTAAATTTTATATACATTATGTTTACTACAAGTTTCATCCATTTCTTCGAAAATTTCCCATCATAATTTCTTGCTGATGTTGTGGAATCTCCAATCGGTAATCATTTACAGGTCTTCGCGTTCATAGTCTAACGAAAAAAGCTGTTTTGCTTCAGTGTTAAATAACTGAATTCCGCCGAAATAATTCCAGGTCGTCTCATTCCGTTCTGCCGGTTTGGAAGTTCTGCCGTGTTCGCCAGTTAACACTGTTACGAACTATTAATATTGCTGTTTCAGCGATATGTGAATGACCTTGGTGCTATTTGTATACAGTATTTTAATAGCCTGTGAATGTAAAATTAGCTCGTGTAACAATAGCAATTACCAAACAACGCGGCAATGGAGCAAACTAACATTAGTCGCCGAGGGGATTTACTCTCCTAACTTCTTATGTGATTTCAACGAGACTGTACACATTGCTAGCAAAATCGGCAATGTTTAAAAATAAAAGTTATAGGAGCCAGCATTCATATTCAGAGTCAAAGAGAAACCTCTTCCCTCGCTTCTTTTTTACCGCTGAAAAGCCAGGCCCCGTGCGGCAGGAACGGCCTATTTCCCCACAAGGGCGGAACCCAGAAATGCACGAACCCTGACCTCGCGCACAAGGCGGCGGGCGGCCTTCCGGGCAGCGATCCCAAGACGATGGCAGCGACGGCGGCGGAGGCGGAGGGGGAGCGGTGACATTTGGGCGACGCGCGGCCAGCCGCAAAGGCCGAAAAATGCCGCTAGCTCTGGCCGCCCCTCCCACCGCCCCGGGGGCCGGCGCTGCCGCTGGCCTTTCGCCGACGCATCGCCAACCTTTTTCGTTTCTTGGCCAAAGGTTCCTCCACCCGCGGTCTCGTGTGAGGTCGCCGCCCCCCGGCGTGTGCCTCGCGCCAGAAGACGGGGGAAAGCGGAAGCCCTAGGTCGAGGAAATGCCGTATGCAAAGAATGTAGGCTGCTGTCCCAGCGAAGGCGTTTTACATGGTCCCCATGCAAGTTTGTTGGTCTAATGTTGCGGATGGCTTCTGTGTCAACTGCCGATTCAGGATTGTTTTCGCATTCGGAAGCATGGGTGATTTCAGGTGATTGTAATGTTAAGTGTGTTTCTGTACACGAACGTGACAATATTTATCAGCAAATCCCTCCTGGTAGGCTCAACCGGTTTTTATACTTTAGGAGATGAAGAAAATGGCCCAACTCCGGTTTTTATATGCCTTTCACTATCGGCCAAAAAATTGCAATGGTACTCATGGATTGATAGTTCAATGACCAGATAAATGATCGCTTGTTCTTCACTGCGGATGTAACCTGGTAGCCAATCATATCTTAAAATAGGGAAGTGTCCGTGCCCCTTCCAGAACGAATTTTCGAGTTGCCTGCTCAGATTTATAACAAACAATCTCTGTAATTCGTCTTTTTGAAAGAAATCTCTTTCTTTCCTAGGGCTTTTATTCAGCCGACAGCCGGTTGCCCTTTACGTCCCGAAGGGATGCATATTCGACCATACACTAGACAAACACTTGCGGGCTCCTCTGATCTGGGGTCAGCAGAACGCGAGGCCCTCCGCGACAACACACACACAAAGTCAAGGACAAACAGCCATGCCCAAGGCGGGACTCGAACCCGCGACCCTTCGGACCGAAGCGCTGAGTCGGTACTCGCTCTTAGCCACCTCGGCCATCCAGGTCGGCGAAAGAAATCTCAAGACACGATATTTCCGAACATTCTATTTATAAGACAGATCACTCAGACACTATCTGTTTCCAGGCTATATCTCCGTAACGAGTGCTCAGATTGGGAGACGAAAACATAACTAAAATGAGAGCTATGAAACAAACATTTTAAGAGCATAATGGTTGTGAACAACGCACTCAAAACTTTTATCTCTCGGACGAATACTCAGTTTAACATAATTAATCACAAACGTTTCCATAAAAAGATTAGATTGGAACGCTGATCGTTGGAAACTAAATAATTGATTCCGTTTTTTTTATTTGCAATTCCTTCTAGATGTAAATATTTTCTATACGTGTTAGATAAATTTAATGTCACAAAGCAAGAACACAAGTGTGTACCTCATATTGTATCTAGTTTTCTGAGATCAAAGATATGTGAATGTAACTAAATGATATATTATATTAACTTTTCAATCATTTCTCTACTTTGTTTTGCAATTAAAATTCATTATTCTCTTACACAAGTTATGTATTTCCAAACCTCAAAAACCTATCAAATGAGAAGAAAATACATATTTAGTCAAATATCTCAAGCAGAAAATATGTATGGAAATGTGTATCCGTTCCGAGAAAAATATATTTATTATCCTGCCTCAAGTTCTGCTTTTGTTTACTGAAGAATGAAATAGCGCATATGTGCAGAAAATATTGCACTGCAAACATAGAGTTTCCATGCATACACGCGTCAAACGTGTTTATGAAGCCAGGGAAAATTCCACAAGCGTGTGGACAGAATCCGACATCACACAAAAAGTCTGTGCAGCTGTTTCTGGGCAAAGAGTTCTTCCCGCAGAATACAAAGTAGCATTTTATTAACGCTTCCGTCTCGCGTGTGGAAAATAACGTCATCTGCGAGCAGCACTGAGACAGGCCGTCCCGATTTTGCTTATCATCTATCCGTATGGACTATTCTTTCGAGACCAGAGTGAAAGGTTTTTCAGTACGCGTTCAGGCTAGGTATAAGATGTGTTATGGGTTGGAGATTGAATTCTTTGGTAATTGCGTTGGTAATTGTCTTTAGGGACTGATTTTCGATAACGTGGATTTTATTAAGAATGGTCAGCTGCATTTAGCCATATTAGGTATGCATACAGTAGGAGGGGTCTAACTATTATTTTATATATTGCGAGTGCTGTATCATATGGTAGATGACTGTTTCTGTTGATTATTGTTTTTAATTGTAATAGTTGTAATACGTACCACACTGACTTCTATGCAGGTGTGTTCGTAGACAATCCTTGTCACAGAGATTTGTAGGCAAATAATATTTGCCGGTTTTGAAAGTTTTGTCTTTATCGTGATATTAGTTATCCGTGGTGATATTCATAATATATTTCAAAATACTATGAATTTCATTAGTTTGTTTTATTTTAATGTCAATGTGATGTTTTACCCTCTAATATTCACTAACTCGGTCGATAAAACAGTATACCCCCTTTCAACTACCGTCAATTCGGTGCAGTGACCCTCATCCCACTGGAAGCGGAAGGCGCGCCACCTCATCCAGCCCATTAAGCATTCTTCGGCCGGCGGCGCTCGTAAAAGAAGAGCATAAAGACCGTGAACAGCCGCTGTACCCGCCCGGGCCGCGCCGCGCTGGGCCGCCGGCCATCGGCGCTCTAATAGCAGCGGGACAAACAGCAACCGCGCCAAGGGACAATGCCAGCCGGAACAAACGCGCCGCCCGCGGCTGCGCCCTGGGCGTCGCCCTCGCGTCGCCCTCGCGTCGCCCTCGCGTCGCCCCCGCGTCGCCCCCGCGTCGCCCCGCGCGACGTTTCCGGCCACCCGCTCGCCCGCGCTTTCCGCGCGTAATGCTTCGCTTGCGGGCGATTTTTCATGCGGCCCCGCCCGCCTGGGCCGTCGGCGGGTTGGTAACGTGCTTGTGTCGACCGCAGCAAGACCAGGCTTTCAAACTCACTATCAGTTGCATTTGTGTTGTCCCGCAATATACCTGGGTTGCGGGTGATTTTTCATGCCGCCCCATTCAGTCCTTGCACGGGATGATGTGCTTGTGTCGACCGCAGACGTCCAGACTTCCAAACTCACTATCAGTTGTATTTGTGTTGTCCCGCAATATACCTGGGTTGCGGGTGATTTTTCATGCCGCCCCATTCAGTCCTTGCACGGGATGATGTGCTTGTGTCGACCGCAGCAAGACCAGGCTTTCAAACTCACCATCAGCTGTCTTCTTGGATGTACTTGACTCCATTCCTTCTGTTGGATTTACTTGCATTACCCTAAATATGCCTCGGTAGCGGGGGATTGCTCATGTCCTCATACCCACTCACTCCGTGCGCGAGATAGTGCTCTGCTGTTTGTATCGATCACAGACCAGTTCGGCGTACTTACTATTAACTGTCATCTTGGTTGTACTTATCTTGGTTCTTTCTGTTAGATTCACTTGTATTGCCCCACAAAATGCCTCGGCTGCGGGCGATTTTTCATGCTGCCACATACTCAGTCCTTGCGCGGGATGGTTATGTACTAATTGTACCGGCCACAATTAGACAAGTCCACCATACTTGCTCTCAATTGTCATCTTGGTTATATTTTTTCTTATTTATTTTGTTACTCTCTCTTGTACTGCTCCGAAGTATGTCCTGGTTCCGAGCGATTTTTCATGCGGGTTCACTCTCCCGGGCGGATTGGTCATATGTTTGTGTCGGCCGCGGCGCGAACAGACCTCCATACTTACTATCAACTGTCATCTTGGTTGTACTTGTGTTGGTTCTTTCTGTGGGACATTTGAATAGATTCACAATATGTATCCTCAGTTGCAGTTAATTTTCATGTCGCCCCATGTACTTACTCCTTGCGCGGGATGGTGCAGTGAAGTTTGTATAGGTTGCAGTTAGACCGACCCGCCATTCTTGCTATCAATTGACATTTTAGTTCTAATTGTTATGATTCATTTCGTTACTTTTAGTTAAGTTAGTATCACAAATACTTGTAACATCACAAGTAGTCTATATAAATTGGTTTATCACTTCTCAGGGTGTCGTTACGGCTCACAATGTATTCTTGATAATATCGTTTTTAAATGAAAATGTCTTGGTACTGTAGTACTTATCTTCATGCATATTCATGAAAACCTGCGCGGATGATCTTCTCCCCCATACATTACATACAGTTTTTACTGTTTTTTTTGACGAAATAGATCAAATAAAATAGGGAGAGTCACATTTTAAGCCATTTCGGATTAATTCGCTCTTTTACATCACCTTGTAAGCATGAATTTTATTCTCCTTTCTCAATTTTATTCTGTGTAGACATTAATCTTTTTTCTAATGAACACACTATTTAAACCAATTTCAAACGAGCTCTGTTGGTCCTAGCAATTGATTGTAGCATGTCGATTGCAGGAAGCAGTAGTTACTTTTAATATATTTTAATACTAAACATTGAGTGTTACAATAGTTAATATGTAGAGGATCAAATTGATTTCACCGAAAATAATGCTTAAAGGCTTTTGAATGAAACGGAAAATCAAAATCTCAAAGAGAGAACTCCTAGAGTTGAACGTTTTAATGCGCCCAATGATATTTCGTCCGCCTCATTTCCGAAGAACATTTCCTCAGCTGCGTTCAATGTTTCACCGAGAAAAAAAAATTAAAAGAGGAATAAAAAGGGTGAAGGGAAACCTCCGCCCGAGTGCATGCTCCCGGCCATTGAATGCGCAGTCTGTCGTAGTATTCGCATGCACTCCCGTCCGCAGGGACTCCGCCCCTCTATTCAGTCCCACACACCAGCCTCCGCCGTCATTAGCGGATTTCCAAACGAACGTAACTCGATCGGCACCGCAGCTGCCGCCGCCGCCGCCGCCGCCACCGCCGCCGCCGCCGCCACCGCCGCCACCGATGCCGCCATCACCACCACGGTCGCTATCGCCCCCGCCGTCGCTACCGCTGCCGCTACCGCCACCGCTACCGCCACCGCTACCGCCACCGCTACCGCTGCCGCCTCCACCACCGCCGCCGCCTCTATCACCGCCGCTTCCACAGCCTCCGCCATCGCCACCGCCGTCGCTACCGCCAACGCCTCTACTGCCGCCTCCACCACCGTCGCCGCCGCCGTCGCGTCCGCCGCCGCCGCCGCGTCCTCCGCCGCCGCCACCGCCACCGTCACCGCTCCCTCCCGCTCCGTCCTACCAACACCACCGCCGACACCTCACAGCCTGTGCCGTCGCCCTCGTAGCTAGGGAAACGACATCATGGCGATGTTTTCAAAACGTCGATGTTTTGTATAGAAACTTCCATGTTTTAAACGTATATTAAAACCGATATTTTTAACATCTTTTTTTTTGTTTCTTTATGAATAAAAAATGCCCATATTCACAATTTTGCAAAATTTAATATATGAAAGAACTGATCATACCAATGTCAGTGTTTATGTTCAAATCAAACGCAGTACTTCCTTCATCAAGCAATCTCTCGCTCGAGATGACTCCGATGCCCACTTAGTATTTTCTGTCTATTCTCCCATTTCGCACAAGGAGAGGCGGTCAATACATGCGCCGCAGGCGTAGGACCTCCCCCTCCTTCCCATACCCATCGGTATCCATCGGTGAACTGGGGTCTTCCTCTCTCAGATGACACTGGGTGAGCAGGGTTGGTTTTGCCCATTCAATTCTTTTGCGCCCGATTTATTTTTATTAACCCAGCTTTAAAACATCGAGGTTAAAAACCGATGGTTTTGGGTTGCAGTGTTATTAATCACGATGATTTTATTTTGAACATCGATGTTTTGTTATCGATGTCACACCACTACTCATAGTCACCCCATCGGTACCACTAGCAGCATTGCCCTCATAGCCAACGCCAACGCTCGCTCCACCACCATTATCGCGGCTGCTACAACGCAGACAGCTTGCCATTTGATATTTAAACGATGTCTAGCAATAAGGAGACATTATGTGAAATGGATAGTAAGTAACTAGATTTATGTTAAGTTCAAGAGAGTACGGACTTAAGCCTTTTTTGGTACAATATGAAATGAGTTGATGAAATTTCTATAAAGAAAGGCTGTGACAAGAATCTAAATTCCCGTAAACTCCAAATGTTGTTTTATGTGCCAAAGTTAATTATTTCAGTTGATACGAAATAAAAATATATTTGTTGATCAGAAGTTGACTGAGGATCAGGAGCCGGTGGGGGAGGGGGCGAACTCATCAGCCTTGAGCTCTCCCCTAGAATCCGTTGACGCGTATTCACAAATATTGTTTTTATTAATTTCCTGTGATAAAGAAATCATTCAATATCTCAGTTCAATACGTTATAACTATAAGCCAAAAAGTAAAAATAAATTGTAAATTGAGTAAAAATAATTTTTATCTCAAAACATCAAGTCGTTTGGCACTACATCTGTACCGTCTGCCCATAACAAAATCCAGTGGTCATTTCCATTGCCATTTTCGCTGTCTTGCCATTGTGCCGCACCCGCTACTGGTCGTAACCTTACCACCTTCGCGGCTCAACACCGCCGTCATGAATGCATCCACATTTCTGCTGTCACCGCTCCCCGTCGCAAATGCCCCAGTATCCGTGCGGATTTTTCTCCTCTCCAAAGGTCGTTCACCACGTAAATCACCGTTGCTTCCTCTATCGTTAGCACCAACGTCAAGGACAGCGCAGGAATCTCACTGCGTTCAATCCTCACGGAACGTCAAATTTACCAACACCAGTTCCAGCATTGCACCAAAATTCCACATCCCTACTGGACGGCCGCCTATGAACCCGTTCTGTCGTCCCGTACAACCATCATACTATCGACATCTTTTTTGCTAGTGCCGTTTCCTTAGTACATTTTCCCCCTAATATCACCAGTACCATCACCTCTATCGCCACTCTCTCTGTCTTCCTCTTTATTACCTCCGCGGCACTGGGATTGCACATGATCATCTCCGCTGAAATGCGTACCATATTTGCCTACTCCACATCGGCCACACAACCCCAATTCAACTTCCAATGACGCACCGCCAATTACTGCGACATCGCCTGTCATACAACTCCCTCATGCAACCCTGTCATACAACCCCCCACTTTTGGTGGCTGGTCTTTTGATGGCGCGGCCCTCCCACTACTTTTGCCAATGACTCTATCTCCCCGTCACCGCCGTCTCCGTCTCGCGATCGCTGCTCTCACCGTCACCACCACCACCACCACCACCACCACCACCACCACCACCACCACCACCACCACCGCCTCCACTCCCATGGCCACCCCGCCACCATCCGCGAAAACCTCGAAGGAACCCCGCCACTCCCGTACCTGCCCAACGCCATCGCTTCTTTCGCCATCTTTCGTGATCAAAGCCATCTTTCGTGCCCTGCCATCGTCGCCCTCCGCCACATGAGCCCGGCCCGCCTCCCATCCGGCAATGTCTCCGTCTCCCCATCACAGCCGCCTCCGTCCCGCTGCCGCCCTGTTACCACCACCTTCGCCACCCCCACTGCCTCTCCCACCATGGCCGGCCCCGCCACTACCGTTCAACCCCCGACCGAATCCCGCACTCCCGCTACTGCCCACACCATTGCTTTTCGTGCCCTTCCAGCACCACAACCCTCGCCCTGCGTCTCTTCTGCCCCGCCCGGTATTTGTGTGCACAACCTCGCCCTCCCCGCGACAACCCTGACCAAACTCCGCATTCCTCGTTAACGCCGTAACTCCCATCACCTCTCCCGCACCCTCCAACACCCCCAGCGCTGCCGTCACCGTCCGCCGCCTCCCGCCCGCCCGTTTTTGTCCGCGCGACTCCGCCGCCGCCGCCGCGCGCGGGCGCATGTGTGCCTGTTTTTGTTTGTTTCCTTCGTTTGTTTTGCCCCCGGCCCCGCCCCCCTCCATTCCCTCCGCCGCGAGCGCGTTCCGCGCCGCGGGCCCGCTTTGTGCGCGGCTCGCTGCTGAAAGGCTCCGCGGGGGAGGGGGCGGGGTTCGACGCTGGGATTGTTCGGTGTCGCGCGGGCGCGGGAGAACGCGTGCTCGAGACCCGGCGACGGAACGGGCCCTCGACGGCGCCTCGCGTCGCGTCGGTTGCAGCTGCCCCGGGGCGTTGAATGCGAGACGCGCAGCTGCCTGGCTGTGCTCCGGTGCGACGCGACATGACGCGGCGTGGCGCGCGACGTGCTAATGAGGTGGCGGGCGCCTTGTGCGGAGTGGTGTTGCGCCAGAGTGTGTTCGCAGGGCGGCTCTTGTGGGAGGTGCAGCTGGCGTACGCTTAGCGGTTGTGCTGCGAGACGGCTTTTGTCTGGGTCTGTTTCAAGCTGATTTGTCGCTCAGAATGCAGTTATGTACTTTGTGCAACAATGATGAACGTGTTTTGTTTATAAACTAGCTGAATCCGGCAGACGTTTTACTGCTCTCCCTCTTTCGCCCTCACCTTCTCTCTCTTTCCCTCCTCTCTTTTTCCCTCTCTTTTCCTCTCCCTCTCTCTGTTCTCTCCTCTCTGTCATGTTCCCTCTTTTTTCTTCTTTTTCCGTTTCTATTCCCCTCTCTCTCTCTCTCTCTCTCTCTCTCTCTCTCTCTCTCTCTCTCTCTCTCTCTCGTCTCTCCATTCCGCGCTACCCGCTCCTCCTGCTCGGCATTGCCCCTCGTCACACAACGGCTAGCAACAATGAAGCTCAGGTGGATTGGGAATTGCATTTAATTGATGCGCCGTTTTGTGCTGCGGCGCCATCTATTAGAGTTGCAATAAAATAAAAAGCATAAGAACCTTATCCGTGAAAAAGTCACGTAGGTGTGCCAACTTTCATAGAAATCGGTCACACGGTGTTGGAGTTCATCGATCTCGAACTTACGAAGATCCATTTTTGTGTTTATAGATTTTTGTTTTTAATACGTTCCAGAGATTTCTCGTTTTATGTATGCACTAGAGTCCCCAGCGTCTCACTCCTTGCTAATTATTTCTAAAGCGAAATAAATTGACGAATTCCAGTCATTAATAATGGTAAATAAAAAATAAAAATAAGTTATTAAAATGTGTTTTCCATTTTGCATAATAGTTCAAATAGAAAAACTGAAACACAATAATTGGAAAACATTTGCTGGCAAACACTACACCAAAGTGATCGTTTACAAATAAAAAACACAAGTTCATTGCAGTAAAACGGAATAACAATTATTTTAGTTAACTTAAAAGAAATCGGAATTATTAACTTCAATATCAGTAAAGTTAAAATATCATGACAACTGGTTCTTATGTATTAATAAATCACAAAAATAATTCACGAATATTCGTTTACAATTTACTTATTATATCATTACAATTACATATCATGGGCAGCGTACTAGCTTCCCGGGTTCGATTCCCGGTCGAGGCAAAAATAGAGTTGTAGTTTTCGTTTAAAATAGTCTCAGTTTCTGAAGCTGTGAGACGAAGAAAAGCCCAGGCAGGCGGAGATGCTAGTTACGCTGAAGGGAATATGTCATGTTTTCCACATGTGAATTGCACTTAATGCCCCCCCCCACAAACGTGGGAATTAAACCAGGCACAGTGGAGCCGGCAAAGTCGGACAGTCTACCCAAAAATGCCAAATACTTTACACACATTAATTTAGACATTAAAGAATCGGAGGATATAAAGATGACTTTAGACTTATTTTAAATCTCAGTAATTTTTGACAACGTGCACCTTTAAATTGCAATACTAATTACAATTTTTAGTGTGTCAAAAATACAACGTAGAAATCTACCACACACAAAGAACCGAAATATTTTTAATGGTATAATATTATGAGAAATATTTAATTTTTCATCCGCATCATTTTACCACTCTTGAACGAACTCTTGAATTTTTTTTACGCAGAGCTTTAAAATAAGTAATCACCCGTGAACCACTGGCCAGAGGAAATCCTCGCCCGCCCCACGAACAAGCCAGCCTGTGCTACCGGAGCGGCGCCTGCGAATTCGGCAGCGGCGAGCCGGGGTGATTACGGATGTTCGGGCGCGGAATGCAGAGCAGTTTTGAAACATCGTTACGGCTGCGCGCGGCCCGCGGCCCAGCGGGACGCCCAGCGCGTGTCGCTCGAGGCCTCTTGTGGATTGCCATGTTAAATGTGCGGTTCGCCGCCCGCCGCCGAGATTCCACCGGAGCCACCCGCGCTCCCGCAAGTCCTGCTCGCCTCTTTGCGCTCGGCCGATCATTCGGAATGGCGATTTTGCTTTGGTGGGGTGGTAAGCTTGTTCGTGAGGGGGACTCGGAGTTTTTTTCGCTGGTTGTTTAAGTGTGATTTGTTGGTTTAATGTTGAACTTGAGTGTTGCGTGTGGGCAGTAACTTTAATACGTATAATTATAGTATTAATACACGCACTAATAAAACCGTTAAAGGCTGGTTTTGTAACTGCTTGGGAAATGCTTTAAATGGCGAATATTTTTCAATATTCAATTAATATTACCTTTTTTCAATAAATCTTTTGTTTACATTTCTATAGTTTTGTTAGTCACTAGGTATAATAAAGTACTAACATCAGGTAGTGCATATTTGAAATAATAAACAAGCATGTACTTTGAGGAGGGAGTATTATTTTTATCCTGAAGATTTTCATTGTAAGAGTTATTTATCGGTTTTGCTTGGACATTCCAATTCGAAAAAAATAATACTATTACTAGCAGTAGTAGCTTAAAAGAAGTTGCAGCAACTTGCTGCAAATCACTGTACAAGACGAATTGTAAATCCCGAAGACTTCAGACTCCCATTAAAACATATTAAAACAATTCCATTTCCTCTCTCTTGTAAAGCAAAAGCATGTTGTGCGTGAGCCGCATGAGGGTGTGTCTTTTTGGCTGCGAGGCCTGCCGCCGCTTCGCTTCGTAATCCAGGCGCCGCGTCGTGGCGTCGGAGCGAAAGCGCGGGCGAGGGCGGAGGCAGCTTCCGGCGCAGCCTGTGGGGAGCCGCTGGGAGTGTAACGGCCGCAATGTGTCAAGGCGAGCGTCGCGCACGTCCGGCCGGCCCCGCCCCCTTCGCCAAGCACCTTCCCCCGGCCCCCCGGCCCACGGCCCCGACGCCGACACCTCCGCACACCGGCTGAGTTTGCTCTGGGAAACAAGTGTTGCTGTTGCAGCGAAGCTGCTCGTGAGGTCCTAGAGTTCGAGTCCGGTTGAGGGCGGGTTTTTGACACTAGCTGGAAGTCTACATCTCGCCGCTGTCTGGGCTGAGTTTGCTCTGGGAAACAAGTGTTGCCGCTGCAGTGACGCTGCTCGGGAGGTCCTAGGGTTCGAGTCCGGTCGAGGGCGGATTTTTGACTCTAGCTGGAAGGCTACATCTCGCCGCTGTCTGCAGGAGAATGCTAGCGGTCGACTGCTCTCATCGGCCGTGAAATGTGGATTCGTGGATTCTCCGATCAATACCAATGCCCGAGGAGTACCTTTACAAACAGGTCATTGATCGCACGCGATCTTCTCGTCCTTGTTCTGGTCTCCTGTCATCTTCACTCACACATATATGCACACTGACAGCCACTACACTAACCCACATGTCGCAATCTTAGAGCTTGTCCCGGCTGGGGCGGTGCATCGGTGGCAGAGATACCTAGAGTTAGAACCAGTTCCAGACTAAGTGTAAGTCGGCCCCGGATCGTACGTTCTAGCTGGCGAGAAACACCGCCACCTCCCCCGCAATGCAACTTGCACTACACTTACGAGTTAAACGACCATAGCAGTTGACGCGTCCAGAAACACAATATTATCAATCAATCGACTTCCCGTCCGGCATTGCTGCTGTCTCCATCCTCTTCCCGTATTTCCACCTCACGGTTAGCCGATCTGGGAGTCCCCGCCCTCGCCCTGTCTGCCTCCGCGCCCGCTGCCGGCCTCGCCGCCACTCCAACTCCCGCACCCACCACCGACAGCGCTGACGCCGTCGCGACTGCAGCGTGTGGCTGTTTGCGTTCCCTTCGTCACCGTTGCTTTGGCTTTGCTTTTCCACCGATGTGATGTTTGCGTGGTCTCATTGCTGACAGACCGAGATACGTGGCACAATTGACGCTGCCCGTTTTTCCTGTCGTAGCATGTATCCATGTCGCCCCGGAAGACCAAGGTAGAGGGGGGGGGGCAAAACTGATTCAATGTGCCAGTGGGAAGGACGCACAACACCCCCCCCCCGGGCAATGGATGTTTGTCCCTTGACTTTCGCGCACGCGTGCATGTGTGTGTAAAGTGCATGCGCGTGTGTATGTGGGTGAAGAGTGTGTGTGTGTGTGTGTGTGTGTGTGTGTGTGTGTGTGTGTGTGTGCGCGCGCGCGCGTGTGCGCGTTTGCACGTGTGCGTGCGTGCGTGCGCTCGTGCGCGCATTTGTCTGCCTCAAGATCCGAAGAAAACGCAAGTTTGTGCTTCTATTTGAAGATTCAATGTGCGTCCCTGTTGTGTTCTCGGGTCATTGTTTTCGATTGGCAAGAGCTCGAAAAAAGCTTCTTCTTCTCTGCATCTGCAGGCTCTGCCTCTATATCCTTCAGCTTCCCTGTTAGTTTCCTTTTTCTAAGTACGTCATACGTTCGTTCGTGCGGCAGGTTGAATTCGAACTTTTCAGTCGTCATTTCCAAATTTTGTTTTCATGTGCACGTACCCTGCACCACCTAAACCTTCGAGACGGCAATGATGGATTTGATTTGAAGAACTAGAAATTCTCTCAAGAATTTTTTGAACAACGAGCGTTTAGCTTCTTTTGTTCTCTGCCATTCGTATCTCTCCTAACGCTGCCATAAACGCCCCCGCATAATATTAACTCTCAAGCATTCAAACAATGTTGCATCTTCGCCCAAGAGGTCATTGTATATTTGTGAATAAATAATCGAACACTTCATCACCTGCCTCTACACTGTTCCGTATGAAATTGAGTGCAATCGCAATGTAGCTAATTCACTTACAGTATTCTTCACTTTCATTGCCATCAATTCACTTGCCTGCATTGTAAAAAAAGTAAACAACATTCCCTTCTAGACGTGTAACTTATTTTCAACTTCTTAACCTGGTCCATTTTATACCACTTACTCCATCTCAATTTTCAAATGTTTCCCACTTTTATCATTAATACTTGTTGTGCCATTGCATCTTCAACTTCTACCCAATTCCACCACCTCTGACACTATAATCCCCCTCCCAAACCACCATACCTCTTCCACTTCGTCCATAATAAGTGCAAGTATATTTTATTTATCTTTCCCACATCATGTCATCACCAATATTTCTTTCTTACCCTCCCTATCTTGACCTACTTCGCATTCACATAGCACCGCATTTTCCTTCAGCCCCGTTTCCTCCACCGCTATCTCAAAGCCGTTCCCCCGCCACCAGATCCACTTCCCGCCCCGTCGCAGAGAGCCCGCGCTGGGGAGGAGCGCGGCCGAAGCCCCGGCTGAAAAATGGCGCCACTCCGCGCCGCACGCCAGCGTTCGTTATCGCGGTATCGGACGGGGCGCGTAATTTGTGGCCTCCGCCCTCCTCCTTCCCCTCCGCTCCTCCTCCCGCGCCCTCCATGCTTTTCACTTACTCCCACACACTCGTTCCTACTCAGACCTACCTACTCGCGCTTCTACGTGCCCACTCGTGATCATGCACTTCCAACCACTCACCACTCAATAACCACGCCCAACTACTCACTCTTGCTTACTCGCGCACTCATTTTCTCACAATCCAACTCATTCCTTTTCACTCACTTCTACTCAGTCCTGCTCACCGTCTCCTACTAACTTAGTTACCCAAACCTCGTTCGTCCACTCACTTCTACTGTCTCACGCGTTCCTCCTCACCTCTACTTACTCATGCCTCATCAGTCAGCCCAACTCGCTACTTATCACTCATTCCTACTCACACTCGACGATACACTCCCTCCTACGTGAGTCCTACCAAGCCTCCATCTTACGCCATCCCTCGTTCCTAAGGTGCCCCTCCCCTGCTCAACCGCCATCCCTCGTTCATAAGGTGTCCCTCCCCTGCTCAACCGCCTGCGCTCCTTCTTGCGCAATTCTTCCTACGCCCTCCCTCTGACACACGCCCACTTGCCTCATCCCTCCGACTACTCTCGTAAGCATCCGCTCGTTGGAATCTCCCTTCCTGGTAGCTGGTAGTTTGCTGACCAGCTTCGGTTTTCTGAGTATTTGCGTAAATTCGAGGTTCGTACATTTCACTTTTGCTTCTTCAATATTTTTTTGCGATCCTTCTTTTGATTCAGGGTCTTATTTCCTGATGCAAATTTCATTAACGCATGTAAGTTTTAATTCTTGATTTTTAGGCAATTTTGTTGCTTCTAGTATTTTAAGTGTTCAAATGAGGCGCTCAGAATGATAACGCCAGATCCCAATCGAAGTTCGTTTTGAGAAAAATGACTTTTTCTATTTTCGTTCACGTCTACTTACACTCCAGAGAAATTTTTGAAGATGGAATTTGAGGGCTTTGCCACATCCCAATTCTATTTGATAATTCAACGTATGATAGGTGTACGGCAGGAGTTTATCGTCATACTTTTAACTAAAAATGTGAAGTCGGTTGAGATAAGTACCTGTATTATCCTGAGCGCCTCAAATACCCTTTTTTCTTCCTCTTATATTTTTTAATTCTCGATTGTGTGTGTGTGTGTGTGTGTGTGTGTTGTGTTGGTGTTGTGTTGGTGTTGTGTTGGTGTTGTGTTGGTGTTGTGTTGGTGTTGTGTTGGTGTTGTGTTGTGTTGGTGTTGTGTTGTGTTGTGTTGTGTTGTGTTGTGTTGTGTTGTGTTGTGTTGTGTTGTGTTGTGTTGTGTTGTGTTGTGTTGTGTTATGTTATGTTTTGAACATTTTAAAGCTTTTTTCTGAATTCATTATTATATGTATATATTTTTAATCACTCAAATGTCACTCCTATTATTTTCTGAAATACGTAAGGCAGTAATTTAAAAACTCTCTTTTACTTCTGATGAAAGTTTTTCAAATATTGAACTGAATTCAGTGAAAAAAAGTTTGTAACTTCGGTTTCGTAGCTTGATAATCCCCTTATTCATATCACTAGTAAAATAAAATTTGTTTACAAATATTGTGTGATTTTGTTTCACGTGGGTGTCTTGTATCGCTTCTTAATCATCTCATCCCCTTCTCACCAGCTTCTACGCTATTCTTGCTTCTTCACGGGCATATGTGTGTGCGTGTGTTGTGTTATATTATGAATATGTGTTGTTCGTGTGATTACATTGGACATACCTTGTAAATCCTTAGAAGCATTAGAATTATGTGCGAAAATGTTATTCCAAAATAATTTCTATAAGTAATTGACAGTTACTTCTCTTCAAAAAAACTCGGGAACGTCATTTTACTCAGTACCTGCAAAAGAAATTGCTACTATAGATACCCACATTCGTTTACTTCCGGGAAATGTAGAGAACAGGCAATCATTGGTTCCCGACTCGAGGGATAAATAATTATCCTCCCGGGAGGAATCAAAAATAATGAGCGGAGGTAATTTTCAGTCCGCTTTTGCACCGTGTAAACAAATACAAGATAATCGTGTAAAATTGACGTATTGTTCTCTGAAATGAATACTATACTTATTGCATTGATGATTGTAAGCGAGAGAGAAGACGTAAGCCTTAGTAACCTCCACTTTTGCGAGACAAGTGATCACAGGGGTGGTTTGCCGTTGCCTTCAACCGTACACCCGAGTAGAGATGATCATCATGAGTGATCGTTCACCGAAAACTGCGAGGCTTCATATTTTAATATCGATTTCTTTACATACATCATTACATAAGCATTTTTCTTTTCTACTTATAGTAGAGACGACCTTTTAGACTAGAAGAGTAAATGGCCATTTTTTATTTAACGTTAAGGAAGACTATCCGAAAATTTTGGATTTACTTCCGCTTCTAAAATAGGGGATTCTCATTTAATCTTGTCTTAAACGAGTGCTATGAAATAATTCAGGTATTGTCAGCGATAATATTCCACACTATTAGTGTAGTATAAATTACCATGACAAAAATTATGAAAAATCCCTTACTAAAATTCATATTAATAATGCTATGATATATTTTGTGACAGTACATTATTCTAAATGTATTACACGAAATTGTGTATTATTATATTATATATCATACGTATATTTCTCAGTAAGCATTGAGAACCATCCAACTATTCGTACGTCTTAAGCTCTGGAAACTGCAACTGATTATGACAGATTTGAGGAAAGACGGGGAAGAAATTCATCTTTGTCCGTCGTTCAGTTTAAGAATTTTCGCACAATACGGCAAGTCTGCAGGATTAAAACTTTCTGGATGATTATGCAGATTCCTTTTGATAATCTTATTTTTTGTTTTGTAAGATCTGAAGCAATTTATTATTATTATTATTATTATTATTATTATTATTATTATTATTATTATTATTGCTTAATATGACTGTGTATTAATAGTGCATTATTATTCTGTGATACACGTAGTACGAATTAATAATATATGAATGCTTACCGTGGAATCGGGAAATTTTGGTCCAGCATTGTTCGGCAACGCGATGAGCGAGGTAATTCACGTCGCGAGAACAAGCAGTCTCCCACAAGGTGTTCGCGATGGGACGTTTTGTCCCTGTACGCGGACTGCACGGTTCGAGAACATTCTCCTGGGGTTCACGCGTGCTGCGGTGACGGAGTCCGCATCAAGGGCGGCGCATACACGCGTCTGAATGGGCGCGTTCGCCCGCAAACCGCACGGACTCCGCCGTGCCCCGCGCGTCCGACGGTGCACTCCGGCGCCTTCTCTCTGTTCTCGTTAGAAGTTTACCCAAGGGCACGTCACAATTAGCGCGGGATTGGAATTTGGGCCTGAAAGGGTCTGGTAGCACCCGGGTTTGAACCTAGGATTTGGAGATTATGACGGAGCAGTAGCTTAACAGACGGGCCATGGACCGCGCACGAGCTTTCCTTGCTCTTTATTGTTCTACCTTCACACGAACGTACTCACACATACAAGCACGTATGTTGGGAGACCAGTCATGAGCTTAGAGGTTGTCCTCATTGGGTCGATGCCTCGCTGAGAGACATAACTGTTTGTTTGTTTATTTGTTTATTTATTTAGTCAAAAAATAGTAAAAACTGTGACGTATGGGGGAGAAGATCATCTACGCATGCTTTCTTGAGTTCAAGAATCCATTCCCAACATTTTAACTATAAATAGTTGAAAGATGAAAAAGTTTAAAATAATAATAATAAAGTTTAAAAAGCGCGAGATTCGCAACATTTGAAAAACTAGACATTTTCGTTCCGAGTTATAGAAAACTTATTTGCAACGGTCAACGAACTGCAGAATTTATTTTTCTGCTTTGCTAACAAAATCGAAACTCACCCTCAGATCTACTATCACTACAAGCAAAAGGAAAGCTCAAAAAATGTGCGCATAGCGAAGCTACATTAATGTCCAAAAGCAAATTAGGAGTCATCTCAGCATTTGATCAATGGATCAGGGTAACTGGACAAAAACCTGATCGAGATGAGAGTCACTGATTCGGAAACTGAAGTACATTACTTGTTACAGGCATAGTAAATCTTTTTTTTAAAATTATACAATACAAATGTAAACTAATTCATTATACTATATCATTTTTGTGTTAAAATAAATATTATGTTTCATTTTGATGATTAGTGTAGTCTCTAATTGTATAGAAACAGTAATACAGCAGAAACAATTTTACTTTTAACTTAGTGTACCGATTTTAATTGTTTAATGTCATCTGCCAATGCGTTGTAAAGTGACGTACATGTATTGGAAGTGGACCTGGAGGAGGAATCCCCTCAAGACGATGAGAAGGCCAGCTACGGGCTTCACGCTGTAACAGGGCAGGAACACTGCCACCTTCTGGGGTATAACACGCATTACACTACCGAGACTAATGACTATAGGTATTGATGGGCCACGAAACACAATAATCACTTGAATCCTTCGCACAACAGTGATCCGTGATGTAGTGGTTCCACCAATCACCTTACACCATCTGGGTACGGGGGTTCAAACCCATATCGATTCGTGTGGAATTGGCAGTGAACAAACCGGGCTCGGCGGGTTTGCTCAGGGTTCACCTGCTGTCTTTATTATTTAATCGTGACAGATCTTCATCCACATAACACATTCATCTTATCTCAAGTATGACCGAAAATAAACCAGTGCTGAGGATGATTATAAAGAAGCGAATGTTTGGTTGTGGCGTAGATGTCAACGGCAAAGGCAAACCAGACTGAATCCGTTTATAGATGAACAGTTGCGGAAGTATTTTTGGTTGACATACAGCTAAATTTCGTCAAAGCAGGCTAACTAAATTACATTGAGTTAGAGCGTGGTCGTTCGTGCCAGTTACATAGTTTTATTATGTTTGTGAGTCTGTCAGTTAATGTCTGTAGTTTCTCCGGCAGGGTCCAAATAACTTTCTCATGTTTTCCCATTGGTTAAGTCGCCCTTCTCCGCCTTTATGGGTTTCTCTTTCCGGAGTCGCCTGCCTAACTGTCCGTGACTGGTTGTAAAAATCTCTCCCTTAACTCTTATGAACCAAACGAGTCAAGCTACGTGCTAATGATGTATGCTTTTATCGCTACTGTGGAGGCGTAGGCGGTGATAAGAATACTGAAGTTTGCCGGCGTGCGCTGTTCTAGGAGAGCCTGCAAGTATGCAAGACGTCCGCACTGCAGTGTTCTGCGGAGTAGTATCCCAGCATAAGATAGGCGTATGAGGCTCTTGAAATAAACTTTTTAATTACCTAGACATAAGAGTAGTGACAATTCAAATATTTCGTTTACTGAAACGTTTAATGTGAGTATTGATGAGATTTCTACCAACAAAAACCTGGATGATTTGATTAACGAAAAATGTAAATAAAATAAATTAAACTACAATTAATATTTTAAATTCATTTTTTAAAATTAAAATTCTATGACTGTATTTTAAGGAGGAAAATGAATTGCAAGGTAAAAAACTGTCAGAAATTCATCATATCCATGTGTTGTTTTATAAAGATGGAATCTGTGTTTCCGACTATGAAGTTATTAGATGGTTCATGAAATCTCTTTACATGAATGGAAGAAATGGATATCGAAGTCGGATGAGGAACGTCAGTGTGACAATGCTAATTGTAAGTGTTGTAAAGCGCCACGTAACACAGAGCATATTAGCGATAATAATTGTGGTCGGAGTGACAACGTCGGAGGTATGAAGAAGTAGGGCGCGCTATAACATGAAGCTTGGGCGCCCGGGGCTGGCGAATGCTGCGCCTCCCGCCGCGAACAATGCGCTCATAAGCGTACGCCAAGCAATTTGAGGCCGCCGCGCCGCGCTTCCGGTCTACACTTCCGGTGGCGACGCCCGCCGTTGACGCCGCCCTCGCGCCCCGCCCCCGCTCCCGCCCCCGCCCTCGGTCCGCTGCGGTGCCGTCACCGGTCCCCGCCGACTACCTTTCCCAGCCGTTCCTTCGTCGGCGAAAGTGCGTCCCCGCCATCCCGCTCCCGTCAGCCCATTCCTGCGACCCCATCACTGCAGCTCCGACCCCACAACCGCCACCCCCGTCCCCGCCTTCTCGCCTTCCTCTCCCTCCTCACAATGTCCTGCCGACTTGCCCTCTTTATCGGATCCTCGTTATCTTGTTCCCGATATCTTGTCTCCGCCATCTCCTCCCCGCCATCTCCTCCCCGCCATCTCCTCCCCGCCATCTCCTCCCCGCCATCTCTTCCCCGCCATCTCCTCCCCGTCATATCCTCCCCGCCATATCATCCCCGCCATCTCCTCCCTGCCATCTCGTCCTCGGCATCTCTTCCCTGCCATCTCCTCCCCGCCATCTCCATTCCATCTCCCTGCCATCTCGTCCTCGGCATCTCCTCCCTGCCACCTCCTTCCCGTCATCCCCTCCCCACCCACTCATCTGGCCCAGCCATTCCGTCCCAGACATACAATCCCAGCGTCTCCTGCTGCCATCAATTCGCCCTCTAAACCACGACTCCCGCTCCAGATCCTTACCATCTCATCCTCACCACGATGTTCTCAGAATCACGTTCCTCCCACATAGTTCTCGACATCTTCTCCCGCCGCCACGTCCCTCATTCCCGTTCTTTCTTTTTCAAAGTGAATATTCCTACTGAATATGACTTCATATTGTCCTGTTCGTAATTTTTCAATCGCGAAATCGGAGTATTGTCTCCGTATTAACGTAATTCACCTTTCAAAACGAAACTCAATAATAATTCAAAAGCATTTTGAATTTTCGAGTAATAAAAGTTTTATCGAATTAATTTTCTCTAGAATTTTGATTTGTGTGGAAGACTAGTCTTATTGTCCATTGAGAGAACGAGAATGAAAATGACGCATTCATGTAACTCCCTACATATAAAGTAGTAGTATCAGCAAATCACTCAATGATCCATGCAATGTGGGTGAGTCGCCGGGCGGTGACTGCTGATGGTGCTTCACAGAGAGAGATGGCAAGAAAATCGATGATTTTAAAACATCGATATTATAACATCTATGTATTCTTCAGATCCATATATTTGTGCAGAAACGACGATGTTTTCAAAAAATGAAAAAATGAACTTGTAGATTGCTCGCAATGAACAGCCATTGACAACTGTTGCTACTGTCGATCCCCAGGCGGCCCGAAACCGCTTGCTATTCGCAACCTTTCTCCAGTGTGGTTAATTAAGATGGAAAATTAAGATGACAATCAAATTCAAGGCATAATATACTTTAAACTAATATTGTCGTGTTATGTATCACATCAGAACCAGCTATTTTACTTCGAAATGTTTCATCATATTTAAAACATCGATATTTTAAACATCGATGTTTTCATCGACATCGAAAACCCTTTGATGATTGTTCGCCGAACAGCGCGCGCTTGTTCGCGAGGACGAGTGGCCCCCACCGATGTGCCGCTCCCGGACATTTGCAGTGGTGCACTTGACGCAGAACCAACGCACTGTGCGTGCGAGTGCACGGAGGGAAGCTGCGCGCGGAAATGAAAAGATCGCAGCTCTAGGAACTGAATTGGTGCTCGTGTGCGGAAAGAATAATTACCTCCGGCCCCACATGATGGAAGACCCGTCACTATATTCCATGTATTCATAGAAGGGAGAAAAGCTGCCAGACGGTAATGAAGTAGCTGTGGAAATGAAATGTTCGGTACTCGTTTGTCGAATGGATAATTATCTTCTGGTTCCAAGCGAGTGGAGATGCGTTACAACTTTTAGAGTCGTTCAGAAGGAAGTATAGTTGCAAGAACGTTATAATAGAATGTATATTTCACCAGTTCGTAACGACGTAGGATTGTGCCCATATTGCAAGGATGCAGCTATTTCGGGCGCTGTGAAGAGATATTTCTGCCCCAATTCAGACTTATTACTAACAGATTAATGTAGATCAAATTAGCTGTCAAATGTCTCCCTTATAGTGTTTTATTGGTTGAGATAATACAAATTGCATATAATTGCATTATATGTTTACTATTCTGTAAGAAATACCATTCCCCGCTGAAAAATATTAATCACACTATTTAGGATGCGTGCCTTATACGTTGAAGAAAATTTACTACATTATTTGTAAAGATGTATTTGTTGCCAAATCATTTGTAGGCAAAGTTTATTTCATTTCATCTCTTCATTATAGGAAAATATTTAATTTTCGCTACTATGCACTCTATAAACTAACGTAGTCATTCCATACAAAGATTTTCACTTTGGCTCTCGCTCGAATAAGAACAGGCATTCTGGTAGAATCCAAATTTTTTTCTAGCACTTCCATACGTACGAGGACGAGGAACGAGGAATACGTACGAAATTTACCAAGGTGTTAGCTATTTTGGTAAATTGATTTGGTCAGTGAGAGACAATAAGCTATGATACAGACATTTGTATTCAATAGACTCATTTTGATGAATTAGAAGTAGATACAATAACATGCAAAGCAGAATTTTCAATTTCTGTGGAACTTTCGAATGAGCAAATTCTTCAAGTATTTTTTTCTCTCGTGGATAGCTTCATTTTATTTTGTCACTGTTTTATTACTCATCATGCGAAAATCGGTGACTGCGTTCGAGAGGCTGATATCTATAAATCCTTTTCCTCTCAAAAATACTCGTTTACCCAACAAATTTCCTGTTCATTGATCTTCGAATTATTATTTCTAATGCACGCGGCAATCACACACACACACACACACACACACACACACACACACACACACACACACTATTTTTGTATGTTTCTGATTCATTATTGCAAATGTTTCGCTGTCAGCGCGTTAGCTTGTTAGTCCAGCAGCTAGATGTTATCATCTCCACAGCGAGCAACTCATCGCCTTCTTCCACAGCATGCCAGCCCTTGCGTGAAGGTGGGCCTCTATTTTTCAGAAGAATGATATGAAAAACTAGCAGTGGTCCTCCGTTTCAAAGTTGGCTTAATTAATCACAAAAAACTCCAATATTTTTAGTGCTTTGCCATAACTTCCGTGTTGGTTGAGGTCTGCCCCCGGCAGCGGAGGAGAGGTGGAACATGCACGTGGCCTCGGCACGTGGGAACAGCAGCGGGCCGGGCACTTCCGCCTTTCTGCCCTTCGTTCCACCTAACGATCTGCCCCCCACTCCCTGCCCCCTTCCGCCCCGCTCATCACACCCCCACTCGCTAAACTCGAAACGCGCCCTAGTACCCTTTCACTGCCCATTTCCCAGCCCGCCCGCCCCCCGCCCACTCCTCCCGTGAGTTCATGCGTGACCTATAACGATGTCGTCACTTCAGAGAAAGTACCTACGTAATTAAAGTTAAGTTTACCCCAAAGAGTTTGTTCGGACTTTCCGTTTCTATTAGCTTGTTTACACCCAGCGAATTATTTTGGAGTATAAGACTTGCTGTTTAAGGAGTGAATGAATTCGTAAAATTCGCATAAAAAGTTAAAAGCAAGAAATTAAGTTGTTGTTGTTATTGTTATTATTATTATTATTGATACTTCACATTTAGTGAACTGAAAGAGTAAAGATAATAGTAAATCGAAAGAGTGGTGCTTTAGCCAAAGCTTGTAAATTCGCTTATTTGTTTACGTGGCACAAGTTTACTGTAATAAGTCATTTTGTGGTGGCCGTTTTAATTTGACCAGTTGTTTGCTAGTGTGAAGAAAAAGTTTACAAACGAGCTTCTAAATTAGCAAACGCGCCAAAAACTCCAGGTGGTAACTTCATTCGTATTCGCTGAGGAAGCAATGCATTTTCTATACAGTTGAATTGTACAGGGCGGATTAAATAGCAGTATCTTGTGATTGAAGTAGTAAAAAGCTACTAAATATTTTAGATCTCTGATGTTTTTTTAATCCTGAAAATCGTTATCACATATTCGCACAATTTGCTGGCACTAAATTTTACTTAAAAATTAGCGCTTCAGAAAATAAAAATTACGTGTTAATTAATGCCAAGGTGCTTTTCTTCTCATGAAACTGTTTGTTGAGCGAGACGCAAGGTTTATGTGAAATGTAAGATCATTAGCTGAAAAAAGTCATGATTAATTTTCACACCTCCAACACAATTCCGTACCAATGCCGTTCACCTCTGCTTTCGTTGTCAAATTGTAACTCTCATGCTGTTTAAATTTACATCTTATGTAAATTTCTTGATGCTGATATTCGATTTTCCAGTTCCAAACTAAGTGTCGTAAACATTTATTTGTACTAGTCATTAACATTGATTTTTTCGTCTTTCCGGGCGCGTCAACGGCTTCGGTCATTAGTCCCGCAAGTGTAGTGCATGTTTTTTCCTCAGGAGATAGCGGTGATCCCCCGCTGGATGGCGAAATCCGGCGCCGACCTTCCGTCGACTAGTGGGGTTTCCCCCTAACCAGGACTCTCCCACCAGCGGGGCCCCGCCCCAGCAGGGACAAGCTCTAAGCTCTCGACCGGTCTCCCGGAATATGTGGTAGTGTAGTGCATGTAAGTGTGTGTGTGTGTGTGTGTGTAAGGGGAGAGGATAGGACAAGGAAGAGGAAGGAATGATCGCGCGCGGCCCGTGGCCCGTTTGGTAAGGTACTGCTCCGCCATTCGCCGGTGTTGATCGGATTAACCACGGAAAACTACCGATCAGAGCAGCCGGCCGCTAGAATTCTCCTCCAGACAGCGACTGAATTCGACCTAGCTGAAAAGCTAGTGTCGAAAATCCTGCCGCCGCCAGAACTCGAACCTAGGACATCCCGGTGAGAGGCGCAGCAGTGACATCAGTTGATGCACTGAGCTACCGCTCCCGGTGTCGTTAACATCCGTCCGAAACGTATGTGCACGTGAGCGCACCGTGTTTGCGGTGTGAAGCGTGGTTGCCGGCGCCCCGCCTGCGGTCGCGTCCCGGCTGTCTGGGCCACGCTTCGCCGCCGATTCAGGTCGCTTCATCCCGCCCCGCCCACCTCCACCCAGGCCCGCCCTGCTACGACACGCCCCTCCTAGCCTCGCCCCGCTCCTCCGTGCTCCGGCGTGCCATTCACCTCCCCGTCACCGACTCCCGTACCTTACCAAACAGGCCACGGACCGCGCGCGATCTTTCCTTCCTCTTCCTTGTCCTATCCTCTCCCCTTACACACACACACACTTACACTAACATGCACTACTCTATCACATATTCCAGGAGACCGGTTGGGAGCTTAGAGCTTGTCCCGGCTGGGGCGGTGCCCCGCTGGTGGGAGAGTCCTGGTTAGGGAGGAACCCCACTAGCTGACGGTAGGTGGGCGCCGGATCTCGCCATCCAGCGGGGGAAGATCACCGCCATCTCCCGAGGGGGGAAAACATGCACCACACTTACGGGACTAATGACCAAAGCCGTTTACGCGCTCGGAAACACGAAAAAATCAATCAATAATGACTAGTACAAATGAATGTTTACGACACTTTGTTTGGAACTAAAAAATCGAATATCAACATCAAGAAATTTACGTAAGATGTAAATTTAAGCAGCAATGACCACAACAGTAGACGCGCCCGGAAACACGAAAAAATCAATCAATCACCCTCTCCCAGGCTCGCTCCTCCGTGACCGACTCCGCCCTACGTCGTTCTACTCAGGTCGTCCTCGTTTTTCTCTCCCGCCCCAACTGGACGTACTCCGCCTCATCGTGCCCCACTTGGCTCCTCGCCGTCCCGGTCTTTCCGTCAAGTTGTCATTTTCCTCCCTTCCTGATCTCCCCTTCCAGCTGTGTCTTGTGCGCTTCGTCTCATGTCTTCTTGCCCCATCTTATTCCACTTTGAGTCGAAGCCTTCTCCACGCATCCCCACTTCCGAACCACGCATCCCCACTTAACTCAGGACTTTGCGCTCTGTCGTGCTCATTTGCCCTAATAACAACAGAGCTACAATGCGAATCTCAAACTGTCTTTCCAAATGTAGTTGACAAATTGTGTTCGCGACAGATATTCCTCCCGGTTTATCAATATCCTCGTTTCTTCTGCCTCATTTCGCTGTACATACGTCATAGCTAAAGTTATTAATTTCATTATTATTCATACGTCAGAAATTTGCTCCTGCGAGCAAGGAAATCGCGAGAGCTCTTTGACAATGTTCTATTCCGCCGCGTTTTCCCTACCCCGCCCCATTCCCGTGCCGCACCCCGATGTACCGTTCCTCCCGAAATACATCGCACCTCTTTCGTCCGCTTTGCCCGCTCCTCGTGGCCCAACTTCCGCCTCTTGGACCGGCGGAATTTAGCTCAGAGCCGCTGTTTCTGCAGCGACTATGACCGGAATGTTCTAGGGTTTGAGTCCCGACTGTGGTGGATTTTCCACACTAGCTAAATAGCCAGATTAGATTTAGTCACTGGCTCGAAAAAATTCTCCCGGAGAGCTGCTCTGACCGATAGTTTTCTGTAATTTCTCCGATCAATACTAGGCGAATGCAGGAGCTGTACCCTAAGAAACGACTTATGGACTGAGTGCGATCTTTCCTTCATTTTCGTTGCCCTGTCCCCTCTCCTTTCACACACATACACACATACACATGCATTACATTACCACACAAGTTGGTAGACCAGTCGGGAGCTTAGTGCTTGTCGCGACTAAAGCCCAATATGGGAGATACCTGGAGTAGGAAATCTCACGCAAGCTGACATGTTGATGGCGTCCTTCACCATCCAGAGGGAAAGCAATCGCCGCCAACTCTCAGAATAAAACAATCGTTACATTGACACAACTAGTGAACATAGCTATTGACGTACCCGGAAACATCAATCAATCCGTCATGGCGACTGAGACCTTTCATACTTTTCATCCCAACCTTTCTTACCTCGTTCGCACCGGTCTACGCCATCTCTCTGCAATGCGCCCCACCCGAGCCTGCACCGCCCAGCCCCATCTCGTGCCGGCTGAGTCCGCCTCACATCGCACCCCCTCTCCTCTCCGGCCGTCCAACTCGATCCACCTGGGCTCCCCTCCTCGCTTCGTCCCGCCCTGCCCGCCTCGCAACGCCCCGCTCTCCCCCACCCGCACCCCAAGGCGGCACCGCACTGACCGACCGACCGGAGCCGTCCCGTCCTGCACTCCCTGCGTCGCCCTGTCTGCACCGCTCCCCGTCCAACCTCCCCTCTCCGTACTCGCTCCGTCGTGGTAAGGCCTCATCCACAAAACAAACTTAAACGTTACGTAATGCTGTAAACTTATCAGTAAAATTTACTCGTAAAAAGAACATTCACAATGACGAACGTAAGGTGGAACGTAAGTTTTGCCTGAACGAATCAGAATTTAACGTATTGAAGCTTAATGGATTCGTTTGTAGCATGGTTCATTTGTAACATATCACCTTTCCGCGATGGTTTCTAGCTTTTTCTTCGACTTTCGTATCGATTTGTCTTTATAAAGTATATACCCTAGTACCTGTTGTATTAGTGCTCGCATTTCCTTTATTTTATAAATAAATATTGTCTTGTGACAAATTCGCGAGTAATTCGTCGAGCACAATTATTTCGTTCGCGAACTAGTTCTCTGTATAACAATAATGAAATGACATAACCACAAACTACCTGAACAGAATCTGAAATCGACCTTCCATTTGCTTCTCGGGGATTTAGTTGTGCATTTGTTTCTTTTATGCTGGTCTTTAATTGATCTTCGGTACAATTCCGATATAAACGAACGTAGAAGTGTGGTGCTTGTGAACTCATTAGTTTACGAATTGACGTCTACGATTACGTCAGGGCGTTGTGAATGGTCTCGCTTGGTAACTTATTCGTAGACTTTGCTGTAACGTTACGTTTTCGAATGTTCGCATTGTGAGTGAGGCCTAACGCCTTGCCATTAGTTTCTCCCTCCCCGCTACGCTCGGCTCCGCCGCGGTCTGCCTTCCTTCGCCCGATTCCGCTTCTCTCCACGCCGCCTGCTGTCCCACTGCCGCGTATGATATACTGATGAGTATATCACACCCCTCTGTCCTGTCTCGCCGTGTCCTGTCCCGTCCCTCATCTTCCCAGGCTCGCTCTCCCCGACCAGCCCCGTTCCCCCCCCCCCCCCCCCTCTCCGCCTCCCTCTCCGCTCCCTCTCCGCTCCCTTCTCCGCTCCCTTCTCTGCTCCCTTCTCTGCCTTTCTCTGCCTCTCTCGCCCCTCTCCGCCCCTCGCCGCCCCTCGCCGCCCCTCTCCGCCCCTCTCCGCCCCTCTCCGCCCCTCTCCGCCCTTCTCCACTCCTCTCTGCTCCTCTCCTACCCTCTCTGCCCCTCCGCCCCTCACTGCTTGTCTACGCCTCTTTCCCCTCTTTCCCTTCTTTCATTTGTTTCTTTCCCGCCATCCTCCGCCCCTCTCCTACCCCCTCTTCCCCTTCGCCCCTCTCCGCTCCTCTCCCACCCACTCTGCCCCTCCACCCTCCGCTTCTCTCCGCCCCTCTCCGCCCGTCTCCGCTCCTCTCCGTGATCTCGCCCCGCCACGTACCATCCGAGTTTTCTGCACCCTTCGTCACCCTGCCTTGTCCCATCACACCTCCACCCGCGCCGCGCCGGTGCCCGTGGGAGAGCGACGAGAGAGTTCGGCGACCGGCGCGGCGCGGCGGTCCCCAGCGACTCCCAAGGGATTAATCAGCCCCCGCGCGGTCGCGCCCCGCCCCACCATCCGCTCCCCTCGCCGCGCCCCGACCAGCTGCGGCCTGCGCGGCGGCCGCCCTCGAAATTAGCGCCAATGACAGGACCCCCCCGCGCCCCGCATATTGGCTTTCCCCCTGCAGCCCCGGGCGCTCTGCTGCTTGCGTTCTTTGTCACGGGAAACTAATATTTTACACCGTTTTGTATTGGTTTTCTAGTCTATTTTGTAATTGGAGTATTTTTGTGCAAGGAAATATTTATCTTTCTATTTGGCTAGTTGTGTTTCTTCCACCAAATTGTTCTCTGGGTCTATTCCACTCAGTGCGGTACGTGACTAGTTTTGGTCATTGAGGGTGGTGACAAGAAATATCTAGTTGACAGTATTTCAATAATAATCTCAATAATTTATCATTATTAATCTTAATCATCCACATTGCAGAGAGACTCGTACATATTCCGCCGTACAATGATCATTTTTATCACCCGGTTTTTCTAACCTGCCTTCTTGTCAAAATTTCAGTATATTAAGTTTTATTTCCGACGTAATAATACCGTGTGTTATATATCGTGTTACATCAGACAATCGTCGAAATCGATGATACGTCGTTTAGAATATTTTTATTTAGCATTACATTCCAACTTTTTTCCGTTATCAAGAGGGATAATGGGAGGGAATATCCCTCACGCCTATCTTTCTATGAATCTAAAATATTTCGTTTCCCGTGCAGTCATTTAAATTATTGCCCTCGTGACTTCGCCCCTGAAATTGACCTACGAAGAGTGACATCTAGATTAACTTGCTGATAGTGGCTGCAGGCAGTTATCTTTAGAAATATTTGCCGATTCTCACTCTCTGGAAACCGCAGCTGCTCGACCAGAAGTGAACTTCCTAATTTTGCAAATAGCATCTCTTCTGCTTGATTTGCTTCTCTTTCCGAATTCCGTTTCATGAGTGGAATTTTTAAGCTTGTTTTCTAAATACGTATTTAAATTGTTCTTTATAATATGTTTCTAAGTTCTACTAAGGCTAACTATAGAATAATAATGTTAACATTCTTTTGTCATCACATCCGTGCATCTGAAAATCTGCGTTTAAATATGTGGACTTTATTGTCCGAAGAGCAGAAGAAGACAATACTGTCTCCAAGGAAACACGGAGTTTACATGTTTTATTACATCGTCGCATTTGTTAACAATGAACTTTCATAAATACATTAAAATTAGTTAAAAGAGTGATATTGCAGTATAATTTCATTTACGAAATAATACTATAATACCAGCGTCTAGGACTAAAAAACATTTCTTAGGATAGGCAGCAACAACTACCAATAAATTCCCTTCAATTACCCTACAAATATTAACGAAACATTGTTATTTACACGGTTAGAAACGCAAACTTCTCTCCTTCAACCATCACGAGCCATCGCGCCTGCCACCCAGCGAGCAATCCCCGCGCGCCATACGGCCTTCTCGGGGCCAGCTGCATCCCGCCCCCGCCCCGCCCACGTCTCCGCCCCCGCAATTAGGGCAGTCGGGCGCCGCCGTTACCGCCTCCGCCGCCAACGGCCATTACCTGGCGGCCTGGCCCCACGCTGTCCCCCCGTCACACCGGCCAGGCCTCTCCTTTGACTCGACTTCCTCACCCATCACTTTGGAGCTACTATGCGATTCATATTCTGTGGTGGCTTCATATTGATTACATTCATCTTTGATGATGATGATGATGATGATAATGATGATGATGTTTCTGATGATTTCTGTGCTAACACTTTTGCACAGATGCTTTTATGGACTTCGTTAGAAAAAATTAATAAACAATAACAACAATAATGAGAATATCACTTTTTGGCATTAAACGTGGGAAATTTCATACATCTAGTTAATATTTTGAGATAAGAATTTATATTATATAATTTTATACCGCCTTACCCAGAACTACTGACCATATAATGTCGAACTAACATGAAAATCATGACTGGTAAGTATACAAAATTGCGTATGCATTTATTATTATTACGTATTCTTTATCTAATGAAACTATATAATCCTTTGTTGTGATTCCAGGACAGATTTTAAAATAATCTTATAAAACATTCAGTAAATCAAGGATATTTTTAAGGAACAATTCCCGAATTGTGCGAATATCACCTTCAAATGAATTCTTCGTTAGCAAATGACCATCTTTCTCGTATACTGACGTACACAGAATGTCTCTAAATAAATGTTACAAACTTCTACGCCATGTGGAGGGTTGAAGACAGCTTTTGACCAATGAGCCTGTGCTGGGAAATTTCATACAATGAAGTTACTCACGACAATTCCCCTGATTGATAGGCAACTCAATATGCATTGGTGTTCGGCAGATAAATCTTTGAGTCAGGAAGCTAACTGCCAAACGTCAGTGCATGCTGTCAGAGACATTTGTTGCATGTTTAACTTCGTTGTATACAATGTTCTACTATATGTTCTTTGGGGAAAAAAAATATATTCGGGCTCTCCACATGCTTTAGAAGTTTATAACATTTATTCTGAGATTTGATGCCGTGCTCTGTTCCCTGGAGGCGAACAGTGAACGCGTGGTCTGGAAGCGACGTAACGTGCAAAGTTGGCGCGTGGGTCGTTCCCCATGTCACCGCCAGAGGCGCTGGGGGCGTGCGCAAATTCAAACAATCGCGGAACGCAAACTTCCTTAATGGAGCTGTATACATCCTACGCTCTCCTGGCGTTTATGGAACGCAGGCAATGTAACTGACCGTGTTGTGCCAGGTGTGCGTCGCACCACAGGTCGAACACGCCCACCGATCGTGGTATCGCGTTGAGTGGAGTGATTTTAAATGTGAGTGGTTGATAAACTTTCTTTAAATATCCTAGATTCTCGTTTTAACAGTTGATTAAATAAAAGAGAGCTAAAATATATAAAAAATAGTAAACTTCTCCATACATATCATAGAATGTCACATTGCCACCTACGAAGATTTCAAGTGGTTTAAAGCTTTTGTATTCCTACCATGCGTATCTATGAGAAAAAGGTGGGAAGCTTATATTGTGCTGTCTTGCAAAATCGCCTATTTAACTTTCTATTTCAATCGCATGTATATAAATAATAAGTATTATGGTAATGTAAACAGGATTTATCTTGTACTGTTACTGGGCACTTAATGAAACAATTTGAAGGTAAAATTATGCAAGCTATGTTAATGATACATAGAGGTTCATATTTTACGCATTTTTAGGCATGTAGCGGAATTTCTCACTATTTGAGAATTAAAGTTACTTCATCTTCTGGCGACATGACCTAGAAATTCTTCCTTGAAGATTCGCCGAGTGCCCTGAAACCCCGCGGCGAACCTTAATCCAATTAATTGCACAGTCGCGGAGCACGCTCCTCCAAAAACCTCCGCCCGCCCGCGGTCTTCCGTGAGGCAGCCGATTACCTCCTTTGCAAAGGCGCGACTTGCAGCGACGTCGCTTTGTCTCTGCTTAGCGGCGCCCCCCCCCCGCCCCTCGGGGGTGGGGGTGGGGGCGAGGGGGCGGGGCGCTCTCAAAGGCGCCAGGCGATCGACGCCCGCTCCGGTCCTTTGCGCGGTTCCACGCGAGGCTCGACCCGCGCCCGCCTGCTACGCGGGGCATCGCTGCATGGCGGCGCACAGTGGGCGCGTCTTGCCCAACTGGGACACGTCTCTGCTTGATTGATTGGTGCTGCTGGGTGCGCCGTCTGTTTGGTTATATCTCGAAGATTGAAACGATTCTTTATTTTCATGGCTCACTTAAACTCGTATGTGAAATAATTAGGCGAATGGTATATAAATGATGTCCTATAATGAAAGAGAAAGGTATACACATATATTTCAACAATTTTTTATTTTTTGTAATATTTAAGGGATTATTTGTGACTTATAAAAACGTTTCGCTCATAAAAATAGCGTAGGTTCTATTTTCAAAGTACTCCGAATTTTCGAAAATTGCAAACGTTACAAATAATGCGAAAAAGTATGAGATTTTGAAGCACCGCTGGTTTTTTAAATACGTACGCAAACTGATAAACAAAAATGAACGTCAATTGAATGTGTTTATTAATGCTTTTATTACCAGTTTGCTTACCTCTTCATTAGATGAGAAATCCGATTGTATGCGAAAGGAAAGTATCTCTGCGGCGAGCCGAATCAGAACTTCCTGTTAAGAATTGCATTAATGTTGGTAGCAACCAGATGACTGTGAAACAAGTGAAGGGGACTCCACTTCCAGCTTCTATTATGATTGTGGTGAGTGCGCAATTTACATTTTTCTTTGATACAAGCTGCAGATGGTCCTACCAAAATAATTTTTAACCATTGTTACTGGGCACTTAACTAACAATGGTTAGAAATTAACATTCTCATCAGAAAGGTGTCAATGCGGAGAGACTTTTCTGGCCGACTATATTAAATTGTACTACAATGTGACATATATTAATGAAAAGTAGTCATTACAGTTAGTTTTTGCACGCGGGCTTATCTCACAGAGAGATACTTCGCGACAAGCTAGTCTGTTTCACGACCAGGGTATCCTGATTGGGGGAGGCTCCGTTAGCCGACGTATAGGTCGGCGCTTCATCTCGCCATCCAACGGGGGAAGACAACCGCCACAATAAATAATGTACTACACTTACAGGACAAATGATCATAGCAGTCGACACGCCCGGAAACACTAATCAATGACACCAGGGTATCTCAAGTATGTTTTGTCGTTAAAAAACGAATTTTGCGCTTGAAGGCGAGTCACCGTCCACGCTGTCGCCACCTCCCTCATCCCACCGCCTCCGGCCCTCCCGCCGCCGCCGCCGCCGCCGCCGCCGCCGCCCGGCCACGCCCGTCGCGTGCGCTCTGCTCGTCGCTCAGTGCGGGCGACGCGGGTCGTCTGCCGCCACCGCCGCCGCCGTCACCGTCCCCCATTTCCCGCCCCCGGCACCAGCGGCCGCGCCACGTCCGTTCGTCGAGGGCTCACCGAAGCCGGTGCATAAAGGACGTTCCCTTTAATACCAACTCTTCTTCTTCTTCTTCTTCTTCTTCTTCTTCTTCTTCTTCTTCTTCTTCTTGCTCGTCTTCGTTTTCTTCACCTTTTTCCAGGTGTTCGTTTTTTTTCGTCTCGATAATCTTATTGGGTTTTTTTCTTTTATTTTTTTTCTCTTCCTCCTTATGCGTCTCTATCTTCTCTCTTTCTTTTCTTTTCATTTCTCTTCTTCACACCTACACCAAAACCGGCTAGCGTAAAAGTAAAGCTTTGCGGCATTGTTTTCTATTTTAAATAATACAAAGACATTTGGTAATATACAAGTATGATGTTGGTTTAGCCTTCGAAATCACGGTCACCGTAGTTTTGAGGTGAGCTCCACATTTTCTCGTGCCAATACATCTTCATAGAAGTGCAGTAGGTTCGCGAATATCCGAGGTATTTGCGACCTTGAAACCAAGAATGAACACTATGAATATATAAACACGTGTACTGCTGTCACAGTGTCAATTGATTCTCAGAATGGCAATGACAAAGGACACACAATGTTTGACGAGTGAATTATCGAATTCAGGAAAGTGTAAATATTAATGCTGTTATGGGATTGTACAATTTAATACACTTTCCAATCACGACGTTGAATAAGTTATTGAGGAGTTCATTGGATACTATCAATGTGTAATACGATGTATTGTAGTGTATTGTTGCCTGATGATGAACAGTTTCTTCGAAACGTCGCCTTTACAATACAAGACCAAAGTTGTTGTGTATTGTAATGACTTCTTCGATGACCTAACAATTCTAATTAAAAGGAAAACGACGTATAAGTGTAAATAAGGATCGTGAAGTCATCGTCCAGTCCACATGCAGGCTCGCTACTATTATTGCCAGTAATTTATATACTTCTACATTCTGTTTATCAACTGAGTATTTTTTGTCTTTTGTCTGCTGACTGCGTCGTTTAATCGGGTCTCGGATAATTGTGAGCCCACTGTGCTAATACAATGGCGGAGACGCTGCTGAGATCTCCGCTTTGGTGTAAGCGCTGCCCCTTTTTACGCGCACCCAGCGATGCGCTTTGTCCCCACAAAACCCTCCATTCTAATGACCTCCCGAGTGCCTGTCGTCGGCTATTACCAGCACGTCCCAGTCGGCTATCGGACGTGATCAAATTCAACAAAGCAAGAAAAGAGTGCCACTGAACTGAAGTGCTGCAGTCCGATGTGGGGTTATTACGGAAAAGAGAATGATAAGAATTGCTTTTGGTCGATCCAGTCTTAAAACGAGAAGTTATCTGTGGATAATTGAGGGATTTAATGGTCTGGAATGGTAATAATATAAACAAGTTCATATGCTGTTCTATAACAGTGAGAAATTGTAGTAGATAATGAATGAATGAATGCCTTATTTTACGTGGCGAGACTCAGGCCATGAGGCCTGCTCTTCCGTCTGACCACGCAAATTTCGCTACGCTCCTTTCACCTACTAGGGGAGAAAGAAGGTATTACTTGGGCAACTGAACAGGTAATTTGAATTTAGCTCAGAGGCTTCATTTAGGCTTGAGGATCTTTTACATGCAATAAGTAATAAACAATATATAAATTTAAATGATGTACCGGAGACTGTTAATTAAAATCAAATGTCCTGTGTAGCTCCCGTTGATGTTCGCCAATTACAGAAACTGGTAAAGCTGCTGCGAGAGCAATTCCGTTGGCGAACATACGATTACTCGGACCATTCTCGGCCACGTTCACCCCCGTCCCGTCACACTCCTTTTACACGCTTTCTTTTGACGAACGTGTACGGAGTTGTGGTAAGCGCAATGCTACTTGTGAAATTTTGGAAGCCACGCTGCCCATTCGCGTCGACGCGAAAATTCCAGACTTGTTCGTTAAAAGGAAACGTATAAATCGGGTCTTAGTGTTAAAAGTAACATCGTTTAATTTTTACTACCCAGGAATTCCAGTATTAGGCTACAACTTCCATTGAGCATTTTATCGGTCTTCCCAAATGTCGCTTTCAGTAACCAACACGTAAAATCGTATACTTTATTACGGTCCATCTGTTATATGCTATATTAATTATGCTACAGAGCAGTTAAGTCCAAGCCCTCCTTCACATTTTCAAATAAATTTCCATTATAAATTAATGTGCACAGTAATTGTTAAATTATATTTTGTTGCGCTTAAATTTAAGAGTCGAGGCATTAAAGCAACTAAAACTTCGGTGGTTTTTGGACGATGTATTTTTAAGATGTTTTAATTTTGTACAGCGATGTTCGGCAAAATCGATGTTTCGTTGTCAGTGTCTGTTAGCACATATGCGGCCAAAATTAATTCAAATTTGGCGCCATACTTGGAATTCTATCATTTATAACAATTCCTTGGCGCTAATTAACAGCAAAGAGCATACATTTTAAATGTCCCGCGTTGGACTGTTGGATATTTTTTTCTGTAAAAACCGCGGGCTAGCTTCCAGAGAGAAAGGCAAAGACGTATTTCGTATGAAACGCCTTGGAAGGACAAACTGCTTTGAAAAGTTTGAACTGCTTTCATAGATGCTCGCGAGATTGCGCCAGCTACTGGGAACTCGCATTGTTGCCACTTCTGAGAACCATTTGCGTTTCTTAATATGACGCCACGAGAGTCACTTGTTTGAGAACTTTTCAACCGAGTGGTTTCACAAAAGATCGCCTCATCAGTGAAAAGGCGTAGTAATTCACATCTTGGCTGCATTGAAAATTTAGATTTTTGACTGTTGGTAGCGGAGGGTTCCTTACAGCCATGTAAACTCCGTGCACAGAGGTTTTTTTGGCGCGGAAACTCGCCTGAAATTATATTACGCCCGAATTACAACAGAAAACAATTTTCTGTTCGTCTAAGACAAGAATTTTCCTTTGTGCAAAGCGAGGAAATTGTGGCAAAACGCTTGTCGTCACTGTTATTCATTGTCTGTGACTCTCCCAAAACTCTGATGAAGCTATTTTGCAGCATTAAGATAGTTCGAGAATTACATTTTTTTGCCAATGAACATGTATTGGGAGATTGCATAAAACGAAGTTACATCAATTTTTACATGTAACTTTTGCCCCTGATGTTTAGGCAACTCCTTATACACAGATGTTCAGAGGCTCACGTTCTGACGCAGTCAAGGGGAATACATATCCTTAGCAACTACAAGGCTTACGACACAGCTGACGTCATGCAAAACCAAGGATCTATTTAAGGCTTGGCTCACATTCAGTTCGTTACTACAAGATCGTAGGAAAAATAAGAAATCCAACATTTCTCTAATTGTTTTATTATCGGATGAAATGCAGCATTTAATTGCGAGTTTGTAATTGAAACTTCGTTGATCAAGAGATTCTAGATTTTATTCCTCATGGTTACTGACGTTCGATCCCATCTATGTCAATGGGGCGAGACCTGCTGTCTGGATGGGATGCTCTAGAGTCTAGACAGCTGATCTGATCGCTTGTTTCTGTGTTTTTTTCGATCAATTCCAAGCGGAAGCCAGAGGAGTAGGTACCTTAAGCAAGAGTCTTCCTTTTCCAAATTCCACTTTTCTACTTGCACTCTTAGAGACTAGTGGATAGCTGATACCTCATTTCTATGTGGTCCATCTCTCATGATCCCAAAAGACTTGCAGTACTGTAATTGCGTATTTTTTGGGTTACTCGTAAAGCTCGAATGAGACTGAAGCGCCATCAGAAAGAAAGTAAAGAATTGTTTCATTAGTATTCCTAATAGCAGAGCAACTTTTGGCTCCACAATCCACTATTTTTTCTCGCATACTACTACGTAATAAAGAGAAAGTTATGTAATGCTGCTGCGAAAACATTCGATTTTTCGACAAAAAAACTTGCTTTGTGGGCCCCTGATACCAAAAACAGAAGCATTATTGCTCCTACACGTAGTAAATTACTTCCCCCAACACGGTGTGTAGTCAGAATCCACATTTTATAAGTCCTTTGGTCCCCAAAATGTGGATTACGGCCAAAGATCCGTCCAGCCATTTGATTTTTTTGTAGTACTTTTCACTAAGACGCTACATTTCCTCAAAAATGGCTCCGATTTTTTGTTATTTTAATTTTTTGAATAGTGTAAAGTTCGCTAATAAAAAGGTGATTTTCGTTGAAATTGAAAATTTTCGAAAAATGCAAATGTTCAACTTTCTTTTTAAAGCGTTAGAATAGTTATGCGGCCTCAGGCTCTTGGTGTCGTGTGAGATGAATATAATAAATACCTATATTTTAAATCTTTGTACCTATGTTTCAAAGGCAGCATGAGCAAACATATTTGCAGGTTGAAACCCCCTTCGAGGAGTTTAAGTAATATTATGCAACCGTTACAAATAAAAGAAATTACTCGAGAAAGTACGTGATGTTGCTACCAGTAGTTTTTTGTTGTTTCTATCGTTAAAATTTTAATTTTTAGTAAATTAAATAATAATTAATTTTCATTAATTTTACTTATTTGATTGATAGTTTGTGATTCCGAGCGCGTCAACTCCTAATGGTCATTAGTCCCAAAAATGTAGTGCGTATTTTTGCCCGGGAGGTGGCGGTGGTCTTCCCCCGCAGAATAGCGAGATCCTGCGCCGGGTCGACTAACGGGGTTTTCCTCAACCAGATATCTCCCACCAGCGGGGCACCGCCCAGACATGACAAGCTCTAAGCACCCGACCGGTCTCCCGGCACGTGTGGTAGTGAAGTGCATGTTAGTGTAACTATGTGTAAGGAGTGAGGATAGAACAAGGAAGAGGAAGGAAAGATCGCGCGCGGTCCATGGCCCGTTTACCAGGGTACTGCTCCGGCATGCGCGTGGTGTTGATGGGAGAAACCTCGAAAAACTACCGATCAGAGCAGCCGGCCGCTAGAATTCTCCTCCAGACAGCGACTGAATTCGACCTAGCTGACAAGCTAGTGTCGAAAATCCAGCCATCGTCGAGACTCTAACCTAGAACCTCCAGATCAGAAGGACTGCAGTGACATCAGTTGATGCCTTGAACCATCTATCCCGGTATTTCTCATTTAAATGTTTATTTATAAATAATTAATGACTTAAATAATTTTTAGTAATTATTAAATTTTATATTAAAAAAATGGACCGCATTTTTTACATCGTGTACGGTGGTCCGCCCCCATGATGCCTGGTGAGTCAGGTGCGTTGCCGTGGCGTGTTTTGTCTCCGCGCCCGGCAGACGCATCACGCGGAAGAGGAAGGAGTTGTGGAGGGGCGAAGGCAGGGCGGGGTGGGGTGGGGTCGACGCTCGCTGCCGCCGCCGCCGCCTGTTGCCGCCTCGTGTGCGACATCTGGCGGCGGTTTTGCGACGCGCGGGCAAAACAATCGCGATGCACGCGCGCACGCGCGGTGGAGACGCGGCAAGAAGCAGCGAGACGAGCGCGGGGCGGCGCTACAGCGCCGAGGGGGTGCTGATCGATGGGGGCGGGGCCCGACACAGTAATCGCGATGCTAGGCAGTGCTGGAGCTAGACTGGTTTGGGTCCGGGGAAATGCAAAATCTCCTAAATTAAAACTGTGAAAGTTGAATCAAGAAACTATATAAATTATTTTATTTCAAAAAATAACAAAAATTACTAAGCTCGAAAAAGTTTTTTGAAATATGTTTTAAATAATAGTTTAAAACATATATAATAGTTTAAATAATAGTTTCAAGTAAAAGTATTTAGTGATCAAATAATGCAATTTCCACGGTGAGCTTAAAACACTAAAAAAATCTGTCGTGCTTAGTGTTTAACAAAGTCACTTGTTAAATACATTAAATAATAAATTTGAATTTCGGTAGAACCTATTTTAATGTTAGCGTCATTTTCAGATTAGATTCATTCCTACCTTATAAGTAATTGCTATAATTAATTATGTATGTAAAAATTAATTTAAAATATTATGAAATATCAGACTACTGTAACCGACCTACTACCGCTTATAAAATTACAATAACAATTTTATCGAAATCTAATTTCTTTTTTTACTCATTTTTCCCACCACTCCCATCATAGGATCCCTTGCCTTGCGGGGCGCCAGGCGATGGTCCGGTCTGCCCGTGCCTAGTGCCCGCACTGATGCTAGGATTATTGATTGACGTGGTAGATTTTAGCAATTGCTAAAAATGCGAAATGTTACCAAACGCTGAAAAGAGGAGTACATTTATTTTTGACGGTCGGTGCAGTATATTTCTAAAGGTTTTCAACCTGCGATAAAATGCGAAATCACATACAAAGTGCGAAATGGTCGTGAATCTGTGATACAGTTGCTAAATTGCATTTTATTGTTTCTTACGTGTTCGCTTTCTAACTAGGAATGCGACATCAACAACACAGAGATGTTTGAAAGTATTTAATTGGACTGTGGCCGTGTTTACAAAAGGCGAAATATTAAATTAATTTCCCTTATTTCCTGATTTTAATGGGAAAATCTAAAAAGCATCGTAATATTTTTTATCTCAAAGAGTCCACGCTCAAATAATAGTTTTCTCAACAAACGCTATAAAATGCTAGTCTTGTTATAAAAATGCTATTTAAAATAATTAAAGTATTAAATTCTACCTTTACTATTGATTGTTTTGTTTCCGGACGCGTCAACTGTAAAGACATTAATCCTTTTTATTTGGTGTATGATATAACGTGGGAGGTGGTGGTGTTCCTCTCTTAGAACTGGAGATCCGAGGCAATCCTACACGTCGACTTGCAAGAGCTTGCTCCTCCAGGTATCTCCGCCACAGGGGTGTGCCCGCCCCAACCCGAATAAGCTCTAAGCTTCCGACTGGTTTCCGGACATGTGATAGTGCATGTAAGTGAGAGGGAAGCGGTAAGGTTGAGGAAGGCATATTGCGCGTGGTCTATGGCCGTGTTCTGTCATTCGTCTGGTTTGACAGGAGAAACCGGAAGCGGTGGCTCAGTGCACCATCTGATGTCACTGCTGTGCCTCTGACCGGGAGAACTTAGGTTCGAGTACCGAGGGCGGCAAGATCTCAGGGTATCACCCCTACTATGGTGATACCCTGGGCGATTCGCCTTTCTTCCTCCCCCCTCCACCTAGCTGCGCCACTGGTTGTAGCGCAAACGTGCTACAGCTGACACTGATCAGAACATTGATTGACTGATTTTTTCGTGTTTCCGGGCGCGTCAACTGCTTTGGTCATTAGTCCCGTTAGTGTAGCGCAAGTTTTTCCCCGGGAGATGGCAAGTTTTTCCCCGGGTGATCTTCCCCCCGCTGGATGGCGAGATCCGGCGCCGACCTACCGTCGGCTAGTGGTGTTTCTCCCTAACCAGGACTCTCCCACCAGCGGGGCACCGCCCCAGCCAGGACAAGCTCTAAGCTCCCGACCGGTCTCCCGGAATATGTGGTAGTGTAGTGCATGTTAGTGTGTGTGTGTGTGTGTGTAAGGGGAGAGGATAGGACAAGGAAGGGGAAGGAGGAATCGCGCGCGGTCCGTGGCCCGTTTGGTAGGGTACTGCTCCGGCATTCGCCTGATCGCCTTGATCGGAGAAACCACGGAAAACTACCGATCAGAGCAGCCGGCCGCTAGAATTCTCCTCCAGACAGGAACTGAATTCGACATAGCTGAAAAGCTAGTGTCGAAAATCCTGCCGTCTGATCAGAACAGCCGCCATCTACAATTCTTAACCTGGCAGAGGCACCAAGTTATTATAAATAGCCGATGTCAAAAATGCGCCCCTGTCGGAGTCGAATCTAAGATCTTCCTGTCGACAAAACTCTAGGTCAGGACTCCTCACAGCACAACTAAAGCATTCGGATAAAAGGCATTAGCTTAGTTAGATATTATTGATCTTAAAAACGTTGCGCCCCCTTTCTGAAAATGGTTCCGTCACGCCTGGTCCTTGCGGGGCCTCTGGCGGCGTGTTGTGGTCCGCCCGGTTAGGGGAGGGGTGTAGATTGGGGAGGAAGCGAGCAAGAGGGAAAAGGTCGCCACGAGGAGTGGGGCGGTGACATTTGGCTGAAGCGCCATTTTGCGCCCAACCACCACCGCTTCCTTCACGTGTCTTCCTGTTCAGACGGGCTTCACTTCCGCGCTTCGTTCTTGTGTGCTCTCTTTATTTTTCGTGCGCTCATGCTCTTATTTTTCATGATTTTGTATTCTCGTATTTATCGCATCTCTGATATTTTTCGAGCTATAGAAACGTTCTGCCCCCAAAATTAATATGCACACTGAATTATTTTATAAAATGGTTTAGATTTAATGCTTCATAGCCCAAAATACTCGGCTGTAGAAATGTTAATGATTTTCGATGTATTGTGCAATATTTGTATGTACTCTGTGTGCATGTATCTTTTTTTTCACCATTTCATTTTGATGGGTTACCTCAACGTTAATGGTCATGTTTGCATGTTCATGTAGGTGTACGCCATATTCAGAAGTTAGTACGATGAGAAGAAAGTTACTTCAAACAAGGCGGTACATTGTATGTTCAAATGTTGCAAAGAAAATTACTATAATTTTTCTCAGAAATTCCGTCGTATTTATAACTCAATCGGAGTGTATTTCTTAAACATGACGGAACAATAATAACCCTAAACTGTTGTATTGATTTAAGAATTAATTTGTATTTTATTGGCTGTAGAGGAATATACAGTAGGAATATATCTTGCTGGAGTAACACGGCGTATGTTCCGCCCGCTCCGTCCTGCTTGGTTCCGATCGGCCCTGCCCCGACCTCCCCATTCATACCGGGAGTGGTAGTTCAGTGCATCAACTGATGTCACTGCAGCGCCTCTGACCGGAGGTTGCACTCCCCACGGCGGCAGGATTTTCGACTCTACCTTTTAAGCTAGGTCGAATTCAGTCGCTGCCTGGAGGAGAATTCTAGCCGGCTGCTCTGATGTTAATGTTAAACTACCGTTTTCCGTGGTTTCTCCTATCAACACCAGGCGAATGCCGGAGCAGTGCCCTACCAAATGGGCTACAGACTGCGCGCGATCTTTCCTTCCTCTTCCTTGTCCTATCCTCTCTCTTTACACACACACTTACACTAACATACACTACACTACCACATATTCTGGGCAACCGGTCGGAAGTATAGAGCTTGTCCCGGCTGGGGCGATGCCCCGTTGGTGGGGCATCCTGGGTTCCTGGTTAGGAGGAAACCCCACTAGCCGACGGTAGGTCGGCGCCGGATCTCGCCATCAGCGGGGGAATATCACCGTCATCTCCCGAGAAAAGAACATGCACTACACTAACGGGACTAATGACCAAAGTAGTTGACGCGCCCGGAAACACGAAAAAATCAATCAAACCCCATTCATTCGAAAACTGGTGACGCCCGGTAGCAATGCCTCGCGTTGCGTGTTTCCAGAAACCCAAATTTTGGGATTTAATCAAATTTGGGGTAACATTTTTGAGTTGCAATCCTTTTCTCAGCTTCTCAGAAATAATCGTGCAAAAGTTTAGAGCAATCGCTCGTCATGCATGATGAAATGTAATTACACAAAATTGTATACTATGTATCATAAAAACCCTTGAAAGGCATAATAATGTCGAACAAGGAAATAAAAACTAAAGGAACAAACGTACGTACATTTTTATATGTTAAAATTGTATTTGTCACTATTGAAGTATTTTGATAGCCAGCGTCAGATATCGAATACCCTGCACCACTAGTGAACGTCACTATGTTCATGAAACTGTTTGATCTACTAATAGCATTGATACTCGTAAGCCAACTTATCAGCGAATTTATTTTCAATGATACGCTTCTTTTGTTGCCTTAACCAGCCTCTGGGAGTCAGGACTGAACTCCCAACCAGCAGCACTGGTCGAATACTGTTCCCTGAACGCCAATCACAAACCGGTGGCTAAGCCATTGAAAGCACCCATCATTCAAATAAATTTGTCGGTAAAGACAATGTCAACTTGAAATATTACCAAAGCGCAATCGGAGAACAGCGAGTAGTGCTTTTATTGACGGGATACGGCTTCAAATGCTCCTTCCGCCTGTAAAAGACGGTGTTTGCGAACGGCGAGCTGGATGAAAGAGAGAGAGAGGGAAGGAGACGCGGTGAGAGAGAAGGGCGGCGTTGGGCGTGGCTCCCTCCGCACGCGACCACGTGCCAAGGGGAAAGAACTTCGGGACAGCCACGATTGAAGGGTTGGGCTAAGGACTCTTGAATCTAGAAGTCGGTAATGTTTCTCATTCTGCGGCCAAACTTCTAAGTTCATTCGAACTTGAAATGCACGTGTTGTAGTGGAAGTGGTTAGTTGGGGAAGGCGAAAGAATATCGCTGCTCAAATGATCAGTGAAAGTGTTCAGAAAGAGGAATAATACACATCCCTAGCGAAGGTGTACCATCATTGGTCCCTGGTAGTGGATATCTGCTAAAAAAGAATTAATAATGATAATGGTTAATAATTGTTCTGAGGTCTGACGATCACTCGAGATCCATAGACTAATACGTTTTCCATTCGTTGCACTGAAACCCACCCTAGTGCAGGGCAGAAACGTCATCGCTCCGCAACAGTGCTGCCCTACACGCGTGAAGGGCAGCTAAGAATGAAACGGATTCCTGAACTGAGTCAGGACTTATGCGCTACGCAGTGAAATTATACACTGCTGTTCTTGGTCAGTCACATTGATGGAACTCGAAAAATAATTATTTTGAATTATGATCGTCGTTATAATTTTTATGAAGTCGTTTGGTAATTCTTACTTCTTAATTCATAAATTATAAACGTGTGATTTCTTTATTTAAAAACTACGAAAACTTCAAATGCGTATGAATCGTAATTTCATTTTTCGAGATTTGCCAGTGATCGATATAGTGATCGATATAGTACACAATTTAGAACCGAAAGGCTTCTGTAGAATTGTTTGATTACTGAAAACAATAAAAATATTAACATAAACATTTCCGCTGGTGTATGTTTGGGCGTGCGAGAAACATTTCTTGGCATATATATTCGAATTATTTTGTAAGGGTCACTATTTTTATTTTCACTTTATTAGCGTTTCGAAATTGAGACGCACCTAAAACACTTTAGTTTCTAAATAGCACTGGATTTGTTAATATGAAGTTATTCAAGGTTAAATTTTCGGAAAACACAATCTGATTTTCCAAACTTCGTGTAAATCACAAACATTATTTTAAGACATTTCTTGCGAAACATAATATACTACATCATTCGAAGTATCCCTGCGTGACAGAAGATCCTCAATTGCCTTCACAATTTCACCACAAACCTAAATCAGCATGGATAACTTCCGTACCTAACCTCACAATGGCCCGATACACTGGACTGCACTGACGCGATCGTCGGTGCAGTTTAGTGCGCCGTGGGTCCGTGTCGATGTGCGTATGGAACACGCAGTTCTTTGCACTGGTGCGCCCTAGCGGTCGAATGGAACACGAAAGCTGCCCTGAGTGCGCACTGGGTGCGCACTAGTGCGGCGAATGAAAAACGCTATAAGTCCAATTTGAGGAGTGGAAAAAGTTGATTTCCCTTGTTTGAATACCTTCTCTTGTAAGTAGAAAAGCTGACTGTTACGTGCCGCAACTTTGCTGCTGTCTCGTGATGCATGTTTTCGGCAATCAGAGTAAGAAATAAAAGTAAAAATAAGAATAAAAATAATGACAACAAACATAATTATTTATTTAACCCGATCTCCCGTATTTGTTTCCGAGTCCTTTTTACTACTGCTCTTTTGTGTGGTCAACTGCGGACTTTTCATTGCATCATCCGTACCACCGAGCCTCACTGATGCCAACAACCCTGGCATCACTGTTGTGGCTTAACATTTACGGTAGGAATCACAGAATTAACGTGAACAAAATTAACTTCTCCCCGTAGCACGTCACTCACAGTTTTTAACTGTTTTTGACGTAAATAAATCAACAAATAAATAAAAATTGAGATTTAGCTTACAAAACAAAATCAAAAAATTCTCAGAGCAATTAACAAAATGTTTATTATCTTATTAGATAATACAAAAACTATACACTATATTTATAAACAAAATTCGACTTAACTTTTTTTCGCTCTGCTGACTTAAATCTTAAGAATGTTCAAATTATAGATATGAAAATTATTGTATTTTTCATTGTATTTTTTCATTCAAAAATAAAATATTTACCAAGTAAACACATCGGCATTAATAAATCGACATTAAATGCATCGATGTTCCAACAGAAATATCGATGTTTTGAAAACATCGTCATCGATGGCGCATCCTGGCATGCTGGAAATCATATTCATCAGGTGACAGTATCAACAGCTCATTACAAAAAATTCACATACAATACATTTACATTATTTTAAAACACCTTGCCAGATGACATTAAACGATTAAATTCGATAGAAAGGTTTAAATCCCAAGTGAAATCGTTTCTGCTGCATAACTGTTTCTATACAATTAGAGACTATACTGAGCATCACAAGAAAAGTAACATTAATTTTATCAATGATACATAATGCATTATTTACCATTTGGACTGTATAAATGTGTATAAACAACCTGTAACAAGTATTGTACTGCATGGGGGTCAATGACCCCCATCTCGATCAGGTTTTTCGTCCAGTTTCCCTGATCCATTGAGCAAATGCTGAGATGGCCCCTTGTTTTGCTTCTGGACATAAATGTAACTTCATTATCTGTGCAGGTCTTCTAGAATTCAGTGGAAAATATAGTTATTCAAATTATCGTTTCCATGTTGTTTCGGCAGGAAGTATTATTCCTTGACGAAGGACATCATGGATAAGAGCCCAAAATGTATTGCTTATTTATTCTTGAAAATAGATTTTATTACATGGGAGCCTTTTTTTTCTTCTTTTTTTTAATTCAAAATTCGTGTAGTACATGACTTAGTGTAGGGATCACGGAATTTTGAAAATGTGCACAGAATTCACTTCTCCCCATAGCACGTCATACGCAGTTTTAAGGCCCATTCACAATGCAATCACAAACATAAGCATAACACATAGACATAGACATTAACACAAGCGAAGAGTTGGCGTATTCACAATGTCGAACATAAACACAGGCAAAATAAGAGTTTCTATTGGCTATGAGACGCAGCACACGAATCGACACGATCGACTTCGATACTCGATTTTGAGTTAACGAACTGTGATTGGCTCATTCCTTATGTCTGACATAAGCATAGCACAGAAGCTTGAAGCTTGCAAGCTCTTAAGTTAACGTCTTACGTGTTATGCTTATGCGAACGCATTGTGAATGAGTCCACTTATAGACGTAGTCCTAACTTTTATGTTAACGCCATGCTTATGCTTATGTTTGCATTGTGAATGGGCCTTTAACTGTTTTTTGACGTAAAATAAACAAAAAAATAAATAGATGGGAAGAGACCGCGATCCCTAGTGTATAACGTGTGGTGGTTGCGTGTGTTGCAGGGGTGACCCACGGGCGCGCGCGGCGCAGCACTGCTGCCGAGGAGGAGGACGGCTCCGACTACAACAACGACGAGCCGGACAACTACGAGGACGAGGGCACGGGCGAGGAGGAGGAGGAGTCCTCCCCTGCCCCGCCGCCCAACTTCTTCTCCTCCCCCGTCAACTACACCATGCGGCCCGGAGACGACGTCATGTTCCCCTGCCAGGTGGACAGCATCGGTGAGCACACATCGTCTCATCTCTTAAATGTTTACGCAGCATTATGTCATTAAATCAAATTCAAAATTCAAAACTTAAGTAGTATATGATTTAGTGTAGGGATCACAGAATTTTGAAAATGTGCACACAATTCACTTTTCCCCATAGCCCGTCATACGCAGTTTTTAACTGTTTTTTGACGTAAATAAATAAATAAATAAATGCTTTTTCTCTTGAATCCTTGCCATGTGAGTGGTATGTACAGGGGCGGATCCAGCCGATATTTTGGCGGGGGAGGGGATCGTAGATTTTTGTTATATAATAAACATATTATATTATATATTATTTATGAACTGTAGATAAACAATACATAATCAATACATTAATATTGTTTAAATAATTACATAATTTGAACATAGATGAATATTTAAATCAATTTTGCCTAATAAAGGAAGGTAAACAAAAATGAAATGAACAAAAATGAATATTTAAATCAATTTTGCCAAATAAAGGAAGGTAAACAAAAACTCTAGACCTTGGGGGGGGGGGGCATTGCGCCCATATCACCACCCCCTCTCCAGATCCGCCAGTGCTTCAGTAGAATTTGGGCAGAGTTTTTGAATCCAGTTCTTTCTGTTGAGTGGTTAGTTGGAAAACCTGTAATCGAAAGAAATATAATGTGATGTAAAGAAATGTAATGAAAGAAATGTAATAGTGGTTAGTTGGAAAACCTGTAATTGAAATATTGTTTAATAATATTTAATGATTTCTCCAGGTAAAATGGTTCAGATGTGGCTGAATGGAACTCAAACCATTACTATCAAGGACTCCATCTTGGGTGACAAAGAACGTGTTAGTAGATTTCCAAATATGACTCTTTTGATTAAAAATGTCAGGCCAGAGGACTCTGGTACATATACATGCCAGATTGTCTCCCAGCCTCTTGCCAACTTGACACACTATTTGAAAGTACCAGGTGAGTACTGAATTTTAATTTTATTATTATCATATCATTGTCATCTAATTTAATCATTAAAGTTAATTTTAATTTAAAAAACACATTTTGCAACTGTATTTCTCTTCGAATAGGCATAGGTAGGCTTACTTATACTTAGATCTCAGACATTATTAGCCTTAGACATTACTTACTTTACAGAATTGGTACATGGGGTGTGATTGTTGTTTCAATTCTTATTACTAATGCTTGTGAGGTAAATATTTTCAGAAATGATTACATGAAATAATTCAAAAATCTTTTAGTGAGCAATAGAATGCACGTTATTTAACTTGAGGTGCTATAACAGCATATGTTTCTCGCATTGTTTGTAACTTTTGTATTTTTTTATAAATTCAAAGGCCTGTGCCATTTTCATAAGCATACTTTGCACTCTTCAAGGAAAACATTTGGAACTGTTTTTGAGAAGGCCTTGGTTTTAGATTTGCTTTTGTTGCATGTTATATGTTGAAAATGTTGTTGGAGCTTTTTGTAAAGTATCCCCCCCATCACAATATAATTTTCAAGTTCAAGGATCCGATCAGGGAATATCAATTTTGAAGAAAATTCTGCAGACAGTTTTGTCGCTGACGTTGTTCTCAGGCAAATAGTCAGGCAGAAACAAACAGAGACAGACAGACTGACAGACTGACAGAGGTGGACTGATAGACTGGCATTCTGACTGACAGACTGACAAACAAACTGACAGACAGACTGACTGACTGACGTGCTGGCCATGTGTACTTATGTATTTGTTTATATGGGAAGAATGTATTTATAACTTTTAGGTTATTGAATCAAGCAAAATCTCACATAGTTTTTCCATTATAATTTAGCACATGATCCTCATTACATCTACCAATCCATTTGAAATTTTCAAATTCTAGCAGTTTGGTCTCCTCCAATTATTAAGTAGTTATTTTTATTTATTTCACACATACATTTTTGAAGTAGACAATAAAACTCCTCGTTTTCCTGTTTCTTTCCCTCTACTGGTACATAGACACAAATGAAGGAAATTAATCCTCTGTCTACCTTCCACCACACAGTTACAATTCGATTGGAGATCCAGTAACAAGATTGTATTCTTTTGGCCCATTTCTGATTTAGAATTATAGCAACACCTGATGTTGCATGTTCCTCTTGTGTGACTCCACTATGTATCATTGTATATTCACCTACCTTCATTGTTTCCTTCAATTTCTTCTTTGTTTCGGAGATCAATAATACATCGATGTTCTTTTCTCTTTGTGAAGTTCCTAATTCTTCTTCTTTGTCATTTAGAGATCTAACATTCCACCCACATACTTGTAGTCGTTCCGCTAATGCATATTCTTTACCGTTTTATCACGTATTTGTTGTCATATGGTGAGTTCGGCTATGGCTCTGGAGGAATTTAGTAATTGATTTACCTGATAGGACTACTGACCTATATGCAGGAATTTCAATATGCAGGTTAATCTCCTATATGCAAGTTTTCATTGAAAAAATTGTAGCCCTCCTCAAGAAAATTTTGTTTGGATGTTTCTGAAAATTTTTAATTCATTTATTTGCACAATTTTGAATTCATTTTCACAGAAAACTTTTGAGTTTTCAAGAAACTCCATAAGAACTCTTTTGAAGCACTCAGACTCACAAATGGAAAAATGTATTAAAAATGCTCATAACATAAATATTACCAATGTGAGAGATATATCAAAAAACATATATTTGTGTATTTTTTTAAAAATCAAAAGAATAAATCAAAATGGCATTGATGACATGTTATTGAATCACGCCAAGTTATCAGGTCAGATATTTCAAGGAATATTCATTTAGGGAAAAATCCTATTTGTGGTTTAACCATTAGTGTTGTTCAAGAACAGATGGTTGGATGGACAGTTAGACAGTCATTTTGAAAAAAAAATACTTTTTCAGATCAGAGGACCCCAAAGCATGAATTTCCCTTAAAATCTCAACCCCAGTTTTTCACAACAATATTAAACTTTCTTTTTACTGTTACTCTCCAATACTCTGTCTAGATGAACTTAGACAAACTGTCATAACAGTCATGAAGTGTATTCATACTTAAAAAACAAATATTGACCTAAAAGTTCAGTTTAGCAATCAGTAGCCACTTGTCAGTCCTGAAAACAATTACTCTATAATCTTTTTCTGATATTTTTTTTATAATTGTAACATTTGTTTGTAGCTCCAGCAAAAATCCTGAGCCACAGTCAAAAGCAATCAGCAACCCTTGGTCAGTCTCTGACACTGACCTGTAATGTATGGGGATATCCTCAGCCCACTGTCAAGTGGACACTCCAGGTTTGAAACAATGTTTTTATCTCACTTATTTCTCATTTTTTTCTTCTTATTTTAAGTTACTCTTTAAGATTTAGTTACAAACTAGTGAAATTGTGACTCTTCCTAAGTTCTGTTGAAAAAGATGGATATTATTTTTCCAAACCAGAAGTAAAATGTACACCAGGTGCGGATCCAGAAAGTATATTTTGGGGGGGATAGGTAGGATATTTGTCATTATATGGATATTTGCCATGCAAATAATTTATTATATAATATAATATTCTAGCAAAATATTAAAATGATTATTTAGTGAATTACTGTATGTTGTAAAAATTTATTTATTTATTAGCAAAATCATTGAATTTAAAGTTGCTAAATGATGGACAATTATAATATAATTTTCCGTCTATTATTCAGTTGTGAATGTTTACGATTTAAATAAAAACATAACAAATTTACATAAATATTTACGTTTTATTTAATCATACAACATAAGAATATTACATGTTTTATTTTTAGACTTTCACAATATAGTTCCCCATTTCCAAATGTACATTGACTGACAAATTGGGGGGGGGGTGATCCCCCCCCGTGGATCCGCGCCTGCACATTATAATTGAATGATTGCTTGAAGAGTAATTTCTGAGCACATGTGACTGTTGTTTGAAACCTGTTTTCAGTGACCTCTAATTAAGAAGGTCAAAATTTTGTTGTTCTAAGAAAAAGTTTTTTAGTGCCCAAATGTCCTGGTATGGACAACAATACACCGAATCATGAGAAGATCCAAATGTAATGTCTAGATAACTTCAGTGTTCTAACTATGATGACTCATATAAAATATTTTCAAATTATCCATACTATATTTTTTATTGGAAGAATGAGGAAGAATTAAAAATATTAATAGTAATGATAAATATAATATCTCAATGGAATATGAGAAACCTAAATTTCCATAGAATTTCTTCATTAATTTCTTTTTGCTCAAGAATTTTACTTTAAGAGGAAATGAACAAGTTTTATAACTTGAATTGTCATTGGAGATGTTGCTTGGATTGAAGAAAGAAAGTTACGTTAGAAGAACACTAAAAAATTTATATTCCTGCAATTTGGTTTCTATTGATGAAAACATTTTACCATGTTCTTATTTTTGGTTGAGAGAAGTTTCATAAATTATTAGAACAATAAAGTATCATTAATCAAATTTGAATTTGTGTGGATTATATTTTCCTATTATTTTTTCAAAATGTGTTTTGGCAATAATGGCAATGAAAGAATCTTTACAGGGCAGGGAAGTTCCTGATGCTACCTACAATGAAGATGGAAGTGTTTTAACTGTAAAAAGTGTAACGAAACATCATGAGGGTCACTACAAATGTATTGCTGACAATCATGTTGGGCGACCAGTAGATGCCACTATAGTGGTAAATGTGGCTAGTAAGTATTGAAGACAAATTGAATAAGCCAGTCATTGAACTTGTTTTCTCTTTCTATTTTTCGTCCAACAATTTTTATCTTCCACTAACTGAATGTTTGGTTGACTTTTATAAGCAGTGTGAATTTAATCATATCTATTTTGATTTTTAAAGCTCTTTTAGTTTATTAGACTTAAACATTTTTTAGACAAAATAATTTGACTTGCTTTTGTTATTTTCAGTCTGTAATTTGATTGTTAATTATTAAATTTTGTTTTGCATTGTATGTTAGTATACTTGTGTATGAAATATAGTAAATAATTTGAGATAGCTTTATATTTTATTAATATTTAATAATAGTCATTTTATTTCATTTCTTCTTGTATTTCACTCTTTTTGGCATGTATGATATGGTAATTGCACCTAGAATGAACAACAAAAATGTATGTATGCTTAATAGGAGGGGGGGGATTTTTAAATGTTTACGCAGCATTTGCATGATGTTTCTGTGACACTTTTGTTAAGTGCTTTTGCTCCTGAATTGTTGCCGTGTGTGTGTTATGAACTTTAGTAGAATTTGGATAGAATTTTTGGATCCAGTTCTTTCTGTAGAGTGGTTACTTAGAAAAAGAATAAAAAAACAGCTTAAATAAGATTATAATGACTAAACTTATGCTGTTTTAAAGTAAGAAAGAAAGATTCACCTGTCTGTAGTAGGCATCATGGGTTTTATTCCAAAATGAGAAATGTATTATTATGAGATGTGAAAATTATATTTATTTACATCATTCTTACATCTTTAAATTTATCATAATGAAGCAGAATTCCTCAGGGATTATGTTGCTTTGGTTTATTAGGAGAAAGGAGTATGCTACTTAGAATGAACTTCTGCTGCATAAACTATAATCCTATGTAACGGGGCTACTATTATTCCAAACTAATTAAATTATGACTTGCTTTGAGCAATATTGTTCATGTATCATTCGTGTATCCCCTAACCCTGATAAATTAAACAATGCTATTAATTTTTCTCCCTTGCCTTGTGAGACTGAAAGGGTGACTAAGCCCTGTGGAAGATTCTTCTTCGATAATTCTTACATTTTTATCATATCTTTTTCCTCCAATCTTCTTTACAATATGAATAATATTCACTTGATATTACTTTATTCCAGACAGACCACAAGTGACTGCTCAAAAGAGTAAGATAAATAGTGGGGAAGGAGAGACTGTTGATCTTGCATGCACTGTGTCAGGACAACCAAAGCCAATGCTGAAATGGTTCAAGGATGGGCAAGAAGTGGAAATAGGAACATCGCGGTTTGAGGTTTCTGCAATTAACAACACCTATATACTCCGCATTAAAAACCTGGAGAAATCAGATTTTGGAACGTATTCTTGCGTTGCCAAAAATAAACACGGCAATAGACAGAAAAACATTACACTTACAGGTGATTTTTTCAATATTTTGTTTATCTTTAAATAGAAAAAACACATTTTTTCAAAGAATTTTCAACAATACATTTATGTTATGTTTATATGCTAATTAAATGATGGATTAGGCAGGGATTTTTTTTTTCTTTTCTTTTTTTTTCCCCCTCCTTTGCATGTCTTCCTTACTGTATATTTCCAAGTGTAATGCTCATTCTAAAATCAATGATATTAAAAGTATAAAAGAAATGAAATATCAAACATTCCACATACTTCAAAAACAAAAGATATAGAAAATGAAAATAGTTATAAATGTATAGCAAAAGTATTTCAGTATACCTTAACAAGTTTTAAAGTTTTTCATTTTATTTGCTCTCATGTTTTGAAACTATCTCACCAAGTTCTTTTCCTCTTAGGAAAGTAGTAGGTACATGAAAATAATAATAGGAACTATGATATTACTGTGATAAAACTACAATGTTACAATGATAGTTGTTAATAGGAAAAAGGTTTTTTGTAAGAAGTCAGAAGTAAGTTTGGTTTTGATAGCTCATCATGGAGAAAAATAACAATGGTATTCATGAAGTAAATGTCAAAGAATCTATGTTTCAAAAGAAAAGTAATCTTACAAGCCAAAAAATATGGTAATCAGCCAGCTCGTCTTATCTGCATTTGATGTAGCAGAACAAAATTTTAGAGATTTAAATCCTTCAACGTACAATGCCATCTCCAAAAGACATGTTCATTTCAGCACTATTCTAAGGGACTCGTGTGGATTTAGGAGGTTGTTGTAGAGGTGACCTAAGTTGGCTACTGCTAACATGCTGACACACCCAGCCCCTTTCCTTTCACTTTGTAATGCTACTGCACCAACTTAGGTCCGGTGTTACAGGGCTAATGAGAATCAAAGGGAGAATACACCAAGATGCTTCATTTGTCTGTGTTACACAGTACCTGCTGCTGTGAAATAAACATAATGAAAATAAATAATAGCCTACAGAGGATTGTCATATCTCTTTTGGAGAGGATAACACCCATTCATAGTGATGATGATGAATAGAAGGAGAAGAGTTACCAAAAAGAGGATGTCATTCCAAAGTTAAATCACAAATGGTCACATTTATAAAAGACTTAAAACTAGTTTTTGTGTGTCAAGCAATACAATTGGGTCAATCTATACAGGTCCAACACTTGTTGCTCAATCTTCTCAGAAAAAAATTCTTTGTATATCAATTCCCTTATATTTAGGTTTTTCAAAACCATTTTTTAAAAATTTTATTGTATATGGTTCACAAATTATGGCCATTTTTTATTTAAGCCACATGCCAGATTTTGCGTTTGTAGGCATTCATAGTTTTGTAAATTACTTATGTTCTTGTAGCTTTTTAAATTAAAATGCATTGGTTTCAATAAACTCTGGCGTTCAAATGAAGGCAAATTTATGTACCTAGTTTTATATTTTGATAATAATTGCAACAAAAATTATCGAAGGCAAATTTTGATTTTCAGAGAGTAATTTTTCAAAGAAGGAATAGAGACACTACTTTAATTTTTACACATGTAGTGAAGTAACGTAATGTAAAACATTGAGATTAACCATTCATCTCAATGACTTGAATTTAAATAAATGAGAGTAAAAGTGATAATTGAATATGTTTTCATATAAATTAATTTATGACAAGAACAATAGAAGGATTATAGTGATTTGGAAAACATGATTGTTTGACAAATAACGATGATGTGCCAAAAAGACAATCGGACAGTTGAAGATCATATAAAACAGTATTATTGCAAGAAGCAGAGAGTTTGCAAAGAGATGTGGTAGAGGTTGGACATGCAGATAGAGATGGTAGGAAGTTGCCCTAATAGATGGTTACGCATCGCGAAAATAAGTTTCAGGTAGAGGCAGTAATTAAGGGGAATGCAATGAAGAGAACATAAATTTGTATGTTTTTAATTGGAAATTAGCTTCGGCAAAGAAAATGGAATTTTAAAAAACTTTGGAGTGTATAACAAAATGCTGTGTGGTGTAATGAACATAGAAGTGTTCATGAGATCCATTCATTATCCAAGCATGCTGAGCAGACTTCAGAAAGGGAAGTGAAATTTTGCAAAAGAAATGGACTTTCTAAATTTTGTTCAAGGTCTAGAATGTAATAAGGTTTAAATTAATTAAAATAATAGAATCAGTTAGTAAATGGCCATTAAAAAGGGTTTTGAATGTAGCAATAATATGATGGTGTTTAGTAATAATATGATGGGATGTTATTGGTGAAAATCAGTAAGTCACTGTTGGGTTAAGATTACTGCAGATGGTGAGAAGTTGTTGCCTTATATTGTAGAGCAAGGATGAATAATTTCTCTGTGCTTATATCACTCTAAAATAGAGAACAGTTCTTACAGAAGATTTTTGTGATAGATGTTATCATAAAATGTAGAAAAGAGGCTGGAAGATAATAATGATCACTATGTTCAAGACCATATGGATCTGACAGCCTAGTGCATTGCTCAAATTGCCATCCTTGGATATGGGATTGGATATGGTAAGAAGGGAGAAAATTAAACTTGTCATTCCATGTTGATTGGCATGAGGAAGAGATATAGAGTCAAGATAAGGATGGCATATAGGTAGAAAGGCAACAAGCTGGCTTCAGATACATTTTAAAAGATCTGAAAAGATAGAGAAAGTTTGTTGTGAGGTTCTCGCTCAGTGAGTGTCAGTGGAATGAAAGATTCTGAAGGGTCTAGTTACCAGGGCTTTCAAGACTTGCTCCATTAGCAATGCCCTTAATGATACGAGCTTCAGATGAAAAGCTTCATGTGTTCTAAGTCTGCATATAATTTTAAGATTGTCTGCAGTTTAGATTCCAAAGAGGGGATTTACTAGATAGTACCACAAATACTATTGTTCATTATCAACAAGAATGATACTTGAGAATGTTCATTTCAGCCTGGGAATGTACATGTTCAGTTGGTTGCAAGTTTAATAAAATATAAGAAATAAATAGTATCAATTATTGCTATGATATATGTTTGAAATGAGGTAGGTGATTGAGAATGGTCACTATGTGTGTGGATATGAGATACAACTGATTATTTAGCAGCCAGCAATTGGACAAAAGGTATACCTTGTACTTGGAAATATACAGTAATATTAATTTCTTTGCAGTTTTTGTGCATTTAATTCTTTCCATTCAGCATTCTTAATTTCTCCCTATTTTTTAATTGTGTTCTTTTAATGTAATGCAAGTTGATCATAAAGCAATCTTCATTTCAGGAATGGATGTTAAAAGATTAATGTATAAAATTGGAAATATTTGTTTTTTTAGTAATAATATGGTCTTCAGATGATCAGTGCTTTAGATCAGGGCTACACAAATTCAAGAATTGGGGATCAGACTACCCACAGTGGCTTGCTGCAGATGATCACATCCCACTTTCAGTAGACTAGAGCCGATTGGGCCTGAGCGTGTCTCCTCCCCTCCCTTTCCCTTGGATTGACTTACAAGCTGTGGGTCAACAGATAAGCACTGGGTCAGGACATATTAAGGGACCACCCACTGCAGCAAACCTACTTTAGATAATGTATAGATAGTACTCAAGCTTCACTGGAAACAGATATGCAAAAATTAGTGCAATTATTCCAACACAGTTTTGCGTGACTCATTCTTTTTTGTATCTCTTACAAGTCTCTAACTTATTGTCATATTACAGTAGCATATCCAATAAATGTAACTTTATTATCTGTGCATGTATTCTAAAATTCAGTGGGAAATGTAGTTATTCAAATTATCGTTCTCCATGATGTCATTGAAGGAAGTATTATTCCTTGACGAAGGACATGGTGAGGGATAAGAGCCCAAATTTATTGCTGATTTACTCTTGAAAATGGATTTTATTACATTGGAGCGAATATTTTGTTAACTATCCTTACAAAAAACACTCATTTTCTTTCTGTATTCAAATTTCAAGTAGTATATGGCTTAGGGTAGGGATCACAGAATTTTGAAAACATGCACAGCATTCACTTCTCCCCATAGTATGTCACACACAGTTTTTAACTTTTTGACGTAAAAATAAAATTCAAAAAAATAAAATAAAAACTGTGAAGGGCAAATATCAATGTACAGTGACAGAACTGCAGATAGTATTTTTTATGCCAACTGTAAAATGAACATAAATAGGCAATAACATAACATGAGTTTTTAGCACAATGTAGATGATATTATATATAAATCATATTTAAAAATGCTTCATGGCAATAGTACAAATTTTATGTTAGTGCACATGTAATGCTTATTCACATGTTCACAATGAAAAACCTTAAAAAACAGTGCAAAAATTTTCTACATTAATCAAGGGATGGTTTCAACTTTTGTACCTACATAGAATTTCACTCTTTGTGCATGATTAAAAGTATTGATTCATTGCAAATTGTAGTTTTGTATGTGTTGAGCATTTTCTTGAAATATTTTCAATCTTTCTGTAAACATACATTATATTTTCAGTAGTAACCTTTTATTTATATCTCTGAATTATTAACATTTTCCTAGAAAGTTGGTGAAAAACAATTGAGAATAAATATTTTTAAGTTTAATTTCTAATATGTTAATTCTTTGTAAATAAAATGTATTTCAAATGGTAACAGTATTTTGCAGTGAATGCTACAAGCACTTCATGAACAAAAGTATTTTTCATGTACACATTATCATGTGACAGTGGATTAGTTATAAAGTAGTTAATTGTAATTATCTATTGGCCCTGTATTTTCTTGGCAAGTAAAATAGTCATTTGGATTCTACCTTAACTTTTCTAAAAGGTACTGTGCCATTAATTGATTTGAATATTTAATAATTTCTTGAAAATGATTCATTACATTGGTTGTAAAGCAGCCATTTTTCTATATAAGTTTAATGCACTCAGTGCTGGACCCTGAACCTTATTCTCAAATAATGGTGTGTTTTTATTGGATGTCTTGAAATAAAGGTTACAGGTAGGAGACAAACGGATGGAAAACGGAAAACTGAGGATTGTCATGAAATTTGTTATTTTCTGTAAATATCAAACGTTTTTTTCTCTATTATTATTTCCCTGAAATAATTATTTTGAAGTAATTGAAATCAGAAATAATTGTAACTAGAAAATAATTTGTTTTTGAAGTAATGAAAAAAAGAAATAGTGACAAGGTCTAATTGGGTTATTTGCTAAGAAATAAAATTTTAATTCTGTAAAATCTTTTCAAATTGTTAAACTAATTACAACACCTTCTCTTGAACTCTAAAATCCAGTCAAATCTGTTCAGGGCTGCTTAAAAGTGAGAATTGAAGGAAATTTCATTTATATTTCTCTCTCTTTTTTTGAGAATTGCTTTGAGATTTTGAAACTGGGAATTCGAGAATTTTCTCTCTCTTTTTTCTCCCAACATTTTTTCGAGAATTGCTTATTAGTAAGGTGTCCCTCAATATTGATTTTAAAAAAATACTGATCTTCTGTGTTTCCTATTTTCCAGGTTTTCCAGATATTCCCAAATACCGTGGATCTCAAGTTAAAGAGGACAAAGTCATTCTGAAATGGGATGTTGAAAGTTCGGTTCCTATTGAAAAACATGAAATGCGCTACAGGAAGGAAGGGGTAAAGTTGATCTTATGTCATCCAAATTTCATGCTGAATATTAATAATCAGATTTTTACATTGAAACTTTCAAATGTAATTAGTAATTAGAAATTACATTGAAAATGCCAATACATAGAAAATTTGATAATCATTTCTGTGAATGTAACTTGGTAACTTTATCAAAATTTAATCTTTTGCAACTGCAGCATCTCTGTCCTGGAGGATCTAGGGTTTGATGGTGGCAAATTTTCAACTCATGCTAGATAGTTAGGTCAAATTCAGCCAGTGTCTGGAGAAGAATCGCAATAGCTGACTTGCTCTGCTCAATAGTTTTCTGAAGTTTCTCCCAGTACCAGGCAAATGCCAAAGCAGTAGCTTCACAAATGGACCACAGACTGCATGCATTCACTCCTTCATCTTGACACACATGCGCACACACACACACACACACTTACAATTACTCTTACAAGCTTTACAAAGTACTTATGTTGAGAGATCAATTTGGAGCTTGCCTTGACCAGGGCGGTGGCTGGAGAAGGAAATGAGTGGTGGTTTCCTCTGGAGGGGAAAACCACATAAGCAGATGTGCAGGTTGGAACCGGATCTCGTATTCCAGCTGGAGAGAAACACTGCCACCTCTTGGGATGCACTACACTTATAGGGCCAATGACTACATCAGTTGGCATGCCCCAATACGCAAATTAATTAATCAATCAATCAAAATGTATAATTCCAATATTCATATTTTTAATTTTGCCTTTCTAATATTTTCTTTACATTGTGAGAAGTTTCTAAGTAGTTTTTCTTATTATAATATATTTCAAATATGATTGCACCAATTTGGGCATAAACAGTACTACTGCTGCCTCTACATATACGAATAATATATGCATGAAAACATTGGAATCCTAACAGTGTTAAATATTTGTTATTATTAGAAAATATATTCCAACATTTTTTATTTGAGATTGAAAACATTTGTTGTTTAAATCATACAGTGATATTCAGTTGTTTTCAAATGCTTGTAATTTGTCTTCAGGTTGAGGATTGGGAGGTTGCCAATCCTATGGTGAAAGATCCTCAAGGAAACATTTACAGCGTAGAATATGCTCTTGAAAATCTTTCAGCTGGAAATTATGAGGTAGTTTTCCGTTCAAAGAATGAGTATGGATGGGGAGAGCAGTCTGAGCTGCAGCGTTTTGAACAAAGTAAGTATCCCGGGAGGGTTTCTTTCCCAGTTTTAATGTACATTCTGTGTAAATATAAGTGGAAAGAGAATTTAAAGTATGGATATTTTTTATTTGTGTATAATTGTATATTCTTGATTGTGTTGGACTCTAATGAAATAGTGCATTGTAGTTTTAGGAAGTCTGTTGCAAAGTGAACAAAGATTGTATCTTTCAAGATAGGTATAGTGTAACAATAAAATTATTTCATTTTTTATTGATACATTATTGCTTGTTATTGCCTTCGATTCAGAGTTCAATATACATTACATAACTGTGTGGATCAAGAAGATCTTGGTTACGAGGTATATGTGAAAACAGTTAAATCATGATAGATGTTCTCTTTTGAAGGGAATTACGAGAGGAAATATGAAAAGACAAACTGAGTGAAGTTAACGTCCAGTTAATTACCAAATAAATAAATCTGAGTCAATATTATTAGGTTAAAAAATAAAATCTTGTATAGGCATAGGCATTAACTGGTTCGGTCCAAAGGCCCTCGGGCTTTCTCTCGCCGCTCAATCATTAGAACCCTTGTAACATCCTTGGTGCATATATAATTTTTCTAAAAAATTTTTGAGATTTAGAAAATGTGATAATTTATTACTTCCTTCTTTTATGCATTAAGTTCCCATCAGTGCATGATTGATGAATAAATGTTATTGATTTTCACTTTTATTCTTATAAGTTTGTAAATACAGAGTTAATTTGCTCCTGATGGTACATTCCCCAAAGTAAGTGTTAAATACTGTACAAGATTCCAGCATGAGTTAATAAAATGATATTTTCCATATATTTCTAAATATAAGGCACACCTTGTATCTAAATAATGACTCCTTAAAATTGGAATGTGCCTTATGTTAGCATGTAATATGAACATTGTGAAATTTATGAGCTGTGATATTAGTGTTTATTCTTTATGCAATGCTTTACCTATGTATATACCTATCTATGCTACCCCTTACCAGCAGATAAATGTAGGTAAATGTCTCGTAAATGTTCAGGTATTTGAAATTTCATTGGAAATTATTTATAAATTATTTCAGTTAATGTACCAGACATCTACCTGACCATTGACAAGTATACTCATCTCAGATACCTATTATGTTTAACAATACAGTCTTGGTGAAGACAGACACTTTTTAAAAAATTATTGAAAATAGATGGCAGAACAATAAAACTTCTTAATATCCAAAATTTTTTTGTGAGATCTGCTCATAACTTGTATTAATTTCTACATATTTGATTTGGAGATATGCATAGAATTCAAAATTTTAATTTTTTTATATTCAGAAATATGTGGTATTCAAGATCTCTTGATAATTTGAAATGTTACAATGCTAGTTTGTCACTATTTGCATGTTTGTTTGTTTTTTTCCCCTTATTTTGTCCTCATTTGCATTTATTTTCTACAGGTGAAAAAGTTAATAATCATGAGGAAGAGTCACCAAGCATAGGTATGATTTTAGTTTTTGTTTTTTAATTTCCATATTTTTACTCTTATGTTTACATAGCATGCTTATTTATGTACCAATTTTTGCTTGAAACCTTTTTAATTTACTATATTTTGTTCATCTATTTTATTTAGAAGAGAAACCTGCTGCTGAGACAAGCAAAAGAGGTATGTTTGATAAGACTTTTAATAGAATGCTTTCTGCAATATGCAGATACTTGCATGTACCACTAGAATAATATTGAGTTTATCACTTTCTTAACCAACCCTATAACCAAATCATTTATCTTTTATCATCTTAATAATTGAATTCCCCTCTGAAGAAATAACAGACACAGAGTGAAGCAGGATCTGGAGATTTGATGTTATTATGTCTGAAAAGATTGGAAAAGCTTTTGAATTTAAAAGAAAAGCAGATCACAGGCCACTAAAGAATCTTCTTTTGAATATTTAATTAAATAATTATTATATTAATTAATTTTTTTGTGTTATGTTTTATTACACAGCTTCCTAGTTTTAAAAAGTGAGCAACATCTTTGGCTCCCCACCAATTTCTCACTGATGAAGAGCAGTGTTAAATGAAATGAAAAATAATGTAGTCTTTAGGCTCTGTACTTTTCACAAAAATTTTTCATTTCAAGGTCATCAGGGCAAAATGGGTGACATACTGCAAAAATCTGACTTCAAGCTGGTAATAACAATTGAGACCACTTTAGGGTATAGTTTCATAATCAGAAGGTCGCAGTATTTAAATAATGTGAATTGCAGCCTTGGTCACTATTTCAGAAGTGCATTGATACTTAGCAAAAGAAAAAAGTGCACTTTGTCCATGCAGGTTGAATTCAATTTAATGAAACCTCATTTACATCTAATTGAAGAAAATGAAATAATTTTTTCTTTCACCTCCAACAGACATTGTCACTTCACCCACAGCAATGGTGAAGCATGGCATTCTTAAGTGATCATTGCTAGATTTGCTCTTTATCCATGTATATCTGAAGTAACAGGGCCAGGGAGGCATGTAATGACATGTTCCGTTTTTTTAAGAGCTCAAAATCACACTTATTTTTCTAAAATTCATTAAATCTAATAAATATGAAATTAAATGATGATTTTAAAACTCATTTGGTATTCAGTTATTATTGATTATGATTATTGCTTCTCTGCACCAAAGCATGCTCCTTCCATGCAAAAAAAATTCAAAATGGTTGAACTGAGCAGTTGCTGTCGTTTCAGCAATCCACACTTTGTTGTCGCCCATGAATTGAGATGTTGGTCACTTGCTGTATAAAAGCTGACCCACCATTGGAAGTTGTAAAAATCCTCTTTCTGTTCTGTGGATTCCGTGATTCCTTTCTCAATTAATGTAAAGGACAAGCTGCATATTCCTTTTCACTTTGTATTTATTTTTCATAATTATGTATTCTCTGAAAAACTCCTTTTTGTGAATGCTGTTGGTGCTTGTAACAAGCATATTAATTTAGCAAAACAGAAATTTTCCTTAAAATATGTAGTTAACATTCTTTTCTTTCAGACATTTAACTAATTTTCATGGAAATTTGACTAGTAAACAAAATCAGTTCATTTTTTTGCAGTCTTAGTGGTTCAGAAACATTTCTATGCAAGTTAGCAAACAAATTCTCAGAAATGATCTGTTTCACAATCTAAAGCAAAAATTTACCATCAATAAATTGTTTCTCTTTAAATGTAAGTGGAACAAATGTTTTTGTTTACACCTTAACAATGATTTCTTTGAGTTCTTTCAAAATGCATAACAACTAAAAATACCTAAAACCACTAACACTCCCACTAAGAGCACTCGGGAATCAGGTCACACACAAAAAATTATGCACCAATTCACCTCATTCTATATCTTTATGGCACATTTCACCATGCACGGCCAGAAACAGCTGAGGTTCTACAAATACACCTAAGTTTGGAGTGCTTATCCTCATGAAGTGGCTGGATGAGTCACCATGAGCAGTGGCTAGCTGTCAATTCAATCTGAAAATCCTGAAATCCAAAGCTGAAAATCCTTTGTGTAATTCTTGTTGTTTTATGACTGTTTTCCAACTATTTGTTTTATTATTACCACTAAACATCTGTAGATTTATGCTAATACTCAATTCTTCTCTTAAATATTTAAAATGGATAATTTTTTAAATTTTGTTTGGTCATTGCCACCTCTAAGGATAACTGGACACCTTGCCTCTGACCTTCAGCTATGTAGATAATACAACCTAAGAAAACCTTTTTGTCAATGAAAGTACATATTCACAAACTATTAATACTGAACTACTATAATTGTACTACTGATTCTAATACCTACAATAACAATATTGAATAGTTAATACTAAATTTTACATAGAAGAGTTTTATATTTATTTTTCCTTGCCATATTTCATTGTAAGAAAATATTTTTGAGAAGAGTACTGTAGCTTTCAAATTCTCACTGTTGGCTTTGTAGTCTGCCAGTTTGATATCCTCGATGATATAAATTGCCTGTTGAGCATTGCAGCGAAACAAATATTCATGAATTTAAGCTCTTATTTAGTTCCTTTGTAACTTAACATTCATTTTGGTATTAAAACTCATTCAATGAGAATCAAATAAACACTAGTCAGCTCTTATTAAATAATTAATGTATGAATGCTTAATTGTATATTTGATAGTCCCAAAGAGTACTACCTCTGCTCTCTCTTCAGTCCCCTCTGAAATGAAATTAACTTTTTTAGGATTTCAGTAGTTCAAAATTGTTGTTATATAAAAAGAACTGGTATCACTTTTAATGTGATTCAACATGTCAATTATTATTTTTGTTATTTTCTCTAATTTTGAATGTTCTTTAAAATATTTGTATCATCTAAAGAAAAAGGGTGTTCCACTCTCTGAAAATTTCCTTAATTGGCTTCTGAATTCCCTTAGTTGTCTCTGATCAAATGAATGAAATGTACATGACGAACATTTTCAGTTGCTTTGTATATCAGTAGATGAATGTGCTAACCATAATTTTACACTACTTCTTAAATGCTGATTAATATATTCTGCCCCCCACCCCCCCTCACCCAATAATGACTTGTAGTTTTATGAAAGCAGAAAAACATAACTTTGTAATGTTTACTATTAGTATATTTTCAAATACCTAGAGTTATCAGTATTTGTAGGTAATAATCTATTTCTTCTATTAATAAAAAAAATGTTGGAGGTTACTCAGAAAGGAATATGTAGATGCAGTATTAGAAGAGCTTTGTTTGCTTTCCTGATATCATAATGTTCAGTAAAACAAATCTTGCCAATTGTCACCATGTGGAGTTGCCAGCTGTTGAAAGTTCCTCTCCCAGAGATCTTAATATAGATGAATCAAGAGGGAGGGTTAGCTAGAGAATATTTTTTGAAGCTGTGGGAATCTGCATTGAATAAAAGTGAATTTGCACAAAATTTGAGCAAATAACATAATTTAAAAACATACATAAAGGAAAATATAAATCAAAAGGAAAAAACATAATATTAACATATTATATTACAGATTATATTAAAAAATATACATTTCAAATAAAAGGACAATAGGCCTAAATTGTGTACATTCATGATGATGATGAAATTTATTTGTACATTTGATCATGTACTTCATTAATTGACATGTAATTTTTTTTTGTTAAGACATAAGAAAGGTACAATGGTATCTTTTGTACTAATGTTAACAAGAATTTTTGAATGGTTCTTTTCAAAATGTACTCAGCTTCACCCGGGAACTCTCCTTTTGTGTTTCATTAGTATGAAGTGAAATAATTTTTAAAAATTGACTTGAGTAAAAGGAATAAAGTGCTCGTGATTAAAAAGCATACTTCAATTATTACAATTGCATAAAATAAACAAAATAGAGAAATTGCTCCAGAGGTTATTACAGTAAGTCTCAGTCCAGGGATTGATCTTAAAACTGGAAGTTTCTGGGTCATATGTAAAGAGCCCAAAGTCTCTGGGTCAAATATGAAGAGGTGGCAACTCTATTAACCACCTCTTTCTCCAAGAAGCATTAAACAAGTTGGCAGTAGTGGCATGAAGCATGATGGTGCATGAAAAAAAAAAAAAAAAAAAAAAAAAAAAAAAAAAAAAAAAAAAAAAAAAAAAAAAAAAAAAAAAAAAAAAAAAATAAGAAAAGAAAAAAAAAAAAAAGATTTGTTATTGTGGCAAGTGAAATACTTTTTCTTACTTTTTTATATACATACATTTTGGTGAGGTCTGATATACACATCTGTAATTATTTTTTGAAGTAGTCCTCAAGTGGACCACTAGAATGTGCTCGTAAATCTGAATCTTGTCTTTCCCCAACACATTTGCTTATTAAACAAATTTTGAAATCCTAAAACTGTGGATACAAGGATGAAAATTTCAAAATGACATTTGAAATTGATTGTTTTGACATGATATGCTATAATATTACAGGTGTCATTTATATTAAGTAAGTCATGTCATATAATGTGCAAAGAACAATAGTGTGTGCAAAATTCATTAATATGAATAGTTGTAAAGTGAAAGGGAAAAATATTAACAATAGAAAGTTAGAAATATTGTTTTCCTTCAAATGAATTCACTTGAGAATACAACATTGAAGATCTCTAAGATAAATGAAAAAAATCGTTGTTAGCAAAGCCTTCTGCTCTCAGATTACATGTTAACTTGGCTGTATGTGATCTTAGTGATCTGAGATTGTGCATCTCCCAGATTACCAAACTAAAAAGATGAGCTTTTACCTAAAGTAAATTAAATTAAAGTTGGACTTTTCAGATTATCTTATTTAAAAGAATTTTTGCCTACAGGACCAGATGATAATGCTTCCACAATCTGCACTCTTTCATCATTGACTTCAGCATTCTTGGCGATATCTGTTTTTAGAACATTATTTATCCATTTGTAGTTTAATTAAAGGTATGTAGATAAGAATAACTTATATTAGTATCTCTTTTATTTATTTTATTAAATGTGTAAAAGTGTTTTTTTATGGTACCCATGTGTTTGTAATTTTTATGATAAAATTAACTGTAGGATGATGGTAATATGAAACTCTTTAAAAATATTCATCATTCTAATTAATTTTAATGACTTGTCTGAATTTTATTATTTAAAATAATTAGGAATCTTTGTCATTTAAATGCTGAGTGAACAGCTCAGTATGATTTTGTATCTCAGTATGAGGCTCTGTATGATTTTTCTAAACACTGTTAATTTAAAAATTTTAATATAATATTAAAATAAATCCATGACTTGATATGTTTCAGATTACAAATGAATATCAGCTTACTCCTAGAGTTAGCTGAAGGAGAGAAAAAAATTGAAGGCCCTTATGCTGGTAACTCACGGCAGCTGTTACAGGAGATGAATTGATAATGAAGGATGTATTAAATACTTCAACATGCCATAAACTCTATCAATTCAGTGAAGTGTTGCAGATTTCATGTATCTTACTGTTTATTATGAATGTCTATGCTTTCCTTCAAAAACATATTTCAGAATTCTATTATTTTATTAAATGGACACAATCTTCAAGAGAAAGAGAAAAAATAAAGTGTGAAAGAGAAAAATTAGTATTAGATAAATATTGATTGTTTACAAGAAAAACAGGTTTAAAACTCTTTCCTTGTCACTGCAGTCTCCTGCATCTGTTGATGTATTTGTGTCACAGCTGTTTTGCTTCAAATGGAGCATTTCCAGTCTATTAGATGGTGCCTTCATTCAACACATCATTGTGACTTTTATCACCAAAATTTATCAGTCAAAAGTTTTTCCCACTGCTACTTATTAGAATACTTCTCACCAACAGTGAACATTTCATATCCAAAAGTCCATTTGCAAGAATCGTGGTTGGCATCCTGCCTTTTGTGTAAACCAAAGTATTTTCTCCAGGAGAAAGAGTTCCATGTTGATAAGTCCTGGGGTATAGCTGTTTATAGTCCACCAAGTGTATAAAAATTCTATATTCTAGTTTGTTGCAATAAATAAAAATGTCTACTTAGCCATAATGTTTGAGAGCCTTCATCGTAAATTGCATTGTAAAAAGTGTTATTTAAATGTCTTCTGCTCCATGCCTATATACTTTCCCTTTATAGTTTTAGCTTGTTTACAAAATGCTTTAGAAAGTGCTATAGACTATGTAAACCAGTATGATTGTAGACAAAAATATGTGATTTTATTTAAATAGCCATTATTGACCATGAATTCATTTTGAAATCATAAATTAAGTTTAACATTTTTCTATAACAGAGAACGGAAAATAAATTATTTATGTTATTTTTATGATTACTTGCTGGGCTCATTTGAGTTAATGATCGGAATGTTCAATAAAAAAAACATACCTTTTAATAAAAATGTTGTTATGGTTTGATTTAAAACAATTCTAGTTTCTGACTGCAAATTATTATCATGAATTTGTGAATAATGTTTATTGATCAATTAAATGATTACTATCTAAAATATTTATAACAATTATTCTTACTCATATTGGAGTGTTCAATTTTGTTACATATTTTTATCTACATATCATAAACATTAACACCTATAATTAGAATATTTTTATAAGCTATTTAAAACATCTGGTCACATAATGCCTAAATAGTGTGATAAGAAGTATGAAAATGGTGAGCAGTGAATGCTGCATATCCATGGATAAGCACAAACATACAGGTGTATTAAATGTGTACATATGTGTCAGTTTTCTAGGAGAGATTCCAAACAAAATATCAATGTAATGTGTGAATGTATTATGATTGTACATTATATTTTAATTAAAATTATTTATAATTTCAGCTCATTATTTCTACCAGACCATAGAGTAACAGGTTGTTATCTTTTCTTTAAGTATGAAGTCGAATCACATTACAACAGAGACCCATTTTGGAATGTCATTGGTGCTAATGTGTAAATGTATGGAAGTTTAATGAAACATATCCTTTACTTGAAAGATATTTTAAACACACAAAGTTCTAATGTCAATTAGATATCAATTTGTTGGAAGTTAACTTTTTTTTGAATTAATGATAACATTGTTGTTTAATAATTTAGCATTCCTTGATGTAGATTGCTGCATTTTCACACCACCATACTTTTGTTTAGATACAATACTAAGGACCTTTTTTTATGTTTGTTGCTGTGTTTCTTTACATTTGCGAGTGAATGTATAGTTCATTGAGCAATTTTGTATGTATGTAAGTGGTCTACTTCTGACTACTTTGTGTGATAGAAATATAAATGTACTATAGACATTATGAAAACTTTTAATTAAAAATGTGGCAAACCTTCCTCATCCATTACATTCATTTAGTGGGTTAGTTTTTAGCAGAATATGAGGCAATAAAAAAGTAGTTGAAAATAAATCAAATTCAGAACAACAGTATAGCATTACAAACTGAAGGCACCATATTGTAGGCAACCAGTTTCCTGCAGGTGCTGATACGCATGTTGGGTAGTTTATATGAGACGAGAGTTGTGAGTATTTCCCATGTAAATTATTTCTTTGCAGTGCTTTTGTCTTGCTATATAAAGACTGTATTATTTATGCATCAATAAAAATATATAATGGGAGCTTCATGGTTCTGTGACCTGAAGGCCAAATGAAGCAGCATTAGGGTTTTGAGAAGCAAACTTTCAAAAACCCAAATGATACAACCAAGACATGTTTAATTTAGTAACGTATGAGTATTTTTCATCTAATTGAAACATATACTTTAATTTGGTCCTAGCATTCCTTCACACTGAGTAAGAAAATAAAAATATACTTGCAAAGTATTTTATCCATTTGAAAACTTGTTCACGTTATTAAAAATTGGAAGATGGATTGCATGAATTTTCATAATTTCACAGCATTCTTGAGCCAAGCTTTACTTAAATCATTTTCACTTTAAAGAACCGTTTGAATCTTCCCTTCAGAAAAAGAAACTATGCTTTAGCTACAGAGAGCAACACAACAATGCAAACATTATAAAAATATCTTAATTGAAATTTCTTTTGAAATCATGTTTGTGGTGTACAATTGGTCTGTTAACTGGAAAGAATGCTAATTATTTTAAAATTTTTACTTACTAGTACAAATTTTACATGTGTGTTTGCACAGAACTGACAGTAGCTTCATAAAAGCATTTTGTAGCTACTTGCTGAATGTAATTTAAGTGACACAGACCTCTTGTTACCAAGGAATTTTCTATTATCAGTTTGTTCTTTTTTAAGCACGTTTTTTTTCTGTTCCCTTATCTACAGAAATATTGGGAATTATAATAACACCATAAAAATAATAATATAACATTCATTCAATATGAGTTGAAAGCAGTGGCGAACCTGAAGGGTAATCTGGGAGCCTTAGAATACCCAAATTATTTTTCAACAAAATCTGTTGTGTGTGCCCTTTTTTCTGAATTCTAAAAGAAAATTGAATGTTTTCGAGACCTTTTTCCCGCCCTATAGGGAAGGGAATCTGCAGGGCCGCTCGCTAAGCGGGGAGCCTGCTTGTGAAGAAACACCGGCTGGCTCTGTTGCGGCGCATGTGCACAAGGGGGCTCGCAAGATGGCCCATAAAACAAATTCGCCTCATTGCCTGTTGTGGGAAATAGGAATGAGTTGTTTCTGTGATTTTTTTCTTTTGTGTTTTCTTTATGAAACATTTAATGAAGCTGCAGATTTAGTGCTACAGAGAATGTCCCACCAACTCTGGATCACTCCCATAACTTCTAAACGGTTCACAATATAGAAATGCAGTTTTCGTTCAAAAATATGGAACTATGAGGCAATTAATATGCCTTTTAGAGATAGAAATAGTAGATATACCTAGTAATATGTCATGTTAGATATGAAGAGACTATTGAAAACTGCATCAAAGAAGACACGACCATGAATGAACTTTAAGGATCAGAATTATTTGAAAGAAAAAAAATGTTTCTTTAAAAATGTTTGACACAGAAGTGACTCAGGTGAAATATTAGTTTCAGATTTTGAAAACTTTTATTTTATTGAATTTCTTGATGAAAAACAATTTTCCACTTACAAAGTGTCCTTTCCTTTAGAAAAGTGATCTTGCTTACTAAAACAATATCCATTCTCGGAAAGTGAGCCGCTTCAAAATGAACTGACAAATGTATTCACTGATAATGCAAAATACATGCCTGCAGATTTGTTGCTGAAATATTTCTTGGATAACTGTCTAGAAAATAAATATCAAGAGACTGTTCAGATGATACAACTCAGTCTAATGTTCCCTGTTTCTACAGCATTAGGTGAGAGGACCATGATTACATTACAGAGAGTGAGGACATTCCTTAGAAATTCCAAGGGAAATATCAGACTTAGTAATTTGAGTACACTGGCTATCAAAAAGTGTCTGCTAAATTAACTTACTAGAGTCAACAGCTTTAAAAAACAAGCTATCAATGTGATTGCTGAACGATAAGCCCGATGAATGGAGTTGATTTACAAAAAAGTGTAAGGTAAGATTTACCTTATAGAATACCCAACTGCGTGGCTCTTGCTTCGCCACTGGTTGAAAGGGCGCCAATTGCAAGTCAAATAACACGGTCTTTCGTCTTTCCAATTACATTTTTTTTAAATTAAATGTTTCTTAATTTATTTATCATAGATGATAGGAACATTTACAATGTGAGTTTCGAATGAGTAATATCCCAGAGTTTATGCACCCTCGAACGTTAAAGCACTATCGATCTTCTACGCATGCGCAGTTTGTTTCGCATCACTTTTGTGCATTGCGTATTCGCAGAAGATCGGTAGTGCGGTCTACTAAGGCGTATAGTCTTTGGGCGTGCACAAACTCTCTATTACGTGTTCAATTTGTTACGTTAAGTGCTCACCTCTCACCAGAGGAGTAGTGGGCCTTGCTTGCACATGGTGTCATGGCGGCGTGGGTTAGTAGATGGCGTTCGTTGAGAGCCCTTACACACGAGCGTTGAGTTGACGCGCGTCACCTAACGCTATTGACGTCAGTTGCGTCGATGTCTGCGCACTTTGTCACGCAGTCACTTTAACGTGCATCGTAGCTGCGCACGCAGCATCGTAACTGCGCACGCAGTCACTTAACGTTCATCGTAGATTAACATTGTATCTCGTGCGAAATGGCACATGATGGCTCTTATCGACGTGCGTTGTAAAATTAATTAAACAAGCAACAAATAGTTACATTATAATGTAAAATTAAAGTAACAATTTTTTGCAATACAAGTGAAAAAATTTTTTTTTTCTGATTTCTTTCCGTAAAATTAGGAAGCGGGTCTTATTCGAATATGTACGGTAATATGGAAGAAAATGTCATCTTTCTTCACCACAAGGTTAAAGAAAAATATTGTATACTAATGTGAACTAGAAATGTGAGATAATGTAATTAGTCTCAAATGATATTTCACTGACGTTTTATAAAATAGAAGTTTTAATGCAAGCAACTCTTTACTTTTCTTTTTAGAAGGACTTACTAATGAATGGTGCACATGAGAAAGTTTGTTGAGAAATCTAAGGACAGTGCTTGTAACAGATGTGAGAATGTAGGTAGATAAATAGATGAATAACACTCTTGAATTTCTAATCAATAGTAATTTTCATCTGTCTTTTATAAATTTCTTCTAATCATCAATATTTCTGAATATTTTACAGATTATTAACAATCCATGAGTGTTATCTATGCAAAAATGGGTATAATTAAAGAGGGTAATAAGAAATTAGGTACAAAAATTGGTTGTTTGATGAAAGCAATACAGGCAGACGAGCAGAACAAAAATAAATCAGCCTTAAATACACGGTCAATCCATACGTTCACTGCATAAGTTATGCCTCTCCGGCATCCGAACAATTGAACATAGAGACTCTTGAACAGGAAATCAGCAGCCAGGTTCCTATTAACATGTGAAGAAAACGAAATATCTTTTGTTCAGCACATTTCGCAAAAATATCACTGTGCTTGATCCTTCAATGAAAGCTAGCATTCTCAGCCAAAGCCGGAGACCAATGGTTGATATGTAGAATTGTTAATAGGGACAAATCATTGAAACCCAACTCTTCAAGCAATCGTCTGAGGAATGAGCCTCTTGAAATTTTACAAGAACTGTGTACACTTGACTCCAGCCTAGAGAGAGCAACTGTTTGTGGGTGTTCCAGGAGGTGGGCCATACATTCAATAAGAACAAATAGCAGGAATAGGACCTGTCTTCAGAATATCTTCCCCAGTCAGCATCAGCTTACCTAACTTTAGGATACGACCCAAGCAATATTTTAAATTCAGTCCTATGTTGATTTGAGTCCATGAGGTAATGTACATTTTCAGCAGCCTTCCAGTTCTTGACTCCAAAACAATAATTGAATTGTCCCTAAAGCTTGCAGCAAAACCAATATTGGGTTGAGTGGTGGTGGCCAGATAATTGAGGGCACTGGACTAGCTCAGGTGTCCAACTTGCAAGGCCTGAAGGGCCACAATTAAAACCATTAATATGGTTGCGGACCGTATTTCCTTACTCATGATCCAGCACACCTGACATCCCCGATCTCGCCTCTTAGCCCGGCTGCTCTGAAACGGGAAGGGAATGAAACCATGCGTGATACCAGGTTGTGCCTGGGTATAACGCAGTGAAACGCATTCGGATGATTTGAATTTCTGAATTTACTAGAAAAAATCGTAATTCTTAATTTAACCTATTTTTACATTAAGCGGGTGTTGACCCCCGGCAGGGCGGTGGCATAGCAGGCACAATATTCTCGCTCGATAAGGGATGAAAGGGACTTTCATTTGACCAATAACTCGTGGGCCACAATAAATGACACCGCAAAGTCATACAGTCAGGGACTGCTGGTGGCATTTTACTTCTCGCCTCTTAAGAAGAGAAAGCTATGTAACGGTGCGGGGCAAGCGGCGCACCCGGCAGAAAACTATTGCCGGGTCTGATAACGAAAAATGGATAAATTTAGGGGGAAGAAAAAACTTCTCTAACACGTGTAATCCATGTTGTGTGGCTTCTTGATACCGAAAAATCGATTGACGGCAAAACGTCTGTCCGTCCGTTCATGAACAACGCTAGCAGCTAACCGTTCAGCCAATTTTCTTCAAAATTGATAATCCCTAACCGATCTGGCTGATATCGGGTGGCCCCTGGAATTTGGAAACCGATATTTTTTTGGGGGGAGGGGGTACTTTCATAAATTCCTTGGGAAATGAAAAAAAAAAATGGCTCGACTGTTTTGATTAAATTTTGTTGTTGAATAGTATGAAGGGCGTTTAAGAGAATGATGCAAGTCTCTGCGTTCGTTGATATCCCTATATAAAGTTGCAAAAGTAAGTGCATTCCGGAAGCCTTAAGCAAATAACCGCAAGGAAGTACGTGCTTGATTTGCTAGAGTATAATATCGAAGCAGTGAATTTGGAATATTTATGCTTGAGCGTTTGCATTTAGGGCCTAATACGAAAGAAAATATTCTTATGAAAGAAAATAGATTGAAGGAAGATAATAAGTTTAACTGAGAACAAACACGCTTTACTTCAAGAAATTGTGTTCATAGGATAATGGTATGTTTCATTTGTAAAAGTTAGAAAAATGACTACCGCTCCTGGCTATTGAAATAAATCAGTGGTATGCACTACAGGTGCTTGTTTCAATTGGTTGGGCTTGGATTATAGCATTATTTCTAATTCTTTACATGACAGAAAATTTGAAAAAATTTAGTATTTATATTTGTACGAACATTTTAACTTTAATATTACAACATTTTGGGACACAATGAAACGATGGATATTTGAGAAGTTCATGGTTGAACGGCGACAAGATATGCGAAATGATATGTGAAATTCTTTTGAATTCTTCTCTTTGTTGAACATTGACACGGAGCCATTATAAGGCTTTGTTTTATGCATTTATATTTTCACTTCCTTGCTAAGGAGTAGAGAGAAAGTTATGTAAATGCTCTGCGAAAAAACTGCGAATTTTCGGCAGAATGCACTTATTACAGGGTCCTGGTATCGAAAAAGTGGATAAATCCAGTTGCTACATTTAGAAAATAATCCTCTAACATGTTGTGTACCCAGAATCCGTTTTGTGGGTCCTTGTTACCGAAAAAAGTCTGTCCGTCCGTCTAGGACCAATGTTTTGGCTAAACCGTACATCTCCTTTTTTCGAAAATTGATCCGACGCCCCATCGATGTGACTGATGTCACGGCCCCTTGAATGTAAAACCGATTTTTTAATTTTGGGGGTGCTGTACAGGGCTTCAGCCCCAGGAACATTTTACAAATTTTCAAAAAAATGGCTCTATCGTTTTTAATTCAATTTTGTTGTAAAGGGCATTTAACAAAATAATACAGGTCTCATGTTCGTTAAAAACCCTGAAAATTGCAATAGTTCAGCATTTTTCGGCGTCTTCCTAAGTCTAAAATATTAAAGATACAAAATTGTTCCCTTAACGAAATCTGTTCCTAAAAGATAGATTTGGAAATAAAGTCATGTACAATTTTTCGAACTTTTGAGTATTTTTTTGCGTAATTGTGCGTGAAATAAGGCTGTTTCATTTTATTTAAACAATTTTCTCAAAAACGATTCCATCATTTTTTATTAGATTTTGCTGTTGGATAGTGTGAAGTACATTTAAGAGAATGGTGCAGGTCTCATGTTCATTGAAAACTCTATTTTTTGAAAATTGAAAAAATTCAAAATTTTTTCGGCGTCTTCCTACAGCTACAATTATGAAGATAAACATTTTTTTACTTTCCCGCTGCGGAGTAGAGCGGCTCAATAGCATTTTTGTGCCTTTTAGTCCCCACTAAAAGGCACAAAAATGCTATTGAGCCGCTCTACTCCCCGCTCTACCCCCCTCCCCCCCGGGAGGGGCAACAAAAATTTAAGTTGGACTAATCTGAGTAAATGGGTAAATTTCGTCGAAATGCCGCCTTGTTCAGCGATGTAGGAGTTTGCTCGTCACTTGTTTTCGCATCTAACTTGTTTGTGTGGGTGAGCAAACCAAAATGTTTGGTGTGCAAACATGGGCAAAATATATACCATGTTTCATCAAAATGCGTAGATTTTTCCGGTCAGAGGTGAGTCGTCTCGAAATTTCTTTTAGCATGTAACTTTTTGTGTGCAGGTGAGCAAACAAAAAAATGGTGGACAAACCTGGGAAAAATGATGAGCAAACATACCAATCTAAACGTAATGTTTCGCGGCTCGTATCCATGTTTCCTTGGCTGCCCGGGTGACGCCGCGTCATGGGCTGAGTGGCCGACGTTTCTCCTGGCATATTGTGGGCTTCCTCAGGGCAGTGACACCGTGGTTGTTTCTTCTTCTCTTTTTTTTATTTTCCCCTCTCCAGTACCCCTGGAGTGGCGGAAGTTCATTGATCAAGATTCATTACAGCTTAACTCAAACGTACAAAAAACTACAAATACAAAAATATTAAAAATACAATGATATTAAAAATACAAAAATACTAAAAATACAAAGATACTAAAAATACAAAGATACTAAAAAACAATTATACTAAAAATACAAAGATACTGAAAAATAAAAAGAATTCCTATAAGCTTATTGCTTTGTATTTTTGTAACAAAGACACTAAAAATGCCAAAATACTAAAAATACAAAAATACTAAAAATCAAAAATATTTTTAAAAAAATACTAAAATACTAAAAATAATAAATACTAAAAATACGAAAATTCTAACAATACAAAAAGTTCTAAAAATACCAAAATCCCACCGGGAGCGGTAGCTCAGTGCATCAACTGAAGTCACTGCAGCGCCTCTGACCGGGAGGCCCTAGGTTCGAGTCCTGACGGCGGCAGGATTTTCGACACTAGCTTTTCAGCTAGGTCGAATTCAGTCGCTGTCTGGACGAGAATTCTAGCGGCCGGCTGCTCTGATCGGTAGTTTTCCGTGGTTTCTCCGATCAACACCAGGCGAATGCCGGAGCAGTACCCTATCAAACGCGCCACGGACCGCGCGCGATCTGTCCTTCCCATTCCTTGTCCTACCCTCTCCTCTTACACACACACACGTACACTAACATGCACTACACTACCACATATCCCGGGAGACCGGTCGGGAGCTTAGAGCTTGTCCCGGCAGAGGCGGTGACCCGCTGGTGGGAGAGTCCTGGTTAGGGGGAAACCCCACTAGCCGAGGGCAGGCCGGTGCCGGATCTCGCCATCCAGGGGGGGGGGGAAGATCACCGCCATCTCCCGAGAAAAACATGCACTACACTAACGGGACTAATGACCTGAGCAGTTGGGGCGCCCGGAAACATGAAAAAATCAATCAATCAAACCAAAATCCTAAAAATGCAAATATTTTAAAAATACAAAATTCTAAAAATAAAACATCATAAATATATTAATATTCTAAACATTAAGACATTCTAAATATACAAAAATTCCAAATATAAAAATTTGAAGATATACAAAAATTCTAAATTAACAAAAACCCTAAATATAAAAAATTCTAAAAATACAAAGATACTAAAAATACAAAAATACTGAAAATAAAAAATACTAAATATACAATAATTACAAAATTACAAAAGTTCAAAAAATACAAAAATTCTAAAAATACTAACATTCTAAAAGTACAAAAATACTAAAGTATTGAAACAAACTGTCTAATTTAATTTTTAAATTTAATGTTTCCTCTGCCCTTCTAATATTATTAAATTCAACGTAATACATTCCCAATTTATATAAGAATATGGGCACCAGGAAAAAATTACGTTAATTCTGTTAATTAAAATTAATCTTCAACTGCTATTTCCAATAAATTACTATCCGGCTAACTGGGTCGATGGGTCTTATAAGAAATAATCGCTATTGCCGATTAGTCGATCTGCCATCTGTACAGACTGGCCGAGGAATCTGAAAAGCAAATATACATTTCTAGCTACTCATTTGCTGGAATTGGCTAAATGAAAATCATCTTTTCTCTTCACAGAAACTTGTAAGTTTATTCAATGTCCATGAAATTTTAACCTGTTAACAATACGAAGCGTACTTTCGGTCATGACCAGTTTCAAACCGTATACTGTCTTCGCGCGCCGATGTCGCCGCGTAGAACTATTTTCATTTTTTCCTGGTGTCGATGGCTCCAGGTCCAAATACCATCTTCTTTTCTTCCGTTCTGGCACAAGTGTACTCAAGTCACTGATCCTTGCCGCCTCATAAGTTGATAAGTCTTAATTAATTTGCCTTTTAAAAGTCCCCAGTTCTTTCTACGAGTATGCTTAAAATATTAAAGTTCAGTAAACTAGTATCTGCTCCAAGTACTCCCAGTCCTGTTGCCGACAAATTCACCTAAGTTCACAGTTTAAATTCTAGCTGCTGCACTCGAAATATTTCCAAGTTCCAATTTCCGCACATTACATCAATATTCAAAGTCCGACAACCATACGCTTCAAAGTAGACGTTCACAATTTCCAAACTCTCAACATCAATTATCTACACACGATCCGCAAAGGACCACGGCATAAGTCGGAATGAATCCATATTCCCCTCTTACAGTCCTTCAAAACTCGGTCTATATCTTCTACTGTTTCTTGTCAGAAAAAATTCGACCCACTTCCGTCGAAATACACTGTCATTCCATTCCTAGCCAATCCCTAAATTACTTACAATTTCAACTAGCCGCGCCCCAGACTGTCATTGCTTTCTCGGCCAATCCCCAAACAGTTTACTTTATCAACTAGCCGCGCCCCGTGGTTCAAAGCAATGAAGTTTGTTGACCTTGACGACAACTCGTCTACCGTTGCTAGGCCGCCATATTTACATGTCTATCCTTACCATTCACCCTGTTTACAATAAATGTCACGCAATACAATGTCCCACATATTGGTATGTCACAGTATGCTCTGCATAATGACATTAAAAGTTTACTGAATGACAATACTGAAATTATAAAAAAATGAAGATTTTAAAAGAAATAAACATGTACGACCTTATGTAAACTTGAGCTTGTGTTATCCTAGTTGTTATGTAAATTTACTTATTGTATTATGTAAACTTAATTTCTTCTTCTAATTAAAAAACGTAAATAATAGTTTCTGAATATTGGACATAACAGATAGCTGGCAGTGCGACAGTATCTGGAATAAGCTGTATCTTAATTAAAATATCCATCAAATATTCATGGTATATGAAGGCTAGAGCAAGTGTCTCTTCCTTACTTATTAATAGACATCGGATGTTTAGGCACTAAAACATCGTCTTTTAGGGGCCTAAAAGGGCACTGAAAAAGTCCAGAATAAGGAGGAAAAAGGCACTGTCGTAAGTTACACAATAAATTGGAAAATTGTAATTTTTGTATATATTATTTTCTAAACTTAAATGCACAAAACCAGTTCGTATATTTTAATGTAAAACTAGATTTACATATTTACAACTCTTCTACATTTTATTCTTAATAGTTTCCATTAACCAATAATACCACACATAATACCACAATATTACCACTAACATTTCAAGGATCACAATTTCAAATTTGCGACGACTGGGAGACAAAATCAGTTTGAATGCGGAGAAGGATATCTGAACTCTGGGACTGGCATGTATTTTAGCAGTCCAACACTAGCAACACTGAAACCTTCTGGGAATTTATATTTATTTCCACTTAAAATTTCTGTTCCCTCGGCGTATTGTCAATCGTCCATGTTCTCAGATCATGGCTAGTATTTGTGAAATAGAAAAATGGAGAAAAATCAGTTGGTATACTTTCAGGAATTCTCTCGTAATTTTAAATTCCAAAACGTGAATTGAAGGTTTCGTAATGAATGGTCACGTTGGACCATTGCCGATTTTCCGATATCTTAGCATTGTACCTAAATATAATAAATAAAAAGGCAAAAAAGTCCTAAAAAAGGTATTTATGGAATAAATAGGCATTTATGCTAAAATAAGCAAAAATAAGCATTATAAAATTCCGTCAAATGTCATAATTTGTCATGATTCGTGGACATATATTATCAGCCTTTAAATAAGTTCTCTAGAAAAGAATAGGCATTTCCCTAAACATCCGATGTCTACTTATTAAGCTAAGTATTTAGTATCTATTTATGGCACCAGTCTATTTGTCTATTGTGACCAAATTGTAATACTTGTAATTACTTCGTGTATTTTCAAGTATTGTTAATCTTTTGTACAAACCATGTGCTCGTTCATGACCAAGCAGTTTATGAGATCTTAATAAATAAAGTAAAAAAATACTAAAAATACAAAAATACTGAAAAATACAACTATACAAAAATACTAAACATACAAACATAATAAAAATACTGAAATACTAAAAATGCAAAAAATCAAAATTATTAAAAATTTAAATATAATAAAAATACAAAAATTCTAAGTATACAAATAATCATATAAAAGCTCTAAATATAAAAAATTATAAATATACAACAATTCCAAATATATAAAAATTCTAAATATACAAAAACTCTAAAAATACAAAAATACTGAAAATACAAAAATACTAAAAATACAAAAAACTATAAATATAAAAAACTATAAATACAAAAAAATATATATACATACAAAAAACAAAAAATATTAAAATACTAAAATAATTAAAATACTGAAAATACAAAAATATTAAAAATACAAAAATACTCAAAATACAATACTAAAAATACAAAAATACTGAAAATACAAAACTACTAAAAATACAAAAATACTAAAAATACAAAAATACTAAAATAATTAAAATACTAAAAATACAAAAATACTCAAAATACATTACTACTAAAAATACAAAAATACTAAAAAATACAAATATACAAAAATACTAAACATACAAAGAATAAAAACACAAAAATACTAAAAACAAAAAAATCAAAATTACTAAAAATACAAAAATACTAAAAATACAAAAATTCTAAATATACAAATATTCCAAATATACAAAATTCCAAAAATATAAAAAATCTAAATAAACAAAAATTCTAAAAATACAAAAATCCTAAACATACAAAAATATTAAAAATACAAAAAAATTAAAAATACAAATTTACTAAAAATAAAAAAATTACCAAAAATACGAAAATACTTAAAAAACAGCCGTACTAAAAATATAATAATACATAAAATACAAAACTACTAAAAAATACGAAAATACTACAAATAAGAAAATACTAAAAACTAATACAAAAATAGAAAAAATCGAAAAATACTAAAAATACAAAAATACCAAAAATACAAAGAAACTAAAGATACTAAAAACACGATACTAAAGATACAAAGATAATAAAAATACAAAGATTCTAAAATTACAAACATACTAAATATACAAAAATACAAAAAATTCAAAAATACTACAAATACAAAAATTATTAAAAATAAAAAATATTAAAAATACAAATATAGTTAAAAAACAACCACTTAAAAATACAATAATACATAAAATACAACACTAGTAAAAATACAAAACTACTAAAAATACGATAATACTAAAAATCCTAAACATAAAAACAATAAATATACATAAAGAAAAAAATACAAAGATACTAAAAATACAAAGATACTAAAAACAAATAGATACTAAAGATAAAAAGATACTAAAAATAAAAAATATTAAAAATACAAATATACTTAAAAACAAACATATACAATGTGTATATGTTTAACAAATATACTACAATACAAATATATAATAAATATACAAATATATAATAAATAAACAAATACAATATGTATTATACAATACATAAAATACAAAAATACGAAGAATAAAAAATATTAAAAATACAAATATACTTAAAAAACATTCACACTAAAAATACAATAATACATAAAATACAACACAAGTAAAAATATAAAACTACTAAAAATAAGAAAATACTAAAAATACTAAACATAAAACAATAAATATACATAAATACTAAAAATACAAAAAACATAAAAATTCAAATTTACTAAAAATACAAAAATACTCAAAATACTAAAACAACAAAAATACTAAAAATTCACAAATAATAATATACAAAATTACTAAAAATACGAAAAGTACAAAAATACTAAAAATACAAAGATGCTAGAAATGCAAAGATACTAAAAATACAAAGATACGAAAAATACACGGATGCGAAAAATACAAAGATACTAATAACACAAAAATACTAAAAATACTAAAATATGAAAATACTACAAATACAAAAATATTAAAATACAAAAATACTAAATATTAAAAAATACTAAAAATCCAAATGTACTAAAATACTAATAAAAACATACATAAATAGTAAAAATACTAAAATACTAAAAGTACGAATTTACTAAAAATACAAAAATACTCAAAACACAAAAATACTTAAACTACAAAACACTAAAAATTCAATAATAATAAAATACAAAATTCCTAATTATTCAAAGATACTAAAAATACAAAAATACAAAAAATGCAAAAATATTAAAAATACGAAAATACAAAAATTACAAAATTACTAAAAATACAAAAACCTAAAAATACAAAAACTAAAAACAAAAATACTAAAAATACAAAAATACCAAAAATATAAAAATACTAAAAATATAGATACTAAATATACGAAGATACTAAATATACGAAAATACAAAAAATGCAAAAATATGAAAAATACGAAAATACAAAAATTACAAAATTACTAATAATACAAAAAACTAAAAATACAAAAAAATAAAAATACAAAAATACCAAAAATATAAAAATACTAAATGTATAGAGATACTAAATATAGAAAGATACTAAAAATACTAAGACACTAAAACTACAAAGATACTCAAAATACTAAAAATTACTAAAAGTACAAAAATACTAAAAATTCAAAAATACAAAATCACAAAAATACTAAAAATACAAAAATACGAAAATACTACAAATACAAAAAATACTTCAAATACAAAAGTAGTAAAATACAAAAATACTAAATATTAAAAGATACTAAAAATTACAAAAGATACAAAAAATACTAAAAGTACAAAAATACTTAAAATACATAAATACTCAATTACAACGATACTAAAAATACAAAGATACTAAAAATACAAAAACACTAAAAATACAAAGATACTAAAAATACAAAAATTCTAAAAATACAAAAATACCAAAAAATACAAAAGTACTAAAAATACAAAAAAATACTCAAAATAGAAAAATGCTAAAAATACGAAATTCTGAAAATACAAAATTCAAGAAATAAAAAAGAATAAAAAACAAAAATATTAAAAATACCAAAATACTAAAAATACAAAGATACTAAAAATACAAAAATACAAAAAGTACTAAAATACTGAAAATACTAAATTACTTAAAAAATACTAAAAATACTAAAAATGCTAGAAATACTAAAAATACTAAAAATACAAAGATACTAAATATACAAAAATACAAAAAATGCAAAAATACTCAACATACAAAGAATAAAAACACAAAAATACTAAAATCAAAATTACTAAAAATACTAAAAATACAAAGATGCTAGAAATGCAAAGATACTAAATATACAAAGATACGAAAAATACACGGAATAATAAAAATACGAATAATAAAAATACTAAAAATGCTAAAAATACTAAAAATAATAAAAATAATAAAATACTAAAAATAAAAAATTCTGAAAATACCATCTATGGTGGCGTTTTTAAGAAAATTTGTAATTTTTTTAAACGAACGGACGGACTGAGGGACTGACGGACGGGCGGACGGACGGACGGACGGACGGACGGGCGGGCAGACGGACGGACGGACGGACAGACGGACGTTTGGAAAAAGACACTTTTTCGTTTTCAGGGGACCCAAAAACGTATATTTCCGTTAAAATGTCGAAATCGATTTTCCGCAGCATTACATTATTTTCTCTATAATATGTATATTACTCCTTATATACGTATGTATACGAGAAAGTAAAAGTCATTTTGCCAAACTTCCGGGCTCTAATTAAACATAACCATTCCCAATAATGCAAAAGTATGTGCTGCTGTAACTCGTCTAGTTTCTTTAGGAAATATTTTCATAGTGTGATAAGCCAAGAATCCCGGGTTAAATTTCAATGCTAAAATCGGCATCCAGCGTTAGTGATAAAGGAATTGTATGCAATCTCGGAAATCAAAGAATATAAGTTGTTAGTGCAACTAATAAACAAAGTTTGATGCTTGATGTCATAGTGCTATTCAGATGAGGAGACACGGCCTGTAACACATTACATGCAAAAAGTGTGGACTGGGTTGGGCAAAATAATTTAAATTTAGTATTTAAATTCTTCGCCAATAGACTCTCAAAATGCATTAGTGTAAATGTCAATTACAATAAATTACTAATTGACAATCATACAGTTCTATACGTCTAACTCAAATACGAGGAATTTCCTTTTATGTTTTTCAAACAATATCATTTTCAGACAATAACCGCTATTTAGCTAATGTATAAAACCCGCAAAGGAAACCCCGTTCATCAATTGGAGCGGATGAACGTAGTGTTATAATTTTATAAGGAATAAGCGAATTTTTGTTGTTGGAAAATTATTCAGCATTTTTATTGATTTAGATTTGAAATTTAAAAATGAAGAGAATTCAAATTCACAACTGAAAGGGACTTTTATTTTTGTTTAAATGAGATTCATTCACTAGAAGAATCAAACAAAAAGAAACTATCCTCGTTATTTTCATCTGTATTTGAAGTATTTTATGTATTTCCTTTTTAAATACAGTTATTGAAATACAAAATTGATTTAAAATACGTATTTCAAATACAAATATTTAACTCAACTGCTCAACCCTGAGAGTGGAGAGGACACTGAAAGCCGTGATCTTGTGGGAGGGAGCAAGGAATCACTCTCCTGGGAGATATTGAAGCTTATACAAGTAAGCAATTGGTGAGGTGCAAATAGTTTTTCAGCATAGGCTGGGGTATTATTTAAGTGATTGGGAGACGGGAACTTATGGTTCGTCTGATAGCTTGGTATTGTGTAAATATTAGTTTTGAATTCTAATTGTAATTTGTATTAAAGTAGTTGGAAATTTGAATTCAAATAAACTCATTGTTCGAAGGGATGTATATTAGGATAGGTAGATGGGAGGAGTTTTCGATAACTAGCTGAAGATAGTCGCGCGTGGGTGTTTCATACAAAGCACAGCTAGGGACCGCGTATTGACTTTTTGGAAACTATTAAATCCTATTAAATACCAAATCGTTGAGGACATTCCACGGACAACACTGTTGATTCAACTGAGAAGACATTGTAGTAAGCTTACGAACTATATTCAAACTCGTACGGTATTTTAATGTTTGTACATAGGAAAGTAATTATCCATGAGCTCAATAGAAGTGGTAAATACATATAAGAATAATGTTAAAATTTTTATTGTTGAGAAAGGTTGATAATTTATATTAATTGCCATCAATTCAATAATTGGTTTTAATCAATAGAACTTCCAGGAATCGTGTTTCTGTTTAGAATTACACATCCTCATGCAACTGGTAAGGAGTCAAATGTATGTCGAAACCCATGATTAAATTGAAAGTAAAATTAATAAATTAGTTTTAACATTGAGATAATTCATGCACACAGCTGGACAAAGGTAGAAATAACAATATTAATAGGTGGAAATAATCCCCTTCAAATTGGTATAATTATTTATAAATAATATCGAGAGCTATCAATATTAAAAAGGCGTAGAAGGAAGGGTATTTCTCAAATGTCTAGCCCATCATGGGGCAAGAGACAAGAACTCAATAGAAATTAGATCTTTAAATACCGTCATTTACAATTTTTTCAAAATATTAGTACTTTCCGTGTAATTTGACATCAAATAAACATTATAAACATTTTTATAAACATCATTATAAACATTTTTTTTCAAAAACGGCTTAAATTGTTTCCTTTCATGTTTTTCCTGGGATAGTTCAGAAATGCTTATAAAAATGGCGTAAGTCCTATTTTCGATGAATTCTGAATTTTCGAAAATGCGAGAAAGTGTACTGTTCCAGCATTACTTTTATTTATTTGTTTTACGTCAAAAAACAGTTAAAACTGCGTATGACGTGGTATGGGGAAAAGTGAATTCTGTGCACATTTTCAAAATTTTGTGATCCATACACTAAGTAATATACTACTTGAATTTTGAATGAATGAAGAAAAAAAAGCAAGCAAGCTCCCATGTAATAAAAATATATTTTCAAGGACAAATAAGCAATAAAATTTGGGTTCTTATCCATGTTGTCCTCCGGAATAATACTTCCAGCCGCGACAACATGGACACGATAATTTGAGTAACTATATTTCCCACTGAATTCTAGAAGACGTGCACAGGTAATGAAGTTACATTTATGACCAGAAGCAAAACAAGGGCCCATGTCAGCATTTGCTCAATGGATCAGGGAAACTGGACGAAAAACCTGACCGAGATGGAGGTCATTGACCCAGAAGCTGCGATACAATACTTGTTACATGTTGTTTAGAATTATACAGTCCAACGGTAAATAATACATTAAATATCACTGTTAAAATTAATGTTACTTTCCTTGTGATGCTCAGTATAGTCTCTAATTGTATAGAAACAGTTATGCAGCAGAAACGATTTCACTTTTGATTTAAACTTTTCTATCGAATTTAATCGTTTAATATCATCTGGCAAAGTGTTGTAAAATAATGTACATGTATTGTATGTGAATTTTTTGTTATGAGCTGTTGATAGTCACTAGTTTATTTTTTCTTGTACCTATAGGGTTATGTACTGCAGTAAAAAATCGACGGGTGGATTTTAACGGAAATACAGGTATATACATATTCCTTGTATCCTTTTGGACCACTATGGTACTTACTTTTGAATTTATGAACAATTTTTCAGTTGCTTTGGCACTTCTGATGCTTCACATGAGAGGAAGTTCATAAGATACAATTTTTTTAACTGCCACTGAGTACCACTCGGTGGCAGTAATTTTCAAAATATATGGATATCGATTTACTCGGAATAGTAAAGATAATTATAAAGATAGGCTTAATATTACACACGACAGCACTACACCACGCGGCTATATCTGTGGCATTTTGATATTCCGAATTGGGAAAAAACGCAACAAAAAGTTAATGTTATTTGACATTTCAATGGATGATTGGGACTAATACAGTATAATGTAATTGAGTTAACAACTACGCAAAATTTGCTGTTTGATGAAATGAATAATATTTGTTTGTCAAAGTTATAAAAATGCATTACATGGAAAATAAAATACAACTACAACAACAAGAGGAAATTTAAATGTGTTAACTAACTGCAAACTTCTGCTGAGCGCGAAGATACAAAATCAGATCGCGTCATCCATTCAATGCGGCATCCGCGAACTCTTAAGAGAGCTAACCCTTGGACCTGTTAGGGTTAATTGCACAGTACAACCATTTTTTTAATGAACTGAAACATCTGGCCACAGAATACATCATTTCCTCGTGTGTATAAAATTCCGGATTTCCTCGCGTGGCGTGTGTCCCTCGCGTGCAGATACAGCGTCGGATGCTCTTCGCACGTGTGACGTGTGCCCGACGCGTCGTAACCACGAGACGGCGCTGCGACGTCACTGCTCTCTGCCGCCGCAAACGAAAACAAACGCCGGAAACAACCACGCCACGCACCGAAATAGCGAATGAATGAGCAAACGAATCAAGGTGCTATTCCGCCAAAGAGATGGGTGAGTTATGGCGCATCGTGTCCGACTTCAGCCTTCAGCCCCTTCAGGCACCAGTTTGCGTCAGTCATGCAGTTTTAGCGGGGATTTTAAATGCAGAGACTAAAATATATAATTCTTTTCTCAACGATCACTGGATAAATAAAATAAATAACAGGCGATGATTCCAGTCATAAATAAAAAAATTTCAACTACAGACTTTCGATCTCTTTTGGGAGATGCTCTGCAAAATCTGAAACTATTTTCTTACAAACTATATTGTTACATTTTTATACAATTTTCAATTTTTATGTCAGATCTATATGTTTATAATTATCAAGATGAACTAAAATTTATAATAAGAATAGATATATTAATAGCCAATTACCTGTTACTAATTTGAGGGAATGTCACCCATTTTGAATATTTAGTGCTGGTATAAAGATTGACATTTCGGTAAACGGTATTTTATAAAAAAAATACTTATTAAAATTATCACCTTGTTACAAGTCATTGAAACAGAATAAGAAACATTTCTTTTCAATAATGCATCTTGTACACCATCGTGTTATTTTTGTTGGTCACCGTTGAAAACTGTCACTTTATCAGGGCCTTTTTTATCACGGTATTATCACTTTATCAGGGCAGGTTTTAACAGCTTTGGAGGCCCGTGGGCCTACATTAATTTGGGGCCCCCTCCCCCAATTTAAAGATAAGTTTTGTTAAAAAAGATTAACTTCTCATCACTGAGTGACATTCTTCCATCAACCACCGACATTCCATATTATAAATATTATCCAACGAGCGCGACACATCACTATGTTATTCCAACTTTTTGCGTATAGTTTAATCATACACTACTTTTTATGCGTTTATTCTATTTTTTGAAAAAAATAGTATTAAATATTTTTTTAAGAATTGTCAGGGGCCCTTGAACATTGGTGGTCTTTGTCCCGGGCTCTTTCGGCCCGTGCGTTAACACGGGCCTACACTTTATGCCACTTTCAAAATGTTTCTCAATACTACTCGGTTTTCATCCAATATGGCGGCCAGTGTCTGGTCTGACTTTTCAAACGAAGTGCCCGTGCTGTGGTCACATGGTTCATGTCGCAACTAGTACTGCGCAGAACGGTACTGAACAAAAATCGGAGCGCCGGAGTAGCATACACAACTTTCATACTATTCCCCGTAGTGATGGAAAAACTCTTTCAATTAATTATTATCGATTAATGGTAATGGAAAGAGAAGCCAATTTCAGTTAATTGGAATGAAATTTTTGTGTGAAATAGCGAAACAAGTATAATAAATGAGCTTATTAGATGGCTTACCGCAAATTTTTACAAGATCAATAGATTTGATCTTCACCATTACGAATTTAAAAATTTATTTTTATTACAGAAGTGAAAAAATTAAGTACTTATTAAGTTCACATTATTGCCCCAAATATTGAATTGAACGAATGTAAATTGCAATACATTTATATTTTTAGATGAAATTTCTGTACAATAGGAATCTTCAACATTCAACAACTGTCGTTGAGGATAGTTTCGTATCTGGAAAAGCTCCTCTCCTCATCACATGACGTCACGGAAGCATATTTGAAGGCGGCGATGTCACTGCAGGGCAGCTTTGGTTCATTGTCTTCAAATGTTACGGCATTTCCATCAAGTATATCGCTAATTTTGCACATTGTAGAATATCCAGGATTTCGCTGAAGAACACTCAGCAATTTGTTTTAGACTTTTTCAGCCACATGACCTTTTGGTACCCAACTCACTTCTTCAAATTCACTTACGTTTCAAATAATCCTTTGTGGTATAATTTTTTAGTTTATTTGAGACAATATCACCTGATACAGTCTCATGCGAGACGCATTTTCAAGCTTTTTTTTCTTGTGTCCTTAAAAATATGACATACGTATGCATTTTGGGCAAAATTTGGCCAAAATATGTCATAAAAACGGTGTAAATATGACTTTACATGCACAATAAAAATACGTTTTTCTAATCGATAATACTTGGATTCGTGCATAAATTGTTTTAAAATTCACCCAAAGGTTCAGAAAGAATATATGACGTCATTAAAATCCGGGCCCTAGTAATGACAGAGGATCGCTTTGAATGCGCTGTACATGTTGAATGTGCTATTTGATGATGAGAAGGCAGTGCATGCTGAATGTGCATGAGCTGATCTTGAATGGTCTATTCTAGGTATCTTGAGGCTGTACAGGTTGAGAGTACATAGAAGTCTGATCCAGGAAAGAAGAAAAGAAACAGAAAAGGACGTTCAGCAGGTTTAGCGCAGACAAAATAACAATTATGCTTACACAATGTCAAGCATTACTCACTCAAAATTAATGAAATGTTTTCATTATAAACTACTGGTTTTAACTTTTGTATTATGGCAAGTAAAACTTAAAAAAACTTAAAAACCGAATTTTATAAATAAATAAAATAAAATTGAAACATTTTTCCTACAATCTATTTCTGCACACACCCTGACTCATATAGAGCGATTTTTATAAGGACCGTTTTTACAGCTAGTGCTGGCAACATAACTGAAGGTTCTGTGGTCGTTGTGTCCTTGGTCCCATTAGACTCCCTCCATTCATTCGTTGGCTAGCATGTAAATGGCTTCGATGCATCCTTTTGTGATGTCCTCGTCCGACGAAAGTAAAGTGCGCCACGAGAAATATTTGAAATTAGGAAGTGCAGTGCTATGCGCTCTTCTGTAAAAATTCTTTTATATTAACATTACATTGATTTTACTTTTTGTGTGATAAGTATGTTTATTTTAAAATCGACTCATGAATACGAGATGCGTACTTGTTCACTTGTTTCCGGCGCCTGTGCTGTTAGGTGGCGCGCTGAATTTACATTCGTGGCAGTTTTCTTTTACTGAATATGCATGTTAAGCTTGTTAAGATTACGATTACTACGTAATTAAATTTCATATTTCTCGGACTCGCGTTCGTGCATACACATCAGCGAAACTCTTAAACTCCTGCATAGGGATGTCTTCACGGGAACCATAACCAAACACTTTACGAAGAGGCGTAGCTGAGAGCTGTCGCGGCGGAGGGATACTTCTCTGAACTACATGTGATGTTCACTTGTTTAGCGAATATTTTGGCTCTTTCTTCTATACTCAGGCTACGCCCCTGCTCGCAAGTACGTAGCAAGGCGAGACAGCAAGAATATTCCACAAGATGGCAACTCAGCAAATCGCCTTTCACCTCACTTTCCTCATGTCATAAAGTACTGATTTTACAATAATTTTAAATGTTTTAAACATAATTTTAAATTCGTCAAAACTACGAACTCACGAAATGAAATAATTTACACAGTCCACTTAGCACTATCTCAAAATGAATTAATTATAATTTTCTTCAATATAATTCCAGGCAATATCAACAATGGCGTAGCTCCGGACCGGCCTGACGGTTCACATGGCGTTCCAAATATTTTAGCGCATCACTTAATTTTCAACCTAGTCCTGCTACAGCAAAGCATGCTTTCGTATTATTTATAGAGATTATATAATATTATAATCCTAGCTCAACACGTGCGAAAAAATGCACATTTGAACCCTATCTTTAAAGCACAAATTGGTCACTGGTTGACAGGAAATTGATGAAGAGCAGGATGTTAGATTACTGTTTTTAAGGTAAAAGCATGTGCTCTTTTCTATTTGTATTTGATCAAAAAAGTAGAAAGAATGTTTTTCGCATGCCCCGATGTCAAAAGCCGTTTCGAGGAAAGGCCGAACCTTCTCTTTCATATATTATTATATTACGTTCAAATACTAGCACAATATCGAGTGTTCCCAAGAACAAGACCCGCATCTACAAGTAATTCTTCTAGTCCTACTAGATAATACGAGCATGAAATTGTTTATTCCCGGAGCGAGTTAGCGCTTTCTTTTCTCAGGACGTGGCTTTTCCGTCAGGAATTTCTGATGGATATGGAGTTAAGTGAGAATGAAAAAACATAACAAAGAATAGAAACAGATGTTGGGAAAATTACATAATCACGAAATGATGAAAATATGTGGTTATTTCTTACTTTTACAAGCAATTATGTAATTCAATTGTGGAATGAATGCCCGCGCGCACCTCATCCTAAGGTATGACGCGGATGCCGCAACAGTAACTTAACGAATGGGCTACGTACCGCTCGCACTATTTCCTTCCCTATCATTGCCATTCCTATCCCTATCACATCTCCTCTCCTCATACACACACAGTTTCAGGCGCTACACTGGTGGGAGACCAGTCGTGAGGTTAGTGCTCGACCGACCAGGAGCGGTGCACCACTGGCGGAGAGCAAACACCTCAAGAGTAACCCCAGACGGCGGCGCTAGCCGAATGCGTTTACTACGCTCCGTGAAGTCACGAAGGTTAAGCGCATTCGAGGCTCGCGAGTTCGTGGTTGGGTGACCGGCCAGGAACCCCGGGACCTAACGTCGTCGAGCCCCTGGCCGAAGGGATAAAAGGCAATGACTGACTGCGACGTGACGAGACTTGACAAATATTTAAAAAAAAGTAGCACTTTAATGGAGGATTACTCCCCTGTGCTAAAGCGCTCAACGCCCCTTAAGGGGGCTTGGAGACGCGTTGCGTCAAGGTGGAGACGCAACAAATTAAAAAAAAAAAAACCTTCACAAACCGACGTGCATGTCAAAGCCAGATCTCAGTGGGGGAGAAACATCGTCCCCCAGATAATACATTTACGGCGGTTATGGCCAGGGCCATTAACGCGCCCAGAAGCGTCGATTAATCCGACCTATCATGGGATAATTCTGAGTTCCAACGCGTTCTCGCGTTGAGTCAGCGCCCTGACAGAAAGAAGAAAAAAAATACAAATGAAGAGCATCAGGCTTCATTTTCCTTAAGGAAAATCCGCGTGTGCACCGCAATGAAGCCGACATTGGGAGACGAACTGTTGTGCGGAGCCTCCACAAGGATGTAATGCACAATATTTCAACCGTTGAGGCGGCAGACATATCTCTTTGGTGCAGGAGCGTTTCAATGCTATGTTATTTGTTAGTACGGCGCTTCAGATTACGTAGTTGTAGTAGTTTTTGTGTACTAGCATTACAAACGGCATTTTCTGTTGCAAAAAATCGTTCATTAAAGGGCCTTTTACGTCACGAATGATCGCGTCATCAGATATTCAGCCAATCCCAGCGAGAGAATCTTCGGGAGGTAGCGGTAAAGGAACAGCTGACCACCGTTTTCTCGTACAGATGCCAAATATTCGAGACGTCACAAAATCAAGTTTGATTCTCTTAAAAATTTATAATGTTGTTATAAAAAAATAGCGTATGCAACACGTTTATAATATTGCATTCGTACTTTGAGAACTCGCTTCTTACGCTGCTCTTTTTCAAAACGTTCTCGTGCAATAAAACTAATTGCATAAACTACTATTTTTAATGAAAATGTTGATATATTTTTACGGCGTTTAAAATCTTAACTTGGGGATCAGCATTTAAAAAAACTCTTGCCTTTGTGTTTTTGTCTTCAAGTTTGATTTAGACTCCCTGCGCTATTCCATTACATAAATCAAATCAACTATTGCTTCCCTCTTCTTCTCGTGCGTTTCAGTGCAAGAGAATATAGGTGCGTGTGCGTGTGTTATGTTCACATTAACAAAGTTGTAAATCAACTAATTAAATGTGAAAGAATAGAAGTATGCGCCTGAATATGTGAGAGAATTGCAAGCAACTAAGAGAAATTTAGAAAGGAGTGTGGAAATAGATGGAGGAATCGCGTATCTTCACCGGAAACGATCTTCACTGATATCGGGAGTACTTTCTACTTCCATGAATGAGGGATGCGATTCGGATGAATGGAAGAGAAACGTCCTAACATGTTAATGAAATAACATTAGAACGTAGTCTCTCTTCCTGAATCAGTGCACTGAAACGCACGAGAAAATGCTTAAATATGTTAAATACCCGCTGAGTAGAAATAAACACTTGAAGAAGCGGGAAACCTCTCATGTCCAAAAATTTATTATTTTACTTTTTCACGGATCTGCAAGTGAATTTCAACGTCATTGTTGTGGAAATGAAAGTAAACAGGCCCGACGGGTAATGTGGGTACGGTGGGTAGTGAAAAATTCCGAGTGGGTATTTCGGGTGAGAGAAATATTTCATAAACGTCGAATTCATGAAACGAACGAAGTTTCTTGGAATTGCGTCGTCTTAAAACGTATATGCGATCAACTATGTTGCAAGATCGGCTCAACAGTGTCGCCATTTTACATCCTTGTACCAACATGACAAAGTGCGGAAATTGTTAAATGAGTTTATATTAAAAAATGCAAAGCGCAGAGTTGTTTTTGTATTGCAAAAATGAACACAGCTGAAATTACATGAAATAAATGTGATAATAATTTGATTGCAATTTAATGCTTAAGACAATTTGAAACCCCAACCAGGGTCAACTACCCACTCGGAATTAAACACCAATCGCCGGCCCTGAGCTTACCTTCTTTACATTTGGGTTTATCTAACGAGGCATCTGAGGCTAGTATCTCCAAAATGGAATATGGCACGGCTTTTCGCGTCTTTCTCGGTCGTACCGCTCGGGTCGCTTGATCTGCAGCACTATTTGATATGGTCGCGATTATGCAATATTTGCGGCAGGGCCGAGAAAGACGCAAAATGTCGCGCCATATTCCATCTTGGAGATACTTCCCTCAGATGCCACGTTAGAAAAACCAAAGTAAAAGATTTTCTGCTGACCGTTAAATGGAATCATCTGTAAGTCCCGGTGTACAGGCATAGAGTTTCTCGCATCTCCTGTAAATCGCTATTTTGAACTTGTGCTTACACGGGAGCTCATGGGGGGGGGGGTTGAGTTGCTATAACAGGTTGTTATCAAAGAAGTAGCAACGTTATCAAAGGAAGAGGACGAAGAAATTAATATCTCATCAAAGGAAAAGGATGAGGAATTATGAAATGATAAATTCGGAATGGAAATTAAATCGATGGGATAAAACCATCCTGAACTACGGTAAATTTCATGAAACAGCAATGTTCAGTGTTCTAAATAGAAAAAACAAATACTTTCTCTGTTTCCCTTACAATTTATAACAGACCCCGCCAAGACAAACATTTTTTGAAAATGACACATCTCCCCAACTTCCATGTGCTTCAATCCCCTCTCTGGATTTGAGGGGTTATAAAACTAACAAATGTTTGGCGCTTTTTTCTTTATAAAAGTATTTTTTATTTATATATGAAGTAAGACAATTTTGTTTTAAACATTATATTGGAAGTCTCTAGGCTGCCGTCTTACGCTGTAAAGCTTAAGTTGTTTATACATTAATCCACCCCTTGCCACGACTTAAAATAGGGTCTCCTTTAATAAAAAAGCGTATCCCGAAGGAAGATCTAAAAGTGCTGCAGGCTATTTTATCAATAAAATAGACATTCCCAAGAATTTATATATACATATATTTTTATCTCTCTCCCTCCTGACTCCTATCTCACCCCTTTGGCGTACTAGCGTTAAAAATGTACTAAACTGGAACCTGTAAAGTGTGAAGATCTATTTCTGTGGAAGATTCAAGGGCGGGGAGGGGAGGTGAAGATAATGTGCCCCCCTCAAGCTAACTTTGTTTTGATGATTTAACCCAATTCGTTCAAAATAATTACCATATAGATCAAATGTTTCAAAAAAAATGTTACGGGGAGTTGACCCCCTCCCTGTGATTACTTTATTCGGCCCTTCATTTGCCGCTATGAATCTGTTTCCTCAGCCGCCAAAATGTTGGTATTCAAGAACAATGTTGCGCGCGGAGACGTTTGGGGCAGCGGCCGCGAGCGGCAGCACCGGCGCCCCACGCGCCAGCGGCGGGGTCCGAGGGGGCAACGGCGTGGGAGCCTGGCAGTCGAGAGCGCGCTCCGCAGGCAAGCGCGTCGGGAGATTGTTATCGGGCGCCGCCGGATTCGCTAGTGCTGCACTCACCGCCGACGGTCATCGACGCGCCAGCGACCGGCATCCGCAGCCGGACACCAGCATCCTCGTTCCACTCACTGCCCCTCGCACGGTAAGAACCAATGCACCCACGGCCGCCCACCGCGCCGGGAACCTTCGCCGCCCTTCGACAACAGTCCAAGGAGGAATCGTTGGTTCGGAATCCCTTGTCACCGAATTTTTACCTAGGTACCGAAAGGTTCCTCGGGCGAAAGGGAAGTGATGTTGTGCTGGCAAAAGTAAAGTGATGGCGAAACAATTGCTTTTTAGTGATCAGTGAAGTGCAGAATTCGATTGATCGGCAAATTTGGTTGGTGAAATATCTCCGACTAGAGGATTTCTTTATGGACATGTCCCCTTTTGTATACATTTTATCACAACATTTTGTAACGCATCATGCCTTTAAATTCAAAACTTTAAAAACAGAAAACTATAAATTCAAAATCAGATGTTTTCTTTTTGTTTTATTTATGATTAACATTCACTTACTAAGGACATTTCGACTCTCGAACACCAAAAGGGGGGTCAGGTACAAAGCATAAGTATCTCAGAATAAATTGCAATATAATTAAAGGAAAAATTTGTTTTAAAAAACAATAATACATTATTTAACAATATTACACAATCATTGTATGAGTGTGTTAAAACGATATCATTTATTGAAGTCCACAAACCTATAGTATATTCTGAATATCTTCTGTTCTTGCTGCCCTTTCCGCAGGTAGACAGGTGACAACATACCTTCATTAAGAACAAGTTCAACATTCTCTTTGCTATCTGATGGTACAATTGTTATTTACAGCAAGAGATACTAAAATAAGATTCCCACTTGTTTATGTCCAAACACGTCTGTAAGAAAATGTCGGAGTTTTCGCGAAGGGATTACGCATGGCGATGGTTTCGAATTTCCCTCGAGAACTCCCGCGCCTCGGGTTCGTCCAGATCGATTGGCAAATATCCATTTTGAAGAAAATCGTCTGAACGGTTTAAGAAGGCGCTAGCGCTGACCACAGACGGATAGATAGAGAGACGAGAAACAGACGGACGGACAGGCAGACAGACGGATTGGACAGTGACGGACGGATAGGGGGTTTCTCGTATTGATTTTTTTTTTTCACAAAACATTTATTTACTTAATTATTTAGTCAAAAACTATGTTACATATGGGGGAGAAAATCATTTGCGCACATGAATTCTGACTACACAATGCGTTAGAAGAAGTAATTTACTGTTCAGATATAAGGTTTAACTACTTTTTTTCCGTTAATAGGCGCCCTAATACGAGTTTTTCTGGCGAATAATCGCTGATTTCTGCCGCAGAATTACAATACTTTCTCTTTACCATGTAAAGTGAAGCGAGATGTAGTGTGGCGAGAAATCAAAATTACTAAAAAAGGTCCGTCGCCGACGCCCCCTCCTGTTGGTTCCTCGACTGTTTATGGATATTTTTACGCTCGTGTGTTCTAGTGCGGATAAAAATAATATTGTTTCCGGTATCAATATTTTCGCCAGTTCAAATTGTTTTAGAGTTATTTTGTAATCTTTCGGATGATGGTGGAGGTTGGTGCAATTCTTTTTCGGTCTCAGAAACAACGTATTCGCCGCAAGTATCAAACTATCGTGTGTACATATCCTCATATTATGAATATCGCTCATTATCACTCAACACACCAAAGAGTTGGAGAAGAAATATGTAGAATATGTTGTTAACAAGTTAAGATATTATTCTAGGCGGAAATCAGTGAAAGTTCATAATATTTCTTCTCCGGTCTGTGTGCTTGAATGACGTTTGTTGTTGAGATCTCTAATCGAGATGGACATTGACATTTACATTAATGATGCAACTTGAAGTGGCTCCAGCTTCGCCATTACGAAAGGAAATTTCACACGTAGGAGGCAATCCAGATACAAAGCTTACTTTAGATGCAGTGTACATGTTGTAGTTTTAATTCATCCCATAATCAGGCACACGGCGTATCGCGAGTTAATTTCACGTTGAAAGAAACAATCTCTCACACTCCAGAAAAAAGACGAAATCAATATTTTTGTGAGATTAATTTAATCTTATTTATAAAAATGAATTTAATCTTATTGCGAAAAATCGCCTAAATAATAACCTAAAATGTGTGAAATTCACTTATTCAACAGATCGTTCTTCTCCATTTAATTGCAATCCGCGCAATTGTTTTGGGTTTTTGCCTCCACAACACACCGGTATCTTTGGATTCAAATAGCTTTTTTCTGTTTTATATAGCAAACATCGCTGAAATAATGACGAAAATAGATTTTCATATTATTGCTGACCACAATTGATATACTTTTATGAAGTACTAGCTGACCCGGCGAACTCTGTTCCGCCTTAATAGCCGGTCCCATATTTTTCTCACTCGCACTCACTGTGAGAAACTGTACTATCCTTGTTGCACTCGTGATAATAAAGCAATTGCAGATTTGTGTTTTTCTCTCAAACAAAGAATAATTTTAAAAAACGCTCTGATATTAAATAGATAATTAAAAAATCTATCTAATTATACTTCACTTCACTTTTCAACACGCTTTTATTAGCTTCATTTGTATCTTTGCTTGATTGCTTGCTTGTTCTCCGCTGCAGAACGCTTCTGCACAGAAAACTTAGGCGAAAAGGCGCGAAAACATACGAATACGCGTGAAAACGTGCGAAAACGCATGAAAACGTGCGAAAACGCATGAAAACGTGCGAAAACGCATGAAAACGTGCGAAAACGCATGAAAACGTGCGAAAACGCATGAAAACGTGCGAAAACCCTCGAAAAGGTGCGAAAACCCGCGAAATCACGCAAAAACGTGAGAAATCACGCAAAAACGTGCGAAATCACGCAAAAACGTGCGAAATCACGCAAAAACGTGCGAAATCACGCGAAAACGTGCGAAATCACGCGAAAACGTGCGAAATCACGCGAAAACATGCGAAATCACGCGAAAACATGCGAAATCAAGCGAAAACATGCGAAATCACGCGAAAACGTGCAAAAACGTGCGTTCTCACACAGGAACGCTGTCGAACGGGATAAAAAGTATCCTATGTCCGTCTCCTGACTCAAAGCTTCCTGCTCACCAATTTTCAGCCAAATCGGTACAGCCGTTCTTGAGTTATAAATAGTGTAACTAACACGACTTTCTTTTATATATATAGATTTCACATGACATCGCACCTGCACATGGTCACTTGCATAAATAACTTTACCAATCAATAATCATTGCACATGCACACACACACACACACACACGCACGCACGCACGCACGCACGCACGCGCGCGCGCGATTGATATCGCGTAGTAAAAATTATTTAATTTTTCAGCTATTCTATTTGTACTATCTATTCAGAGAGATTCCGAGAGATCGTTAAATCTATGGATTAAACAAATTACCAAGATCTTACATATTTAGTCTTTAAAGTTCAGAACTGTTAATTCACAATTCCTATTATCTTGCACAGGAATTTGGACACAACAAAACTTATCATCCAGAGGCGACGTTTTCTCCGCGAGATGTTAAGATAAGAGATAAACTGGCAACTGTTGCGATGTGAGAGATCAATTCTTGGAGCTGACGAAGAGTGACACCTAACGTAAAGATATTCTTTTTCTTCAAAAAACGTGATAATTGGATGTGACAATGCTCATTTTTATCTGAGGTAGATCAGTCTCACGATGAAGTAATGTATTCAGCAAAGACGTGATACATTTCACTAGCTCTACGAAAAATAATGAATTTACTACAGGAGAATTAATGGAACCCTAAATTGTTGCGGAATCGAAATTTTCATTAAAAGAAAACGTGAGTTGAGGATGCAGTTTTGTGCATCTTCATGTGAGTAGGGAAGTAGTGAATGACTATCATTCTGATTACAAGATTGAAGGATTCATACGAGAAATTTCACTTTCAAATTATTATTCTGTAGACTATTTCTTAATACGCTAGAGCTAATATAGTAAGTAAATATGATCCACAAGGTCACGAATACTGAATATATTACTTAACTGTGATTGAATCGATCAGCGAAAAAACAAAAACAAAAACGAAAAAATACCGCTAGAGCCACTCAAATAGCAATGCATGGAGTTTCGATTCTTAGAATCAAGTGTGTCAATATAGTTAGACATTAGATTTCTTTTTAAATATATTGTTCCCTTTTTGTTTCCGTTTTTTATACTAAATTGTTAGTAAAAACTACATTGATTTTCTCTCTAGGTTAAGGAAAATTGTTCAATATGTGGCTCCCTGACATTTTACACCGTTCAAAATGCATTATTCCTTCAACATCTGTACATGTTATTATTATATTAGGCAAAAATAAATTCGTAGTTGTATATTCTTCGACAAAACAAAAGTATTTTCCATTCATCCGCGCTTTTTTCTTGGGGGAGGGGGTGTTTTTGCACACCTCAATAGAAAGTATACCCCCTCACCACCACCACCACCTCATACATACGCGCAGAGAGGAAACATTGTGAACATTTATTTCAAAAGAAATGTTAAGAAATTTTATTTAAAATTTCTTAATGCATCATCTTACTTGGGTTTCAGTCCAAGAACTGATCTGTAGCAAGTTTTGCTTTTCCACATTTGTCAGTTCTGTTCTAACCTCTTCATTCCCGACGGAGCTATATGATATAAGACGCATCTTATTGTATGATGCATCGTATAAGATGAATACTAAGGTCTGTGGGAATTTCATTTAGAGGTTATCAAAAATTAATATTTAAAAGACTTCAGCATGATAGGCAGGTCACATGAATATGCAATAAAAATGTCGATACGATCAAAGTTGTATATCAGTTTCAGATAATGATAAAATGTTTATCAGATAATGATAAAATTTGTGGTCGTGTTTTTCACTTTTTAGTTGAAATAGTCTCCTCTTTGTCGTTGCTGAAACTTTCTATATCAAGTAGTGACGTCATTGTCATATTTGGTCATTTAGCAGTGGCACAATGAATCCTTCTGCAGAAAAATTCGACTCGAAGCCATAGATGAAATTTGAGTTTCGTATTATTCAGAGTGAACGTGTAATACTGATCCGGTTTTATAATAATTTTTATCTCCTAGGAGACAAATTTGTATTTGTAAGCATTTTAAAATGAGAGAATCTCTTAGCGAAAATGATTACATTGCGTAAAAATAGAATAAATATCACACAACAATAATATGCACAACACGATCGAGTACGATACAAAAGTTAACACAAAAGAAAACTCATGACAAAACTATTTTGGTTTATTGTTTTGGTACATTGTATTAGTGATCAACATGATTCTCCTCTTTCAGGAAAGATAGAAAGCCTTATCCTAAAGGTGGTGGAAAAATTGTTTGCGGCTACTGAATTCTGACGGAGAATCATTCATATTAGAACATTCAACGTGAGAAACCAATGAAAAAACTCCGGAAGTGAGTTAAAAATATTAGAAGTGAATATAAATGGGGTGGGATTATTCCGAAGACAACAAGATGCACCTTAGAACTCATGTTAGCAGCACTTGATCTTCGTCAGTAAGAACATTTTATTATGAGCATTAGGAATATAGGTAGAGTGGTATTCGACGAGAAGTTAGTCTTTTGAGGCTACATATGTGTCCAGATACAGTATAGTGATGCGTCGCCAACACAACATCGATGTTTATAATACATAGGTCCAAAACATCGATATTAACAAAACATCAACCCAAAATCAACGATGTTTTTAAAACGATTAGTAACCATTGAGGTGCTGGGGGCTTTAATTTGAAAGTGATATCGTTTTTTCAAAATTTTAATTGAGATTTAACTGACAAAACAAAGTTTAAAAACCATGAGGACCATTAACGAAATATGGATTATCTGAGTCGATTATTCAAAAATAATACATATTTCTTTATTGACGAAAATTCGATTTTCTTAACTTTTCACCCTAGATCACATTGGTCTGAAGAATATTAAGTTATAGGTATCTGAAAATTATAATAGAAATTTGTTATGAGGGACTTTTTTCATTTAAAAAATATAAACCACATAAAAACATCGCAAACAAAACATCGATGTCAAAAAACATCGCTCCCAAAACATCGATGTTAAATACATTGCTGTGTTGAAAACGTCGACATCGATCTCGCATACCTTTCAGGCCCTTTCACCGAGCTCATCGTTTGTTCACATTTAATACGAGCGATGATATTCTCTACTCAGTAAAACTTCGTCTAATGAATACTAATACATATTGTCTCCGTCTAATGAATAAATACCTATTGCAGACAGCATTTATTAAGATTTGTTTATTTCTATGTAAGACTTATTTATTTGTCCTAGTTCATTAAAATTTGTTTAATTTCCTAATATCAATCTGAATAGTTTTTAAACATCAACACAAACTTCTTCAAAGTACGAAGGCTCTCCCGGGTTGCAACATTCACCAAACGTCTGGAGCGGATAGAACGTAGGCTAAGGGAGTTGGCAAGGGCTCTAGCAATAAGTGCATAACGAGCAGCGCATAGCGAAGATCAACTAGTTCAACGAGCGGGCGAGTAGGAGCTGCCAAAAGACGCCGCGCCGCGGACGCACAGGAAAGGCCTGCGTCATCGCCCATTACTCACGGCCCGCCGCGGCGCGCCGCGGCGTCCGCAGCGCAGCCTCGAGGAGCAGGATTACCGATAAGAAGGCGCGGAGGTGGCAATTGAGGAACGAACACATTCTTACGTCTTGCCATATGCTTTGAAAACGGATGTGGCGACGAGTCATCTAGAAATACAACGATAACAAATCCATTCCAAAACAATACGTTCGTGGAATTGAAGAGCATACATCAGATTGGTTTTCTCGAAAACGGGACATTAAATTAAACGTCAAAACACCGAGTTCCACATAATATTAGCAATAGATTATTTATTTGCCCCAGAGGCATAACTTGGGGGGGGGGGGGGGCAATTTTCCGATTTTGTCGCGGTCTGAATATCAGAAACTTAGTGCGCATTTCCAAGTCTCGAACTGCTTATGTAGACTTGTAAGTTTCATGTAGGAACAGCGAGTACACTGAAATTCTGACGGCCGGCTTTTTATTTCTTTATTTACGTCAAAAACAGTTAAAAACTGTGTATAAGGTGCTGTGGGGAGAATTGATACTGTGTGGCACGCTGAATACTGTGTGGCTTACATGCTAAGGTTCTGGCGGTCTAAAGTGGGGCACGGTCGCAGGGTCGCACCGATACACCCCAATGATCACAGTTCACAAATTTTCGTTTATATCTGATAAAAGAGATTTTTTCTTCGGCAATTCTTAGAAACATCGTCAGTGTTTCGACTCCTTGGAAGCACAACTTTCTGGACAATCTGGTTTCCGCCCGCATCCTCACCCGCACGAGCTACTTGCCCGCCTGGGAGGCCCGACCCTCCTAGGAGCACGGCCAGCTCTTCCCCGAACTCCGCTTGCAAACCCCCTCCAAATCCAGAAACGCGCAAGCTGAAGTAGAACGAGGCGGGGAATATGTGTCATCGTAAATATGTTTGCCAGATTTGTCCTATTGAACAACCGCGATTTGAATTATGTTCCTATTCCTTACTACTTCTCCTTACTATTTCATTTTTTTTAAATTCTGCCTTGTGTAATAATTGCTGCCAATGGACAGTAACAATTTTGAATGGCGAATTCTGTCCTTTTTTAAGGTCGCATCAATATGTAGGTCATTATCAACCACTATTGGAGTCAACGGTATGATAATTATGAAGATGAAATGATATGGTGATGATAAGGGTGAAAGGACGAACACAAATACAACCATGCCCGAGGCGGGACTCGAACCCGCGAACCTTCGGTCCGAGATCGCTACGGAACTACTGCCTTAGCGATCTCTGTCACCGGATCGGCTTTCCTTGTATTTGTTTCGTGTTATGTTTTGTTAAATCATTCAGTTATTTGCTGTATATAGCAATAATGTGAAACAAACTAACAAATCTCTACAAGTTAACAATTCTCGCTTTCAGGCAGACAGCTCTTTCAGTACGTAGACAAGAATCTTTGCAGTACGTAGTACTATGGTCATTCGCACCAGAGATATGCAATTCAGTGTTGTGACAATTACTACACATTGCTGAAGTTCAATAAAATTAAGGCTTGCTTACTATTTTGGAGCTTCTTGACAAAACTGACTTCCCGATCAAATTAGCATTTCTAAGTCGGATAAAAAGCGCTTTTTTTCGGCTTCCTAGAACTTAAATTACCCTCTGACAATAAATCTAACAGGTAGACTAACAGGATAGAAAGATGTGAATTGGTAGAATGGGTGATCGAATTTTGTGGTACCTCAGATAGCATTTAGTATAAATGAATAACTCCAAAATACTTCTACAAAGAAAATCTAGCCAAATCAGCTGGTTAATAATTTGAAACAATTATTAGTGAATCATTGTCAATCACAATCATTGAAAGTGCTTGCGGCAATGTTACTGGCACATAAATAACAGAATTGACTCTCCTTGAGATTATTTGATTACAAAACAAGTTTCTTAATAGTCAAGATAATTTAAAAAATTGAAAATGACATTACCAGAGGAATATGTATTTTTAGACTCAAAATATGCATTTTAGACACTATAAATGTAGATCCTAAATTTCGTTAAGTCATGGAAAGTATTAATATTGAATTTCGAGTGTCTACGTCAAAACAGTAAAATTTGTATATGCCTAAAAATTCGATGTCTAATAATCTACTTTCCCAAAATTATCAGATACTATAAAGAACTCTTCTGTGATTTTAGAAAGTATTATTTCAAAACAACGACGCCAAATTACTATACTAATAAATCTACAAATTCCGTGTTTATTATCAAAATACGAACACTGTTCTGCAAAACGTCGCCTGGGATTCAGCGGTATATTATAACACATAAGAAATGGATCTCTTCATGCGACCCGACCGAAAGCCGAGCGGTCGGCGGAGTGCCGAGGAGGCGGCGTGCCTTTCAAGCCGTTTATCCGCCGATGGCGCCGTCGGCCGCGAGAAGGAAAAACGTCCCGCGGGTCCATGCCAAAGGACAGGATTGCTCCCATTATAGGGGATGGGAATGTAATGTTAATTGATTGATTTTTTCGTGTTTCCGGGCGCATCAACTGCTTTGCTCATTAGTCCCGTTAGTGTAGTGCATGTTTTTATAGGGAGATGGCGGTGATCTTCCCCCGCTGGATGACGAGATCCGGCGCCGACCTGCCGTCGGCTAGTGGGGTTTCCCCCTAAGCAGGATTCTCCCACCAGCGGGCACCGCCCCAGCCGGGACAAGCTCTAAGCTCCCGACCGGTCTCCCGGAATATGTAGTAGTGTAGTTCATGTTAGTGTGTGTAAGGGGAGAGGAAAGGACAAGGAAAAGGAAGGAAAGATCGTGCGCGGTCCGTGGCCCGTTTGATAGGGTACTGCTCCGGCATTCGCCCGGTGTTGATTGGAGAAACCACGGAAAACTACCGATCAGAGCAGCCGGCCGCTAGAATTCTCCTCCAGACAGCGACTGAATTCGACCTAGCTGAAAAGCTAGTGTCGAAAATCCTGCCGCCGTGGGGAGTGGGAACCTAGGACCTCCCGGTCAGAGGCGCCGCAGTGACATCAGTTGATGCACTGAGCTACCACTACCGGTGGATGTAATGTTAATTTCGACACCTCTTCACTTGCAAAATTTACCTCAGTTTTCCTGGATATCTGCAGATATACGTGTGCGACACACAACATCCGGATGACAGAGCGCTCGGCAAAACTGCTATCGTTATCAAGAAGGCTATCAAACATTTCAAGCTATCGCCTTATACATTATCCCTTGAGGATACGGTATTCCATAGTAACAGATAACTATGGGCAATTAGAATTGGCCATTGTGGTATTGTCTGACAAAGCCGAAAAAACACTTGAGATGCTAAAGCACGGAACAGACTTTCACGAACAATTTGTAACTATTATGTAAAATGAGTACATTGCAAATCATTACCTCGCGGAGAGTGGTTCGGTAAAAAAGACCAAATTATCAAATTTTAATCAATTTTGATTGTTCTTTAAATATCTGCACACAAAAAGGTACACCATATCCATTATTATTCGTTATAATAATGACCTATTGACTGTTTATTTTCTCATTATTCATTGACTAATAGGTTCCATGTATCATAGACAGTCGGGAAACTGAAGACATAAAACAGAAATTTACAACTTGCTTCACATTTAATAGTATATCGTATATAAAACGTCATTGATTGACCAACTTATAAATAAATAACGACTTAATATTGGAACACGTGGTGGAAGTTAATTATAATAATGACCTATTGACTGTCTTCTTTTTCATTATTCAATGATGAAAAGGTTCCATATAATGCTATAGACATATGGGATGATGACGTCCGACTATAATATGTAGAATCTATTTATCAATTATTATTATTATTATTATTATTATTATTATTATTATTATTATTATTATTATTATTATTTGGGTATCGGCGATTTCTGACCACGCTACACGTTCTCTTCCGTGGCCCAATCATATTCTACTCGGAGAGAAAATTAACATGTGTTTTTAGGGGTATCAGCTTTTCGACTGTATCCCTTGGTAAGACAGTGTTGTTAGGGCTTCAATTATGAATTATGAGGTGACATGATGATGATGATGATGATGATGATGATATGTGATCGTGGCCTTTTTTAAATATCCCAGCATTCGCCTATGCGACCGAGGGAAACCACGAAACCCTATCAGGATGACCGACCGGATCGAACCCGGGCCTCCAACTGCGAAGTCAGCGCGCTAAGCCACTTCGCTCGGTTTATTATTATTATTATTATTATTATTATTATTATTATTATTATTATTATTATTATTATTTATTCGTTCACAGTTCACTGGTACATAGATTGTAGTCATACAGATACAATACATCAAAGCATGACAACAATAAAAATCAACAGTATGTAATTCTAGAAGTTATAGACTAATACAAAATTTAACATTTATAATATTCATAAATACTAATGTAATTAAAGTAGCAACTAAGCACTCTCATTACTTCCCAAGAATTTTCGGACCAATGTGCATGTACAAAGTATGACACATTTCTGGATATTGATTATGGCTTATTATTATTATTATTATTATTATTATTATTATTATTATTATTATTATTATTATTATTATTATTATTACAATGCAGTGCAGTTGTTATTTCAATGCAGTGCATTACAGTGCAGTTGTCACATTTGGCAACTGCATATTATTGGCGAGATTGAGGTTTCTGTGCATGTCAACTGCTGTGCTCATTAGTCCCATTAGTGTAGTGAATGTTTTATCTCTGGAGGTGGCTCTGTTCTTCCCCCTTTGAATATTCAGATACGGCGCGTACCTACAGGTCGACTTGCAGGGGATTTCCCTCCCCAGATACCTCCACAACCAAGACACGCCCCAGCAGAGACAAGTTCCAAGCTCCCGACTAGTGTTCGGAAGGAAGGAAAGATCGCGCGCGGTCTGTGACCCGTTTGTTAGGTTACTATTCTGTCATTCGCCTGGTGTTGATCGGAGAAACAAATGAAAACAACCAATCAGAGCAGCCGGCCGGGGCATGGTGTCAATCGCGTAATTCATTAAATAAGAAAATATCTGCTAAGCAATTTTCCGAAATCCAACGATAAACATTTCCGATGGATTACCAGTGAGAATGTCAAATTCCTTTGTAAACAATATTTTAAACAGTACACTTTTTGTTTGTTACTTCACTGATATTAAGTGATCTGTACTAACCTCGTTGGATGTGACTATAAAGCAATCTGAAATAAAATTTAAATCCAGTGTTTATCTGGAAAGTTTTCTTTCCCTACTCCAAGACGCAGAATATATGGATCGCCTCTTTCGTGTACTGCATTTCCAATCAATAGAGCTCTCATAATCTGGAAAGCTTTTCTGATTCATTCCGATGTTCGAAAAAGGAGATGGGACAACACATCTCCTGAAATTCTTTTCCTTTACGAGCTAGCGCTGCGTGCCTTCTCCTTTTCACATTAAATTCTCCATTTTAAGTATTGCTGAGAAAAGATAAGCGAATGAACGTCAATAAAACAATAATCTAAGTTAATGGCGATAGACCACACTGGAAGAAACAAATAAGTGGAAGCAGAACTGACTGCTATTTACAGATCACGCTGTTGATATCATGTCACGTCTCTACAAAATTTGTGCAACAGTTTTCACCAGATATGTGCAAAAATTAGTCTAAAATACACTACGAAAATGGTAAAACATTGAGATACTTCAAACAGAAGTGATTCAGCAAAGTATCGCATTCTGCACAGTACAACCATTATCCTTGAATGACATTAATTTTTGTTCCGTGTATATTTGATGCTAAAAGTACATTTTTACTTTGTCGCGTTTTGCTTATGCAGTATTGTAATGCTGAGGGGAAAAAAGGCGATTTTTCGACAGAAAAACTCTTATTGTTGGACACTGGTTACGGAAAAGTGGATAAATCTTGTTCATGTATCAAGTAAATAACTTTCCTCGTGTAAATACGTTCAACAACGTAGATAAATAAAGTACACTACCTACATAGGCATTCACAGTCTATAACAGCGCGTGGGAGGGGGGAGCAAATTGCATTGTCAGGTAAACTAGTGGAGCTAAAACAGCATGTACTTTCTCGTCTGCATTTTCCCGCATAATTACGCAAAAAGTACTCAAATTTTCGAAAAATTGTACATGGCCATATTTCAAAATCTTTCTTTAAGGAACACATTTTATTAAGGGAAAAATATCTATCTTTAATATTTTAGTTGTAGAAAGACTCCGAAAAAAATTGAACTTTTGTAGTTTTCGAAAGTAATTTTCAAGGAACTGAGATCTCCACCATTCTCTTAAACGTCCTTCACACAATCCAACAACAAAATTTAATCAGAGGGGACGCAGTCATTGTTTTTGAAAATTTTGAAAATATCCCAGGGGCTTCATATAAAGCACCCTTAAAATTAAATTGATATAACGATAATTAACGTTAAATATTTCTTACTTTTTTATAAATATTTCTGTATATTATAATACACGTTTATGTACGTATTTTCCCTCTTTTTAGTACATAATTATCGCAGCACTATTAATCACGTTTTATGCTACGCTGTGCAAAAATTCTAATGGATGGAAAACTTTCTCGCAAGTATGAGTTTGTTCTATGTCCTTGTTTGGACATGGTTGTCAAGTATCCTATTGTCAAAACGTTCTCCTTCAAAGTTGGGTATACGTTCGCTATGACACTATCTTGAAGAAATTCGATTAACTTGTCCGAGATTCAAGAAATAATTCCGACCGATATTTCACAATCGTAGGGGCAGAATACTATGACGTGAAGATGCGCTTAATCCTTGACTGTGCGGTGGGTTGCGTAGAGTTCAGGGGCGCTTAAGTCGTCATAAAAGAATTCATCAACGCCCCCACATGTCCGATATAATTCAAACCACTCTTTAAACACTCCCATTTCTAATAAGAACAAAGTGTAAAAATTTCAGCGAAATCAGTCGGGTAGTTTTTGGGTCTATGTGCGACACAAATTTGCATATTGCCTTTTATTTTTATATACACTAGAGAGAACCCATCAAAATTTGACGGTGAGATCTGAAATAAATGTAAAATACTAAGCCCAGACTAATGTTCACAATATGTTGCATTGTTTGGATCTTCAGGGTATAACGAAGATAGTCTGTGATGTGGAGTTCCCAAAATTTTGAACACGTAGCAATGACCAGGTAGCAATGGAATATCGGCACCAAATGACACAAAAGAAAGCACTATTACACTGACGGATATAATTTCTAAAGTACATGCAAACTGTCAACACCACAATACAATTATTACACTGAAACAAAACCTTGACGAATTGTAAACAAATCTCAACAATCAAAACAAAACATTAAGCAGCGCCACCATGAAGCAGCGTGGACTCACATCTATCGACTCATATCGATTTTGAAACAGCCACCCTTTGGAAGAAAACAATTGACTATTAATAAACGTACTATTAAAGAATAATTTAATTAATTAATTTACACCGTAAATGTTGGTGAATGAACATAAACAATATCAGATAACACATCTAGGGATCACATTCTTTCATTTAAAGGAAAAAATACTACAATCGGTTCAGTAGAAGCTCTAAACGAAGCCATGGCAGACCTTATTTTATATACTATATATATATATATATATATATATATATATATATATATATATATATAGATAGATAGATAGATAGATAGATAGATTTTGCCACCCTTCGTACCTCCACTCAATGCTTGGCAACCTTTGTTGACGAAAAAACAACTGTCTGCTCCTATTCCTTCTAGCTTACTGCTGCACCTGCCAAAATAAACACATATCTGTGTAAGATTTCTTATCTTTTATGTGGTTTCCCCAACTTGCTTCAACACAACCTAGTAAAACATTTTCAATTCTTTTGTATTGGATCATGAGTGCCGTTTAGGTTCTTAAATATCCTTTTGGCGTCTAAGCTTACGCGCTCATCCTTTTGGTTGCTAATAAATCATAACAAGAATTGAATTGACTTAATAACCCATTGCTTAGGCGATATCAGGTCTTGTATCAGCTGCAAGATACATCAACAATCCTATTAATTCACGATATAGTATTTTATCAGCCGTATTTTTATCATCACTGAAGTTTTCAGTTCAGTTTGAGTCTTGTTTCGAAAGGTGTACTTACGGGTTTGTTATAAGTGATTTTAAATTTCTGCAAGATATATTTAAGTATCCTTTTTACGATGCATTTTCGTCTGTCAAATTTAAATTCCATATTTAAACAAAAATGAAATTGCCCTCCGTCTTTAATGTTAAATAATCTTAAGACCTCTTGCTTTTCCTTGTTTAGCTTTGACCAGTGGTCTCAAGCTAAGATCACATCATCAATGTATCAAAGACAAATCTTTCTTCTTATAATATCGTCATGCATCACATTTTGACCGATCTCATCATGTGGCGGCTGGTGCCGTAACAAACTGGGGGTTGCAACTCCATCGAATGACAGAAAAGTAATTTCTGTAATTTATAACACTAATTTACAATAAAACGTAAGCAATTCATGAGCGTTAATTAAAACTAAGGTTAATAACAAAGTTAAATCTGGCGTCCCCCAAGGAAGTGTGCTGAGTCCAGTGCTGGATTATACACTTCCGACCTGCCTACAACCGAAGAAACAGTAACGACTACATTTGCTGACGATACTCAGTTCTTGCGTCAGACAGTGATTAACTAGAGGCTTCTAGATTGCTTCAGGAACATCTCAACAAACTACAAGCATGGCTAAATACTTGGCGAATATGTGCAAATGAAAGCAAATCAAGGCACATCACTTTCACCATGAAGAGAAGAATTTGTCCCCCAGTGCAGTTGAACAGAACTACCGTTCCACTAACAGATTCAGTGTGATACTTAGATGTTTATCTTGATACGAGACTTACGTGAAAAAAAATGTAATGTGTAAACGAAAAGGACTTCAGTTAAAATACAAAAAACTGTATTGGTTGTTAAGTAGAACATCAGTGTTAGCTTTAGATAATAAATTACTCATTTATAAATCATTCTTAACGCCTGTTTGGACTTACTGCATTCAGCTCTGGGGCAGTAGTGGCAAGTCCAATATCCAAATCATTCAAAACTTTCAAACCAAAGTATTAAGAAACATTGCCAATGCCCCCTGATTTGTTCGAAATGATGTAATACACTCCGAATCTAAAATGCCAACAGTTAAGGAAGAAATAATCTAGAGGTGCGCCAGAATGGCACAGACTTTCTCGTAGTTAAGTTTTCTTATTTCCTTGGTGTGGACTGGCTTTACGGTCTTGCATCATCTTCTTGCCAGCGGCCATCTATCGCAGCTCAAAATACATTTTTTCTCAACTTTTCGGTTTCCAAATAGTAGAACCGAAATATTATGTTAAGAATATTAAAGAAGGCTAAAACCTTATCCTAAATAGCAATTTTCGTTGAAAAATTTGCAATCGACTTTGAGAAAATTGCGTTAAGCGTCACTGTAAATGCGAAATTTGAAGCTCTTTTGCTCAGAAATCTATTGAGTATTCGAAAAACTTCATTTGAAATAATTTAAAGAACTTCTACTCACAAATTCAATATTGTATACAAATCCATTAAAACGTGCATATTAACAGCGTGAGGGCTGTTGAAATAAAAATTACATTTGTGTAATTTTTGAAAAAATCAGAAGAATATCCCAAAAGGAACTTTACGTCATATTAAACAGTGTCATTACCACAATCCGTTAGAAAAGTCTGGAGAAAGCATTTGGAGCCATATTTAATGTAACGGCGTTTGAGCGTTTCTGAAAATGCGGAATTTTGAGCTCATTTTAACAAAAAACTGTTGAGTTTTCCAGAAACTTTACTTCACATTATTTAAAGTACATGTACTCATAAACACAATAACGTGAAGAAATTGTCTCTAATGTAAATATTACTGACGTGAGAGACAAGTCACAAAAATACATTTTTGTAATTTTTGAAAAAACAAAATGATACACCAAAATAAACTTAATGTCATATTAAACAATACAATAAGCACTATTCATTAGAAAAATATGAACTTAAAATTTGTTGTCATTTTTTAGAAAATGGCGTTTGAGCGTTTCTGAAAATACGAGATTTTGAGCTCATTTTCACAGAAAAGTTGTGTTTTTGCAAAACTATTTAACATTATTTAAGCTCATGTACTCATAAATATAATACTGTGAAAAAACTCCTCTAAAGTAACTATTACCGACATGAGAGAAATAAAAAAAATTACATTTTTGTAATTTTTGAAAAAATAAAAGAATAGAGCAAAATGGCGTTTATGTCGTCGTATAGGGTTGGTTTAGCATTAACCATACCAAAAAATTAAAGAAAAAAGTTGAAACCGTTTTCGAGAAAATCTTGTTTTTGTAATTCTTTAAAATTGCAAATATTGCACTCACTATTGCATGAAAACGACTAATATTTACAATAAAATATACTTGACGTTAAAGAAAGAACTATTTATGGACAACAAATTTCATTTGAAGGAGAAGTCTCTATCTTAAATATTATATTTGTAAGATGCTGCCGAAAAAATGCATAATTTGACAATTTCCGAAAATTCAGAATTAATCCTCAAAATATAGCCCATTGCACCTTTATAAGTGTATTACACTCCATTCTTACAAGAAATTTAAAGAAAAAATTTAGAACCATTTTTGAGAAAATTTTGAAAATGTTCCTGGGGCTTCATATAAAGTCCCCCCAAAAGTTAATGGATGTTTTCCAAAATCGCAGAGCTTCAGCTCAAGCAAAAACGACAGGGGTTTCTTCAATTTGGAAAAAATCCTACGCACGGTTTAGGCGCTAGGTTTGTTCACATACGACAGACGGACAGACATACAGACGGATGGACTTTTTGCTTTCAATTGGTTTTTCGGCATTAAGGACTCACAAAATAGGGATTCTGACTATTCCACGTGTTAGATGATTTTTGTTCATAATTTAGCAACTGGATTTATCTACTTTTTCATTATCAGGGCCCGGCAATGAATTTTTTTCTGGCGAAAAACCGCCGTTTTTCGCGCAGCATTACATACCTTTCTCTATATTCCGTATATACGTACGTATATGAGAAAGTAAAAATTATACTTGTAAATATGTTAAAAAATTAAAATGTCATACAAATGCTTAAGCCATTAATTTTTTAGATAACAGTTTGGAAATGAGGCGTCTTAAGAAATTCGAACCTTCTGATTTCCTCACAGGTTTTGAAGTATAGTTAATATAGTTAACTATATTAATTTAGAGATACTACTGTGTATCTTTTTAACCACTGTCCATTACCTAGTCTAAAAATTTACTTATTGTTCTGATGTATAAACAGATTGTAAATAAACGTTTAATTTAAAAAAGGTTAGTAAAAGTCTTCATCCAGACATTACTTACTTACTTTTATTACATTACATTACATTACTTTTATTCGTAGTGTCCGTATCAGGTATGTTCATTCCCCGCACATATGGCTTTGAATTCCAGTGGGCTCTCGAGTTTTTGTATTAGTTCTGCACTGAGACAATGGCCGGTAATATAATTCATACAAATAAAAAAAAATTGGTTTCGAAAATACGGTGGTTGGACTCCAGCACTTTGCAACAAGCACTAATGTTTGGACACGTTTTATATTACTAGTTCATTTCACAATGTTGTTATTGCTACTACTAGTGGTGACGAAAACGAAATAAAATTATTTTATTTCGAAAATTTCTCTAGCCTGCTTTACTATATTTTTTGAATATTTTTGATTTTTTGCGACTCGATTTAACGGATATTTTCAATTTAACTGTCCACCAGGCAAGATCATGCTGCGCTCTCCCTGCTAACCCGCGCTCGGGGCATTAGAATGTCCGTTAAATAGGAGCCAGGAAAAATCAAAATTATTTTTTAAAAAATGCTTGAATAACATATGACAATATGCATATCATTAGATTCGTGTTTTTGCGCTCGGCACGATAGACTTAATAAATATGTATAGTTCTATTTGACAAAATAAAAAGTGACCTCAATATCTCGTAAAATACAAGTGATAAAATGAAAATATGTACAAACTAATCACATTCCTTCATGCACTTCAGTGAAAACTGAATTGCAATAACTTCAACCGTTCAAAAATTGCAGGCGGTGCTAAAGTTACGTGACTCACTCTGTATAACGCAATGAGGAAATCTTCGGAATGAATTGTCACTTAAATCGGTAGAGAATCTTACTTCATGGAGAAATATGATCTGTCGGTAGCATCATCAACAACAACAACCACACACAATACTTACATAAATATCTCCCGAGATCTTCCTCACTCTCATTCACAACCAGTTCACTCAACCACGACCGTTGTATTGAAGAGGCGCACCCGGGAGGTGGGGAGCTTATGGGGCTTCACCCTTCTCTCCCAAAACCCGATGACTCAAGTTGAGAAATATAGTTTTAATAATTTTCCGTAATAACGAATGCCATTCAATAACGCAATTAAATACGTCATAATAAATGACTACAATTCAACTAATAAAAAAAATTAATTCACCATAAATAGAAAATTCAAGAAATGATCATGCCCCACTCCACAATCAAATCCTGGCTGGGCCACTGTTGGTACATTGTGTAAAGCACACTGGTGTTGAACGTGAACGAAAAACTTTACGTTTTTACCTGGGTCGTATGTGGGGGGACGGAGAGGAGAGAGGGGGCCCGATGCCTCACAATTTTTTCAAAAGGGCCGTATTGCCGTACGCGGCAAAATTCTTCATTTCTATAAAAAAATTAATGAATGAATTCTTCCCTTTTTACCTAATAATTATGAAATTTTACCATTGAATTTATTTTAGGTACCCTTAAAATTAACTGATGCCATTATTGATCACTATTGTTTTATACACAAGTAACACATTTTACAAATTATAATAAACCGAATTATTAATCACAATAATTTACATTATTTTGTCAAAACCAGTAAAATAAGGAATTTGTTTTACATTTGCCGAAGAGATTCTGCAGGTCTCCCTAACCTGTGAATAGTGTTCAACATAAAACCATTGTATTTATTAATAGTAATCATAGTAATTTTATTTCACTATTAGTGAAATGTATGTATGTATAAATAAAATAGTGATGCTAATACAGCACTTACTTTCTCGCCCGTATTTTCACGGAAAATTACGCGAAAAATACTCAAATTTTTGAGAGTGTACATGACCTTATTTCAAAATCTGTAATAATGGAACAGAGTTCATTAAGGGGAAAAATTCTCTATCTTTAATATTTTAGTTGCGGAAAGACTCCGAAAAATGTTTAACTTTCGCAATTATCGAAAAATCAGTTTTCTACGAATGTAAGAACTGCACTATTCTTTTCAACGTCCTTCACATTATCCCAACAACAAAATTTAATAAAAAACGATGGGGCAATTCTTTTATAAATTTGGCAAATGTCCCAGGGACTTCGTGTAAAGTACCCCCCAAAATTTAGATATTTCGGCATCAAGGACCAACAAAACATGGATTCTGGCAACACGTGTTAAAGGATCCCCCCTCTAAATTTAGCAACTGGATTTATCCACTTTTTCGTTGCCAGGGCCCAGTGATAAGACTTTTTCTGCCGAAAATTCGCCGTTTTTCTCGCTTAGCATTTACATACTCTCTGTACTCCGTAGCGAGAAAGTAAAAAGTTCAATGGAAAAAGAGGCCCAGAAACCAGGGATGCGACATCGTCGCCTATGTTTTCAAAACATATTTTTATTAAAAAAAAACATGTATTGAAGCCGATATTTTCTTAACATTGATTTTTGTGCTCGACGTTTTTTGTTATTTCCTTCGTCCTTCCTGTATTTCACTCATGAAAAGACGTTTCTAACTTTGTTTTCGGTTACATTTTATTTTTAATTTAATATACACCGCCACTGTCAAATTAAATTTTGTTGATCATGATTTAAAGTTAGAAGATACTAAAAAAAACAACAAAAAAACTTCAAAACATCGACGTTTAGAAACATGGTGAAGTAAGAATTGTGTTTTAATTTTGAACATCGATGTTTAGTTAGCGATGTGGCACGTCTACCAGAAACGTAGTTCTCCTGTTGTTTCAGAGTGCTTCTCTCTGCCTTTTGGTGAAGTTTTCACCAAACCGTCCGGCGCTCGCTTCCGAGTAACGGTGCGCTTGGCTTGGCGCGGTGCTGGCGCTATCGCCGCCATCTCTTTATCTTATCTGCGCAGGGCGCGTGGCGGCGGCGGCGGCGGCGGAGGCTGCTGCGGAGCGGAGCGGAAGCTACCACCGTCAGGCGGCAGCATGGGAGGCACAATCAACGACGACCGAGAGCGCCAAGGCCACCCGCAGCGGTGGATGGCCGCGGGCGCGGTCATCACGTTGGTGAGAATCATTCAATTCAGTTCAATTCAATTCAGAATGGCGAGACGCAAAGTATCAGTCCTGCTCTTGCGTCTGACCACGCAGATTTCGCTAAGTTCCTTTCACCATCTAGCGGAGACGAAAGAGGGCGAAGCTTGAAGATCTTTTAAATGTAGCAACTCTATAACATGGGGCAGCCGACTTTACTTCACAGGAATTGCTAAGGAAGCTTTACTACCAAGAAAGGCGTACGAAAGATGTTTTCGAAGGGTTTTCGTAGGTTCGATCGGGATTGAACCCGCAAACTTGTATATTATAACAGCTCAATGCGCTAGTCATTATACACCAAAGACGTTTTGCTCATTCAGGGTGAATTCTCAAGATTATACAGTGTTTTCCTTAGGGCAACTAATTTTGTTTATTGTATTAGCCGCATTTTCTCAAGTCCTCATTTCGCCGGATGCCATAGGACTCGGGGGAGGGGGCGGGAGTTTTTGTCGACGGCAGGACTATTATATCAATTCTGTAGCATGCTTTCAATGCGGGTGTGAATATTTCTGGTTATCAGATTTTGTCAACAACGCGGTTGCTATCATTTACTCTTAATTCAACGAATGTTGATAAAGGAGTAGGAATAAGGATTCCGGTGCTCAAGAAAACTTGCGTGTATAATACTCTGATAAGAATTGTGAAGTTTTGGTCACGTCTCCCTCTTATTTCTGGGTATACCTACGTACAAATCCTGTTCGACCCATGTTCAATTCGTGATGGAGAAAGCCGGTTCTGGGTTTTTTCCCGGTTCTCCTGCCTCTCTTTACACTTTATCGTTTCGTTATCATTCACATCATATCAATATTATCACCCAAAATCTATTAATCGGAACCATTTATCCCAGGCATGGTCGGAAAGACTAAGTCCTAATGATTATTATAGCGATGGGTAATTTGGAAGATCAAGTTTTACAGACTACATTCAACTGGAAACACTCCTCAGCACATAGTACACACACACACACACACACACACACACACACACACACACACACACAACGAATTTAATACACACACGACGAATTTATATAAAATTCAATGCGTCTGCGTCAAAGCAACGCGTCTCTAAATCTTGGGCACTGAGCGCCTGGAATAACTCTCCGTTAAGATTTTTGTCGTCTCTTCACGTCGTAGTTAGGTATGCGACATCGATCCCGAACCATCGATGTAACTAAACATCAGTGTTTTTAAACCTGGATTAGTAACCACTGAAGATCACATGGAAGGATTTAATTTGAAAGAGGTACGTTTATTACTCTAATTCAGATTTAACTGAAAACAAAGTAAAAAAATCATTAGAACAATAAACAAAACTTGGATTAACTGATTCGATATTTAAAAAAGAATATAACTTCTTTATTGACAAAAACTCGATTTGATTTATTTTCCTCCCTTAATCACTTGTCTGAAGAATATTCACTTTATGGATACCTGAAAATTATTATAGAATTTTGTTACGATGAACTTTTTTCATTTAAAAAATATCTACCACCTAAAAACATCGAACAACAAAACATCGATGTTAAAAAAAACATCGATGTTTTGAAAACATGGGCATCAACGTCGCAGCCTAGTCGCAGTCAGTCTTTTATTCCTTAGACCAGGGGCTCGGCGCCGTTAATAACCGGGGTAGATTCGTGGGTCACGAAGCAAATAAAACCAAAACATAGTACTCTGCCGTTGTTCGCAGGTTCAAATTCACTTACAGAAACCCATGCTTGTAATGTATTTGCAAACAGATTGGGTACTCGTGGAAACCTCTTGTTGTACGATGATTATTCGGCATGCGAAGCATGTTAGCACTTACGACAGTAGTGTCAGAGGAACATTGACCTAACTGTCCACAGGACTTAGTCAATAACTGCATAAGGTTTCTATTTGATGAGATCAATCCCGATCATGGTCATTGTTTCTGAATTTTCACTCCGAATCCCAAGGTAATAAATGAATGGAGTTGGTGGTAGATATGAAATAATACGTATTAGAAATGTAAGATATAATTTGATAAAGTGCACATGAGAACTTGTATTACTATTTATAGGGCGTAATGAGAAGGAAAAAATAAAGTAGTGGGAAATATATCGTAACAAAAAGAAATAAAAAGTTGAGCAGATATGTTAAACCAATAAAAATATAAATTATGATGCATTCAAATCAATCCCCATATCTCCAGAAAAGTTCAATGCTGATAACAGCTCATTGGAATTTTGAACTTGTCTTCTGGTTCTGTCCTTGTGAGATTGAGTAACGCAAACTTGTAAGATAGTCGCATTACAATACACTTTATCTTCCCTGTCTTCCTCGAGAAACTCATATCCCGAACCTATGCTTGTACACGTAGGTGAGTTCAAACCAGCTGTATAATCCGTTAATGCATAAAGTGTAGTGAATTAATGTATATTTGTGTAGTGAGTTACTACTTGAAGTGCAATCTTTTAAGTGTAATTCTATCTTGAAACACAAGTTACATTCTGCATTATTTCTTTTCATACATTAATGGTTTAGATAATAACAAAATCACTCCTGAATCTTCACTTTTAAATCGCTTTTCAGCAAGAGAATTCGGTACGAGATCGCGGTTATGATAATGTTATATCTGGTTTATCTAACATTTATCTGATATGAAAAGTGATCCGCCCTGATAGGCTTCTAGGAAATTACTACGTAAATTCTAAAATCAAGTTGGGTTGCCAAGTATCCCCTATATAAGCGGACAATAGTACGATGTTTTGTCAAATTCAGTTTATTAATTAAACTAGAGGTAATGAACTGGTAATATTGCAATTTAAAAATTATAATCGCCGAAAAAAATACAGGTATGGATGATGCGAATAGTTAGAATTTATTACAGCTACATTTTTATGCTTTTTCATTCTCTAATCTTAATATAAAATCATTCTCAATTAGTTTCGAAAATTCATTCGCTAAATCTTCTGCACCTGCATTTGATTCTTCCCCGGCTTTGGTTCACACTTCCATATTTTTGGCCCCTAATTTTTGGAGAGATTAAAACTCCACAAACTCAGTGTAATTGGCGTTCACTTCTACTTCTGCAATTGATCTACTAATCGTTTTGAAGGCCAATCTATATAAACATTAAAAGGCGACTGTTTTGTATGTTCATGTGAATAAGGTATTAGTTAGGTTCAATAAGAATAATTTTTTGAGTCACATACATTTTAAAATCGGTAGTTGCATACTTAACGTAAATGTGGAAAGTCAAACGTAAAAAAAAATTGCCGAACAAATTTCGAAATTTTTGTAATTTTCGAAAAATCAGGGTTTTCAATGCACATGAGACCTAGACCATACTCTTAAACGTTCTTCACATTATCCAATACCAAAGTTTAATCAAAAACGTTGGAGCCTTTTTTTAATCTTGAAAATGCCCCAGGGGCTTCATGTTAAGTAACACCCCCCCAAATTAAAATTTCGGTTTAAAATTCAAAGGACAGCGACATCGGCCAGATCTATAGGGGAAGGACAATTTGGGAGAAAATCGACTGAACGGTTTAGCCACAAATGTACGTACACGGTCGGACGGACGTATTGCCGACAATCGATTTTTAGGTATCAAGGACCCTTGAAACTTGGATTCTGGCTACACCACGTGTTAGAGGATTTTTTTCTAAATTAAGCAACTGGATTTATCCACTTTTTCGTTACTAAGGCTCGGCAATCAGAGTTTTTCTGCCGAAAATTCTCTTATTTTTCCCGCATCATTATATAACTTTCTCTCTACAGCGTAAGTGGTAGAGAGAAAGTAAACATACGGTAATACGGGGTTGGTTTAATTCTCCGTCTAAAATCGCATCGCTAAAACACGCAAAACATGTTTTTGGAAATTTCTATGAATCTTCTGGCCGGATCCGAAAACAAATAATGAGTTCCCCGCCAGGAGACCAAGACGCGTCGAATAATACATAAGTCTTAAAGCACGGCGGTGCACGGGAACGATGGTTTAACCCTTCGTTGCACGATTTTTTCTTTTAGGCTCAAACTTCATCGAGGAATAATTTAGATTGTGCAGATATCGGGAAAAATAGTAAACAAATTGTAATTTGCATCTGTGTTGTAATATTGAAAATTTTTGATTCATTGCACATGAGCAATGATGCACATAAGTTATACATTTTATCTTTGCACATGTGCAATTTTGCCCAATGGAGAATATATGGCACGCATAATAGAATAATTAACTGCTTACATAAGAGCTTATTACTAATAATAACTCATAATAATTTTATTAATATCAATAAATATATAATAGTTAAATGTTAAGGATACAAAATGAAACTCCTTTTGATCAAGAATTTATTACCAAAAATATTGCTGGCATCGATGTCGGGCCGAAGGATCGCTGGTTTGTGTCCCGCCTCAGGCGTGATTGTCTTTGTGTTCGTCCCTTCGCCCCTTATCATCACCATGTCATTTCATCCTCACAGTTACCGTAACGTTAACTCCAATAGGGGTCGCTAATGACCTAGATGTTGATGCGACATTAAATAACAAAAAGACTACACTCCATATTTGAATTTGTGTACGTTAAAATCATAACAGTAATGATAATTGTAATAATTTTAGCACATGAACGATATTAGTTTTTACAAAAGTTCGTAGTAATATTATTTTTCCACTTACCATACAATACACATTAACATAGGTACTAGAGATAGTGTATTTGACTTCCGAAGGACTTTGTTCTGTAGGCGGTTGAGGCCACGAGACCAGTTTCCGTTGTATTTCCCATCCATGCGGGAGGGGCTAGAAGTCCAATTAGCTCACTGTTTTCATACTTTTCAATTTTCGTAGGTATTGCAGGAAAATAAGACAAGCAACACATTCTAATGACATAATAGTCGGAAATTCTTAAAAAAACTGCAATAGATTATACAGGTATACTCTTTAATATTAATTACAATAGAACCTCAAAAACATTAAAAATTAAAAAAATTGATGAATTGCTGTCGAATTTCGACCACTGAGCGCCCGCGAGCATTAATAATATAATCGTGTTGTTTGTTTTCAAAATATTTGTCCAGCACAAAAGAGAGCAATAAACATGCCGGTATATCCTTGGACCGTCAAACACGTTCGGTTGATTGATTGATTAGTGTAAGTGTGTGTAAGTAAGAGGTGTGGATAGGATGTGATCGCGCGCGCTCTGTGGCCCGTTAGTTAGTACTACTCCAGCCTTCACTGGTGTTGATTGGAGGAACAGCGGAAATCTACCGATCAGAGCAGCCAGCCGCTAGAATTCTTCTCCAGACAGCGGCTAAATTCGATATAGTGATCTTGCTAGAGTCCTAAAATCCTTATATAGTCTGGACTCGAACCTCCCGGCCAGAGGCACTGCAGTGAAATCAGTTGATGCCCTGAGCCACTTTTGCCGGGGTACGTGTTCGAATCGCAGTCGGCAAGTGTGGAGTAAACATCGACCCGTGTGACCCACTGTGTGTTAAATAGAGTAAACACCTGTTTTGCGACGGTGCTGCTCCTCCAGCCAGGCCAATTATTTTTCCACTCCAAATTCCTACTCCGAATTTGTTTTCGTAATTCCACGTTCGTTTAGTTTCGTTTTTAAACACCGGTCTTTCTTAAATGAAACATGAGAACTAAGACAATGTAATTAGACTGCGCTTTTCCTCTGGAGAAATACCCTACTCGTCGACTTCCTTTCTTGAAATCTGATAGTTGGTTCAAACTCTCGCACGTTCGATCTTCCTTACAAGAGTACACTTGACATTTGAATCGTTACTCTAAAAGTTGTATTTACGAACAACTTACTATGAACATCAAGAGTCGCACACTCCAACTTTCTTCGAATTTTTCTACGAGATGTTTAAAACAGTAAAATAAAAAAAAAAAACCACTGGTTCTATAACAGCACGAACTTTCTCACCTTTAGTAATGGCAATATTGCTTATAGTAATGGCAATTTTTTTGTAAAACGCATTACAAATCATAGAATATTTGGTGCGAAAACTAAATATTTTCTAGCAAATATCTACTCATATTTGACAATTATAACTGCTTTTTGTACAGCTAAATCATGTCCGAACAATGAGACGTAGTTCACAAAAATTCAGATGCTGTCTCGCGGCGTTGAATGCCATTGTTGCATTCGAAACTGATATTCCCTGAAGACTAGCAATTTTTCTTTCATATACCATTTCAAGTATTTTTTAAATAATTTCTAAAATATTAATTTGTAAACGTATAACAAAAGCTCGAATGTAAAAAAAGAATAAAGCAATAAGAAATAATATACAAATTCTAATTTGCTAGGCATCCAACTGCCTGGAATTACCTTCATATTACGTTCACGAAGCGCAGGATATTCGGGGCGGGCGACTATGTTTGATGCCAAATTACACAAAAAATTCTCACATTTTCGAAAACTTCAACATGACCCAATTCCAAGATCTGTTTTTGATGAACACATTTCACTAACAAACAAATTTTATCTTCGTAATTGTAGTTGTAGGAAGACGCCGAACAAAAAATTGAATTTTGAATTTTTGTAATTTTCAAAAATCAGAATTTTCAACCAACATGAGGCATGCACCATTCTCTTAAATGATCTATACGCTATCCGAAGTCAAAATTAATCAACATTTTTTATGTAAAGTTTTTGATATATCACGCCAAATTACGCGAAAATCACTCAAATGTTCGAAAAATTGTACATGACCTGATTTCAAAATATTTCGTTAAGGAACATTTCATTTAGGGAAAAAAACTTTATCTTTAATATTTTAGATATAGGAAGACGCTAAAAAACTTTGAACTTTTTCAATATTCGAAAAATCAGAGTTCTCAACGATCATGAGACACCTACAACATTCTCTTAAGTACGAGTACACACTTCTCATCGTCTATACATTACCAAAGTGTAATCAAAAACGTTAGAGCCACTGTGTTTGAAAATTTTGAAAATGCCCCAGGGGCTTCATGAAGTATACCCTCCAAAATTAAAATAAATTTTTCAAATTCAAGGGGCCGCGACAATAGCCAGATCGACAAAGGAATGTTATTTTTTTAGAAAATTGGCTGAACGGTTTAGACACAAGCGTTGCTCACAATCGAACTGACGAATTTCGACGTTTTGCTGTCAATCGAGTTTTCACTACTAAGGACTCACAGAATATGGTTTCTGGCCACCACTTGTTAGATGATTTTTTTTCTAAATTAAGCAACTGGATTTATCCACTTTTTCACTATCGGGGCACGGCAATCAGAGTTTCTCTGCCAAAATTCGCCGCTTTTTCCGCAGCATTTCGTACAGAAACTTTCTCTTCTTAAGAAGTTCCTTCTTAAAGGCGAGATAGTAAAATTTATGCAGCAAAAAATAACATCTGTATTTGTTATCTACATGATTCTGATCAAGGGAAAAATAACTTTATTCATTTTCATTTGTAATGTTTTCAAATAGGATCGCAAGAATGTAATTGCTTTATTGTCTCTCAGAATCTTCAGTATTTCCACCGCTCGCTCTCGAAAGCTCGTGATCATCCCAACGTTGTTATTCTACTTTTCAGCCTATTGATCCGAATTAGGCCACAGAAAATTAAATACTAATTTTTTTAGCCTTTTCGAGTAGCATTTCGAAAAATATATTTTCTCAATTTGTTTTTGATGTTTTGTATGTTAATTATGACAATTTTGAAACCATTAGGAGTGTTCACGGCTCGGATATCCTTCGTAATAGCTATATCGCTAATATCTAGTTTTTTAATAAACATTAATTTTTCGCCGCCATTATTTAATTTACACATTACATAAACTAGTCATTACTTTTCCCTCCTTTTATATTCGTTCTGCATTCGCTACTGATTCGAGGTTGGTCACATATCGTCACTAATACGACGGCGCATTGCAGCACTGCAGAAGCTGGCACGATTCCTCTGACTCCGGGTAGTCGATAGCACAATTAGGTCAGGCGAGTGTTTATCGTCAGGGAACTGGGAGAATAGTTTACGGGAGATATACCTCCTCCCATGCCTGTGAAAGGCATAAAAGATTTTTATTTTTTATTTTATAGATTAGATTTTCTCGTACAGCGAGGAGAGAGCTGTATAAGAATGAATAGAGCTGCAGCTTAGTACGAGTAGCACTAAGAGTCACAAACAGGAGAGCGAGTTGTTCAAATGTTCCTTTTTTAAGTGTATTATTTCACTTGTCTTGTTGTTTCGTACGCAGCTCTAAAGTCAAATGAATTTCTGCAGTGGAATTATGGTTCACATGTAAGTAATAGCCTGCGACTACGTTTATTGTCTCCTACGTCCGACATATTTGTTTCTGTTTATAAAACTTATTCTTAGGTCATTTTTTCTGTCGAGAGTGTGTATTTCGTTTTGTTTTTCGTTTGTTAAAAATGAGTGAGTTATTTGAGGAAACTTTCTGGTCATGTGAAGCTGATTGGAACACCGAAAAACCTGTACTGTTCGTCCAAGATAGCTAATCGGCTGCAGCATGATTTGAGATTGTTTCATTCTTTATTCCTCCCCATTGAAATCATCTCAACCATAAGATCTCGCATTTTCGGTCTTAAATCCACGCTTGAGGTTTTTTTAGATGTAACTTCGCACACACGTCTGAATTAAGATCTTTTAAAGTTGTTCTAAATATGGTTAAGATCCGGACTGTGGGTGTGGTCAAACACATCCAAAGGGAACTGCTGCAGATCTGTTATAAGCCGAGCTATGTGTACACCCTATAAGCCGGAAAGTGAATAATTCTTGGTCCCATATTTAGTAAATTACTACTTACAATAAGTTGTGTAGTCAGAAATCTTATTTTGTCCTTGATTCCGAAAAATTGGCTTATGTAAAAACTGACTGTCCGTCGGTCCCTCCGTCCGTCGGTGGACAACATGAGCAAATAAACGGTTAAAAGAATTTTCCTCAAAATTGTTATTTCCCTTTCGATCGGACCGAACTTTAGTCCCTGCGAATTTAAAATCGATATTTTTTTTGGGGGGGGGATACTTTACACGAAGCCTTAATGACATTTTCAATTATCTTCTAAAATGGCTCCTTATTTTTTCTTTACATTTTTAATTGCAAAGTACAATTAAGTTATAAACATGGTGGAGGTCCAATTTTCGTTTAACTTTAAATTTTCGAAATTTGAAAAAGTTATTTATTTCAGCGTCTTCCTGCAACTGAAATTTTAAAAATATAGATTTTTCTTCTTAATGTAATCTATTCTTCAAAATTAGATATTTAAACAATGTCAGATACGATATTTTGAAAATGTGATTAGTTTTCGTAATATTGAGTGACGGTTACAAATGATGCGAGAAAGTATGTGCTGTTTTGCACCAATACTTTTCTTTAATTTTTTGCTAAGTTTATAAAAACCATATAGTTTCGATTTTCATCAAAACCTTTGAAAAGTTCAAATATATTCACGAATCAATCCTAGTCCAATATAAAAGCCAGATATTTCGGTATCAATTCAAAATTCAATATGCAATTTATCCCTCAAGGTCTTCAAATTATGTCATGCACTTTTTTTTAGAAAATACGAGTAGTTGTTGAACAATAGTTAGTGACACTATGAGGAGGCAAAGTTTCGCAATGCCGCTCATTCCCACTGGTTTTCATGGCCCCACCCAAACAAACCGCTTAGGGTCGCTTGGCGCGCTTCAATCCAACTCGAGGCTGGCACCGCTGAGAAGCGTGGGCTGGCGCTGCCGCTGACGAGTCGGCTTCCGCGCTAGCCGCGTGGGTGGAGGCAGCGACGGGACGGGATGCGTCTCGCCTCAGCGGCCAGCACCCCGCCCCGGCCCAGGCGTCTCGCTTCGCTTTCCGCGCCCTTTGCCTTCTTTAACCGCCCCGCCCCGCTCCAGCCCAGCTCAGCCCAGCCCAGCTTAGTTCAGCTCAGCGCTGCCCCGCTCCTTCCCAACGCAGCCCAGCCCAGCCTAGCACTACCCCGCCCCTTACCTAGCCCAGCCCCCAGCCCAGCCCAGCCCAGCCCAGCCCAGCCCAGCCCAGCCCAGCCCAGCCCAGCCCAGCCCAGCCCAGCCCAGCCCAGCCCAGCCCAGCCCAGCCCAGCCCAGCCCAGCCCAGCCCAGCCCAGCCTAGTCCAGCCCAGCCCAGCCCAGCCCAGCCCAGCCCAGCCCAGCCCAGCCCAGCCCACCCCAGCCCAGCCCAGCCCAGCCCAGCCCAGCCCAGCCCAGCCAAGTCCAGCCCACCCCAGCTAGTCCAGCCCAGCCCAGCCCAGCCCAGCCCAGCCCAGCCCAGCCCAGCCCAGCCCAGCCCAGCCCAGCCCAGCCCAGCCCAGCCCAGCCCAGCCCAGCCCAGCCCAGCCCAGCCCAGCCCAGCCCAGCCCAGCCCAGCCCAGCCCAGCCCAGCCCAGCCCAGCCCAGCCCAGCCCAGCCCAGCCCAGCCCAGCCCAGCCCAGCCCAGCCCAGCCCAGCCAAGCCCAGCCCACCCCAGACTAGTCCAGTCCAGTCCAGTCCAGTCCAGCCCAACGCAGCCCAGCATAACCCAGCCATACGCAGCTACGCCCCGCTCCAGCCTCACCCTGCCCGATCCCAGCTTTTCCCCGAACAAGCTCCTCCCCGTCCCAACTCAATCGGGACCCGCTCCAGCCTCGCCTCAACTCCTTCTCAGCCTCTCTCTTCAGCCCCGCCCCATAGACTTTTGCACGACAATAACATGCTCTTACCACGGAAAATTTTTTTAAATATTTTTGATCCAACTTGTGGGATCTTTCCAAGAGTGCCCAGATTGGTTTTCATAATTTATTTAAAAAAATATCCCAAACTTCAGATGAATTTCCAGATAGATTGGTAAAAACGTCTTGTTCTACTATTGTGAAATCATTGATGAAATTTTCAACGTTTTTGTTTTCCGTAGGCATATTTCAAGAAATTTTCAAAACACAAAGGCACTATTCAAAGTAGAGGTCCTTCAACAACGCGGTACTATTTGTAACGCTTCTGTAATATTATAATATTACAACTTGGAATATTTCAGCCATCTCTTGAAATGCCTTCTTCATCAAACGAAACGCGGGAGATTAAAAAACCCATATATTTAATTTTGAAAATTTAATGTTTTAATAAAAAGTCAGTATTTTTGCCTCTATCAAATTTTAGGAACAATTGCAGCGGGACTGTAATAAATACTGTAAACGATGAATAGGATCTATCGCATCTCCACTGTTTTTCGCCCGTTTCCATGGCGTTTCTTATCACCTCTTCCGCGTCTGAACAATAAATGAAATCTTGTATTCCTTGTATATCTGTGTCCAAAAATTCAAAATCTATATCTACTTTAAGACACATTGTTTTTCAACACCAAAAGTCTGGACACTTTGAACATATATGAGAAAACACGATTTAACTTGTTTTATTTTGTCTTTTGTTCTGAAATATTTTAAGTTTTTGCAGTGGAGATATCAGGTTGTATTAATTAATGAATATCCATTACAACATATGCTTTTCAAAAACGTTTCCCTTGAGTACATACTGGAAATGAGTCATTCCGTTAACTAACATCGAACTGCAATTCAGTATCTTCTACATAGATAAGTGGATGGACAGGGTAAAAAAGAGTCAACCTACAAGTTGATAACTGAATACCCGGACAATTCGTAAAAATATATCGGTTTGGGAAAATGCTGCTCTTGTTTAATGTAATCCGTATCTGATAAGTCAAGGAATTAGTATTCTTTCTGAACTCGGTGGACTTGGCATTGGCGCACATTGTTTGGTACGCATTGACTCAGGAATGCATACAAATGGTTCAAGTGGGTCCTTTCATTGTATAACAGTAGACTTAACGTGTTGTGCATTCCTGCTTACGTGACTATTGTGGTGACGCAATATGATAAAAGCAGTCTGATACATTTGAGAGAAAGTTTTCGTTTTCTTTTTCCTTCGAGGAAAGTCAGACTGATGGTCTGCGGGACGGTTCACTGTTCTTAGACCGATTTCCGCGTTCCACTAAGATCAGGTATACTGCACAGCATCTAGCAAGATACGAATAGTAACTGCCTACCAAAGGGGACCGAATAACCCAGAGTTTAAGAACACGTAACTCCAAGATTATTAGTTCTAGTAGCGAAAAACAAAGACGCCCCTCTCAACTGACGGAGGATTGTAGGTGTGCTTAACGTTTAGAGACCGACCTTGTAGGGAAAGCCGAGATCATTATCAGCCACCACCGCGATCGCGTAAAGATCGGTCTGACACCCAATTCGTATGTACATTCAAATGAAAAAAAAAGTCCCTTGATATTCTGTTGGATATCTCGGAGACAATCTTGGACAACTCGCGGTCCGCGAAGAGGGTGGGTATTAACCAATTGCACGACTTAGAACCTTAGTATCAATAGATTGGCTTAAAATTCCAAGAGGCGGGAAAAAAGCTCTCCCGGGGGCGAGGCCTCGTTTGTCTACGTATGAGGCGAAAATGTGTACATCTTTCGTTGTCGACTGCCAGATTAAGTCCGAGCGTACGGCATTACGGAAGAATATTTATGAACGGTGGTTTTGGCTAACTGGTCAAAGAGCAGTGAATATTTAACTTATTAGCAACCGTTAATCTAAGTATTTAGCAATCAATTTGCAACACTTGTCAAAATTGTTACTTTGCAATGTTCAACTCGGGAACAATTCGGGGACCCTCCTCTGGCGTATTAGCGCACAATTTGGAATTGTTTTTAAAATTGATAATTGTTACAAAATTGTTAGTAATTCATTGTTTTGGGCTCTGGCACAGCGGGGGACCCCTCTTCACTAGACTTGCAAGCATTAGAAATGATTTATAAATTTTAAGATTTTGAAAATTCTCTTTTCATCTGAACTGTCTTTAAACGAGATGGAGAATTCCATCATCCGATTGGTGCTATCGACTTTCGTTCTCGAAGTATAAAATTGTTCATAAGAAATTAGCATTTCATGAAAAAAACTTGTTTTTGCAGCCAATCCATTCGCTCTTTGCACGTGTTGCATTCGGTTCAGACCGTTTTATGGCAGGGAGTTCAATCACAACGTAGCAAAGCTCAAGCTGGCGGATGTTGCTAGTTACGGTGAAGAGAATACATGTTCCCTCATGTCGCTCTTACCCCCAAGCGTGGGAATTTAACTAGGCCCAGGCAAGGGAGACACCGGTAGCTGGCCGGCGAAGTCGGACTACCGACCCAATAACGCCACATACATTCAAACTCAATTTATTAATTGTAACTAATAATATATTTAATAATAATTTACGTAATAATTATATAATACGAACTACGGATGCGACATCGAATGCGATATTTTCAAAACATCGTTCCTACAAAAATATCGATGTTTAAAAACATCGGATGGTATTAAATTTAATATACACCATCGGGCATTTTGAGGAGTAACTGATAAAAAAAAAACTGCTGCAAAACTCATCGCAACCGAAGGTATTGGCTGTCGGCCTAAGGGTTTAGCTGACAAATCACGCTACTGTCACCATCGTTTCTCTTGGGATGCGAAATAAAACCGCCCTAACTTAAAACTTTGTACACCACACAACCCCATACTATTTGACGATAATTCTCTTTCATTGCAAAGAATGTGAACTATATGTTGAATATTAATATTCAGCGCAGAAAGAAAAGTACGGACTCCCGAAGTCAATCTAACCTCTATTAGGTATTGCCAACTTATGAAAATGAAAAATCATGCGAGACTAAATTTCTTGGTAAACGTTTTTCTTCTAGAGCAACTATTCAATACGGCTCCACACATTCGTTATTCGGCGAGTAACGAGCAACCGCTCGACGAACCCCAAGTAGGGTGGATGAGTAGCTTACTATTTGCCGAGTCACGAACATTCGGTGCTCGCCCTACCCAACGCCATCCGGTCTTTAGGACACATCAAAGGGAACGAACGTTCGCCAAACACAACAGCGGCTCCGGATTGGGCGAGCCGTAGCTTGCTGCTCGGCGAATGCCGAATGTGTGGAGCCGCCTATAGTCTGTAGATGTCATTAATAGTCGAGTATTTGACAAGCGACTGGCACGAACATACCAACTTAATTTGCTTTTTTTTTTTTTGTACGCTACGTTGGAAGCGGAGGCAGAGATACTTGCGGCCCCAACACTCGCATAATGATGCTTCGAAATATTTGTCAATAACTTTTTTCGAGAAAGCAAGTTATTGCGTTAAACGGCGATGTCGTCAGTTATTCTGTAAGAAATCTGTTCACTTTCCTGAGGTCATACAGGGAGAAGGCTCTACTGCGCATGTGCAGTGCCTCCCTTCTGTTGTCTCGTTTGCGCTCAAGAAGAGTAAGTTCAGATATGCTGATTAGCTGTCGAGGCTTTTCATACATACACCCACCACTAAAGGTGAATCTCCTCCTTACGGTCTTTGTGTTCGCGCTTTAACTTTCGTAGATGGCACATACAAACTCTTATTGATAATTTCCGGCTTACGGCAAATCGGTGGATATTGTTGCTGATTATCAATAGCTTCTTAATAATTTTCAATCTTTCCTTTTTATTGCAAATATAGCAGTGAATTTTTCGTTTTGATATTTAAATTCGCTTGCGTATTATTAGGTTATAAAAAAATATTTTGCAAACATAAACTCTGATTTAAATATAAGTAGAATTGACGTTTGATCAGCTGAAACCCAGTTATTCAAAAGGGAGCTTCAATTAAAACTAATGGTGCTAAAACAACACGTACTTTCAGGCCTGTACTTTCACAAAACCGTACTTTCGCAAAATTATGCGAAAAGGACTCAAATTTTCGAAAAATTGTACATAATCTTCTTTCAAAATCTATCTTTAAGGAACGGATTTCATTAAGGGAAAAAAAAATTATCTTCATAATTGCAGTTGAAGGAAGACTTCGAAAAATCAGGGTTTTTCAACGAAAATGAGACCCACACCACTCTTTTAAACGTTTCTTCACACTATCCAACAACAAAATTTAATAAAAAATGATGGAACCATTTTTTTTGAAAAGTTTGAAAACGTCCCTGGGTCTTCATGTAAAGTACCCCCTCCAAAAAAATTAAAATTTCGAATTCAAAGAGTGGCGACATCAGCCAGATCGGTAGGAGAAAATCAAAAGCTGCTGAACAGTTTAGCCGCTAGCGTTGCTCTCAGACAGGGAGACGGACACACGTTTTGCCTTCAATCGATTTTTCGGTATCAAGGACGCACAAAACATGGATTCTGGCTAAACCCTGTGTTAGAAGACTTTCTTTCTAAATTTACTAACTGAATTTATCCACTTTTTCGTTACCAGACGCCGTCAATAAGTTGTTGTTTTTTCGAAAATTCGCCGTTTTTTCGCGCAGCATTTCATAACTCTCTCTAACTCTCTCTCTGTCTGTCTGTCTGTCTGTCTGTCTGTCTCTCTCTCTCTCTCTCTCTCTCTCTAGCATTTTGCATTTTGCACCGTCTGATACTTCGTGATATTTTATCTTTAATATCGCTACTAAAGAGTTTATTTGTCATAAGTATAATGCTTGTTTCATAAAGATTTTTTAGTTATTATTTAAAAATAACAAACATTTCTGAAAACACTGTTTAGCATACGTTTTTAAATTTCGTTTATTCTAGTAACAAAGACTTTCTTAAAGAGTGTTATTGATAGTGATTGCTATCGTTCCATGACTAGCATGTGTGTTTCGACTGTTATCCAGTTTTTCGCAAACAAAGGAAGCACTGGAGTGGACCATTATCTGCATATTGACAGTTCATTTTGTTTCCACAAAAGATTTACCGATGTTTTCGATAAAAATTAATAAAAAAGATACAAACAAATAGTTATTGATCATTGTTACACTTCATGCCTGTCGTATTAAAAGACGCCATAAAAGATTCAGGCGAATTCTTCCACTTAATTATATCGAGCGCACTCTCCGAACAGGTGCTCCAAGTCGCGTCATCGAGATAAAGCCCCATTTCACTCGAAACAACGCATGGGGCGATAAGGTTGCAATATCCGTTTCTGAGGGACCAAAGGACGAAGCGGCGAGTCATTCCATACATAGGCGTGCACACAAGGAGAGGGCGTTCCCCCCTCTTTCTAGCCTCGTAATAAAATAGATGTATTACGAAATTATTTACGAATTTTTTCTAAAAATATTTTTTTAAAGTATATCTTAGTCCAGGTTTATGAAAAGACTTAAGTTGACATTTTAAAATTATTGGGCATCATATTTATACACATTGTCAATATTAAAAGTCAATAAAGAAAAAAATTCCATCAAGGGTCGAAAAAAATTATTAACACATCTGTTTTTGAAGAAAAATGTCAGACTATTTTTGAAATTATTATGAGATAATAGATATTATCATATTCTCTGTTATAAAATGGTTTATTTTCGTAAATATTGGGATGAGTTATATTGATCTCATGTATGAATATTATAAATATTTTAGATTTAGGAAAAAGTCGATTAAGAAACAAAACAATGTAGCTATGATGTGACTTTGACGTAAAATATGATACCGTAAAAAACAGATAAAAGAAAGACAGCACGGCAATAGGAAATAAACATATAGAGTTACTTGCATTCTCTAAATATTATACAGTGTGAGGATAAAGAAACATTAATTTAATTTAATTTCATATGAACTAAGAAATATCATATTAGAAAAGTTGTGTCATATGTGATGCATTACGTCCTCATGTTAACGTAGACAGCTGGATTTCTTTGTTATAGTTCACCACAACAGACATGATGAAGTCTTGGTAAAAAATTAAAACATTTTCTTTCCTTAAATATCACTGATCTTCACCTTTTCAACTGATCAATTTAGTTATACACATGTTATTCCAAGCTTTATCGAAATCTTCTGAATGGATTAACAAAAATGAGATGTGTTTATTAATTGATAATCAAAGTTATAATTTCATGTTTTGCCGGTGTTATTCATTTAGTAGGAAAATACAGAAACATCAAAGAAAGCAAGAGGCCTGGGAAGTTGATCCCTTGCCGCCACTGATATCGAACGTAAGTATTGGGGAGGGGGCCCCAATACATAAACAGAATTCACAACAGAAATAACTTATAACAGTTAATTTTAATTATAAATACATTTTTTTTGAATGAAAAATAAATTGGTGCCCCAATTATGTCGGGGCCTTTGGCAAGTTGCCTAGCTGCCCGCCATTCATGGTGCCCCAATCTTTATAAACGCATTTGGAAGTATATTAATTTTAATTTGATCTTCTAATTTAAGGATACGTGGATGTCAACTGGCGCGTTTTTCACAGAACATTACAGACAAATATTGTAAAGTTCATATTTAAAGGCACGGGACGGAGAGCTGGCACACTTCATGACGAAAAGAAGAACAATTGGCACGATCAGCCAAGAACATGCTAGTGATTAATTTTAATTAGAAGTAAGTACATTTATTTGGTTTGAATAAAAAAACCTGGTTCCAATTAAGCTTCCCCTATCTGGGCGCCCTGATAAAATATGCCACATACAAATAAAGAATTTGAAAAGATTTTTGAGAAAAAAATTTAAAATGTACCAACGGATTCACGTAAAGTTCCCCCGAAATTAAATAATGTTTTTCAAAATTAAAGAGATTCGAATCGGACCAGATCGATCAGGGAATACTAAATTTTGAAAAAATCCTACAAATAGTTAAGATGTTGGTGTTGTTCAAGACGTCCAGGTATTCAGGCGGATGTTCTGCAAAAAAAATATCGTTATCGGGGCCCCCAAAATGTGTATTTCCATTGAAATCTCAAAATCGATTTTCTGCATCGTTACATAACTTTCTCTATACTTCTTATATTACTCCATATATACGTAGTACGTGAACACGAAAGTACAAAGTTCAATGTTTAAGATGTTTAAGAGGGCCCAGAAATATAATTGCTCCCTCTTGATTTTGGCTGCGCATGCCAGTAACGAGTTTACTTTGATATAATTTAAAACTTGGGCGCTTTGTTGATTGAATCATTACATTTCATAAGCAGCCCACCTCTTCGTCTTGACATATGAAACTGCTCCTTTATGTCAAAAGGTTGTTCACCTGCGGTGTACCCAATCCTCTCTCAAATGTACTGTACTCGGGCGCAAAAAAGCGTGTTCGACCGTGAAGTTCACACCTGGCGGCGCTGCGGAGTAACTACGGCGTGTCGCGAACTCTTCACCGAGGCCACTGTGCAATTGTGTGGACATGCGCGATCCTACTATTTAAAAACGTATGCCGCAGCTGAATATGACGATTATGTACCTAATCTTTGGAACACTGGAGCAACATTCATGCTGAAGTTTGCAACGAACACTACTCGAATCGCCGTCATCCCACTCAATACGTACCTGTGTCTCGACGTACTAAATGTGGGCAGAGGTCCGTGTTAACGTAACGAATTGCGACGTGAGTTTTTTAAGTGGCCCTCAAACCAACATTTTACACTTTTCGATTGTTTCTTTTGGAGTTTCATGATGATGCAGGTGAATGCGATCCATGTGTGTCCGCGCTGGAACTGTTTGTGCTTGGGTCCACCTCCCACGAGCCCCAGATATTGGGTTGTATAGAACGCAACCCCTGCTTGCCCTGGGACTATTTTTAACTTTAGTATTATCTATAAGTAGCGGACCCGGCAACGCTTCGCTATTGCAGTGTAATAAATAAACACACTACAAGTTCAAAATCAATTTATTCAATGAAGTTAAATACGCATTAACTACACTGTACTACATGACACTAAACTTTAAAAATCAATTATTCGAATTATGTTGTGCACCACCAGCATTTGGTTCAGACTTCCTGCTTAATACATGCAACTTCGTTGTTATTCGACATTATAAGTCGAAGAACGCCGTGCAGTGCAAAAAGATATCCATAGATCGCATTTCAAGCAACGACCTCTGGGAACGGCGTTAAGCCCACCTCATCGATTCACTTTGCTAAAACAACGCCCCCTTGTGTCCAATTTTATTCAAACCACTCTTTTAAATACTCCGGATACTAATAACATAGTGTGAATATATAAGCGAAATTGGTCGAGTAGTTTTTACGTCTATGCGCGACAGACATACACGCATTCCCTTTTATTTATATATAGATGCGTGCTTGTAATTTTCGAACACAAGAAGCCGTAATGGACGGCGGATATCTACTTCCTACAAAATTCCTTTACGCGAATTTGCGCAGACGCCTTACATGAGCAAAATCAAAAATTGTGTAACTACTAATCTAGCCAGTCGAATATTACAGTATTAAGTGACGCCTGTGTTCGCGATCATTACAACCCGTGGTTACATTTAGGTCCTGGGACGTGGTAAAAGAACAGATTTTTATTTCCCTTTGAACGGTAACTTTCCCACATGTGCCTCTACCTGAGCAAATTTTCTACCTTGCCTTTCGATAGGCAAGTCCTGCTTTCTATAAAGATTGGTTCACACGTAAAGTTTAAGATCATGTCAGATTTGTCAAAGCAAATTTTTTTTGTAGTAAAAAAGTTGGGCGTTCCACATGAACTGAAAGAGATTTAACAAACTCGCAAAAACCGTATTGGATCTTTGTATACAAGTAAGACTGTCACAATTTCCCTATATTCCCAGACTGACGACAACACGTTAGTGCTGCAATGACCATTTGCTCAGTCACACTCGCTCGAGCGTTGCAGCCTCGAGCTCCATGAAGGCCTAGCGTCCTGCGATCACAGCGGACTGATTCAGAGGTGGGGACAAAGGCCTTGACGGTCTGATTTCGCCTCATGAAGGAATAAGTGACAAGTGACGTGCGATAGCGTTGCAGAATGGACATGCATTGTGTATTATCTACGTAAACAACAAATATGGGGAACATTTAAGCTAATATTCTCTGTAATACTACTACATTTGCGTACAAAAGAACCGATAGATTATTTCAATTGCTTTGGTAGTTAGGCCCGTACGTGTAGTGCATGTTATGTACAGGAGGGTGATGCTTCCTTCCCCGCTAGAACATACCTACACGTCAACATGCTGAGGTCTCCAGGTTTCTCCCATCAGCGGAGCACCGCCCCAGCCGGGACAAGCTCTAAGCCCTCGACCCGCATATACAGCCCGACGAGCCCTTCATATGTCTTCCATCATATGAAGCGGTGTAGTTTGTTTGCTTGTTTGTTGTTGTTGTTGTTGTTGTTGTTGTTTTTTACGAGGGTAGGTGGAAATCTTCAGAACACACTGGACAGCCCGTACTACTCAGCGTGTGAGATTTTTACTCACTAAAACCGAACCTCCCTTCTCCATCCTCTCCGCGGAACCGCCTATAGGCATTACTTCGCGGAGAGTGGAATAGTGATCCAGTCACATGACGTATTTAATACATCCTGGTGTTACTCGAGTGGGATCAGGATTCTTCCCTCCTTTCTTTTTCCAGGCGTCTCAATTCGAGCAATTCTTCTTATGCAAATTCACACCCCGCTTTCCAACTGCTTTCAGAAGCAAGCATATTAGCAACTAGGTTTTCTGGATTCATCTGCCCTACCCCAAGCCTCTCAACGGTAACTCGTCGTTGAGGATCGAAACGTGGGCACTGAAAAAACACGTCTTCGGCGTTCTCGACAGCAGGTTTACATTCAGGACAGTATGGAGTACTGTGTAGTGGTGTAGTGCTTGAAAGAGTGTGTTTGTGTAGAGGAGACAAAATGGAAGAAAAGATCGCGCGCAGTCCATACTCCATAGATCTTTTGGGAAGGTTCCGCTCTGGCATTCTGCTAATATTGTTCAGAAACACCACGGATAACTACCGATCGGAGTAAACTTTGATATATTTACTAAACTAGTGGTACTACAACAGCACGTACTTTCTCGCGACATTGTTAATGGCTATGTAATACGACAATTTCTACCTTACGCTCCACCATTTGAAAAATTCTTAAATAAATGAAGCGTGAAAAATACATATTTTTTTTATTAAAATGTTTAAACGAAAACCGTTTTCTGACATTTAATTCAGTGTATTCACGTTTTCCATAATTGTACCAACGATGCACGATACGTATTAAAGTCATAAATAAAATTATAAGTTTATATTAACGTGAACGAAAGGCAGCCCTCATTATCACCTTATCAGGGTGGCGTTGCAACAATGGGTGCAACAAGCAAACATTACCGCTAATTCGTATGGGATACACGTTTTGCCAATTAGCATTGTTAATACCACAAGCAAGAAAATGATAATGGATATAAAAATATAATCCCCCAGGGCTAACAACCCTGGGGTGTAAAAATGGACTCATCTTAGAAATGCTGATCCCCCCAATAGTCACGTGCATACCTCGAAAAATAACACTGGGCATAGGTGGGTACAATTGCAGGTTCGCGTGGTCCGTAAATGGCCAATTCGCGACCAAATAATAATAATAATAATAATAATAATAATAATAATAATAATAATAATAATATTTTTATATTCAACAAAATTACTCGGATTTTACATGTATTACTCTTCATTCCCACATCTTATTAAGCAAAGCGAAATCGTCTATTCTTTTTCACATTTAACTCAATTAAAGGACGGGGCATTTAACTCAATCAAAATAGGCTTTAAATAATTTCTGAAAGATTAATTTGTAAACGCATAACAAAAGCTCGAATGTAAGAAACGAACAAAGAAATATGAAATATACATATTCTAACCTGCTAGGCATTCAACTGCCTGGAATCACTTATACGTTTACGAAGCGCCGAATGTTCGGGGCGGGCGACGTTTGACGCTATATTACTCAAAAAAATACTCACATTTTACAAAAATTCAAAGTGACCTGATTTGAAAATGTTTTTGATGAACACATTTCATTAAGAAAAAAATGTATCTTCACAATTGTAATTATAGGAAGACGTCGAATTTTTCAATTTTTTTTTACATATTCGAAAAATTAGGCGTTTTAACGGACATGAGACCTTCGCCATTCTCATACTCTTTCCTTTACGCTATCTAAGGTCAAAATTTAATAAAAAAAGGTTGTGCCATTTTTAAGAAAAAATGGTTTAAAGACAATAAAAATTGCCTATGTTTGATACAATATTTCGCACAAAATACTCATGTTTTCAAAAAATTGAACTTGACATTATTTTTTGATATGTTTTTGATAAACACATTTCATTAAGAAAAAACTTCATAATATTCATAATTGTAGTTGTAGGAATACGCCGAAAAAATTTTGATTTTTTTCAATTTTCGAAAAATCAGGATTTTCAACGAACATGAGACCTGCATCACTCTCTCAAACGTCCTTCATGCTATCCAGTAACAAAATTTAATCAAAACGATGGAGCCATTTTTTTTTGAAAATTTTGAAAATGTCCCAGGGGTTTCATGTAAAGTACCCCCCAAAATTAAAATATCGGTTTCAAATTCAAGAGACCACGAGATCAGCCACATCAATTGAGGAATATCAATTTTGGAGAAAATCAGTTAAATGGTTTAGCCGCTAGGGTTATTCACAGACGGACAAACAAGGACAGGCAGACGTTTTGCCGTCAGTCAATTTTTTGGTATCAACGACCCACAAAACATTGATTCTGGCTACATCACGTGTTACAGGATTTTTTGTCGAAATTTAGCAACTGCATTTAACCCCCTTTTTGTTGCCAGGGCCCTGTAATAAGAGTTTTTCTGCCGAAAATTCGCAGTTTTTTCGCAAAGCATTACAAAACTTTCTCTCTACCGCGTAATTGGTAGCGAGGAAGAAAACAACAGTATAAACTGTATGTAACGTATGGGGGAGAAGTGAAGCTACATTTATGTCCAGAAGCAAAACAAGGGGCCATCTCAGTAGTCGCTCAGAGGATAAGGGAAAACAATAACCTGAACGAGATGGGGATCATTGGCCCGGAAGCTGAAATATATTACTTGTTACAGGCATATTAAGTTATTTTTAAAATTATACAATATGAATGTAAATTAATGCATTAAACATTTTTGTTAAAATACATTTTTTTTCGTGATGGTCAGTATAGTATCTAATTGTATAGAAACAGGTGTGCAGCAGAAAAGGTTTTACTTTTAACTGAAATTAGTGTACCGATTTTAATTGTTTAATGTCATCTGGCAATGTGTTTTGAAATAGCGTACATGTCACATATATTGATTTCTTATAATAAGCTGCTGATGCTGACATCTGATGAATGTGATTTCTGCGATGTGTGTTGTAATTATAAATATCAGTATTGCATGAAAATATGTTCCCACCGTTCAGTAACACAGTTTTGACAAAAACTACAGATTCGTAAATAAATAGGCAAATCAATGGTAAGATCCCAAGCTAAACGTATAAAGGCTAACAGGAATCACGTGGATAGCACTTCCTTATTATTCGAATACTTTTTTCTGCAATATAAGAGTCTTGGCACTACAGGATGAGCTTCTCCAGAATATTATGCCATATCTCAGGCGAGAAATTTGCGTTGTGAAATTTGCATTTGTAAAATACACGCAACTAGCTGCATGAAGGCTGACAGAATTTAAAAGAATTCTGAATGGGTAACAACGAGCTTAATTTAGTGTTTAATTCTGAAATATGTATATTCCATTTGAGGTTTCACTGACTTGAGAGATCCAGAAATGTTGTTACCTTAACATCAGCTAATTGCATATTGTTCATTTTCAATGGACCAAGATCTTGTCGGTTGAAATGCAAAAATACATTGAAACAGTTTTTCCTAATTAATTTGTTATTACGAAACAAATTTCAATCTTCTGAAATATTGTTTCTTTTTTGGCAAAGAACATTAGTGTCAGTGAACAGAAGTGTTCTTCCATTTTTTCGGCAATAAAATTGTTGTAATTGGAGTATCTTACTTGATTTGGGTGAGTTTTAAATAGCCTTGTTCATTTATTTACTTTTCTTTTAATACCCATCCTAGTTCTTTGTCAGTATCGCCTCAGATTATTTTCGGATTTCATTAAATTAATAATGTTTCGGGGTAGTGGTTTGGTTTTTGGTTGGCCGAATGTCGTGGTGGAAAGTTTTAAAGAGTGAATACCGCTATTAGAAAATCTTCCAATTTCGTTATCGATATCATTAATACTTTTAATTTTATACGGATACGAGTAATTCTAGGTCATTAGACTAGCATATTTGTTCCAATTTGTGATTCCTCTTGTGTTGTTTGCTGAGAGTTGCTATATTGGGGCGGTCAAGGATACAACTATTGGAGAGCAAGTTCGTTTAGTTAGTTCATTCATTTAGTTAGTACATTCATTTAGAACATTTTGATAGAAGGAAAAATTTATGTTTTTACTGAGGATAATGTGTGAGATATCCGGTAGCAAATGTTGCATGAATATTGGAGATTTTGGAAAAGAAATTTCGCGTCACGTGTTGGCTTATGAACTCGTTCAGGCCTGCGCGGCAGCGGATTGGCAGCGTTTTATTCGCTGCGAATTTCCTTTCGCGGACGGACACATTTTTCCTCTCTGCGGCTCGTTTCGCTGTGAAAAGTATGGCAAAGACTCGGCAGATGAATATTTTCAGCTCGCCAGTGAATCTGATACGACAGAACGGCCAGAAAAAAATACTTCTAATTGTGTTCAGTAATTTAATTAATTTTAAATAACGTTAAACTTCGATTTTTAAATTTTTTAATTCTGAAATCTTTGTACATTTTACTAATGAAAAGTTTCAATAAATTTATAATTCTAATATATATATGAGTGTGTGAGTGTGAGTGTGAGTGTGTGTGTGCACGAGTGCTCATTCTTTCACAAAAACATCGAGTTTTGAAAACATCGACATCAATGTCGCATCCCTAAATTCTATCCCTTGCATGAAAAGCACGGAGCGCCCCTTCTTTATCGGATGAAAAATGTCACCAAGCACTGACTCATAATTGACGCTCCGATGTAAACGGACCTACGAATTCCGCCGTGGCATCTTACAAGGCTACTGCAAGTAAGCCATTTTAACAAATTCAAATTCCTTATCTTCTCCAGGTAAGGTTTCTGGCTACGCTCTAAAGGCATCTAATTGCGCATGCGACTGTTGCAGATGGAGAGCGCGGGGATGCTTGCGACCGTCGCTGTGGGGTTGAGTATGTACGACTGCTCCCTCAGCACCAGCGGCGATATAGTGTGGGAAATGACGCGCCTCTACTATTTCTCTCGTGAGTACGACCCGTTGCATGCAGAGAATATCCCCCTCTCCGAAATTTAAAAATACCCTCCGAAAGTGTCATTAATTTCAAATGTAAATGTATGGTGTATTTTACAATTTCATTGTTGATTTAATTAAAAATACTTCTCATTATTATTTCAATACATATATTATCCTTCAATTTCTGTAAAATTTAAAATAATTTTTACTTTTTCCTATACGTACAGTTAACATACGTAGTATAGAGAATATTGTGTAATGCTGCGGAAAATCAATTTCGAGATTTCAATGAAAATAAACGTTTTGGATTCCCCTGATGTCAAAAAAGTGTTGTTTTTTGTTTGTTTTTTTGTTTGTTTTTTTGTTGTTTTTTTCTTATTTTTTTTTTCAGTACGTCCGTTCGTTCTTCTGTCCATCCCTGCGCGAACAACACTAGCACCTAAACTATTCGTAGGATTTTTTCCAAAATTAATATTCTCCGGTTGATCTGGCCAGACTCTAAACTGCGATTTTCAATTACATTCTTTAAATTTTGGGGGTACTTTATCTTAAGCCACTGGACATTTTCAATTTTTTTTAATGGCTGTAAATTTTTTCTTTAAGTTTCTTATAAGAATAGGGTGAAATACATTTGTAAAGATGGCGAAGGTCCGATTTTCACTAACTCTGCATTTTTGAAATATTGCGAAATGTTTTCGACGATTTCCCACAATTACAAAATTGAAGATAGAGATTTTTTCTTCAAATGACATCTCTTCTTCATAATCATTTCTTTAATTATTGTGATGTATATATTTTTTTATTTTAATAGCTTTCTCCTAATTTTGAACCCAGTATTTTTAAAAAGTGAACCCAGTATTTTAATAATACTTACGTGGAATAGCTCACCACGTGAGTTTTACAAGGTTTCTATACTGCAAGAGGGGTCTTACAGGAGGCCATTGCCCTTTATGGGACACACTGGGCTAATTCATTCCTTCATTTTCAAAAGTGGATAACACTATATTAAAAACAAAATTTTCGCAAAAACTGTTCCATTTTTTTAAAACATTTTGTACGGATAGTGTTAAATGCACTGCATAAGATAACATAAACGTCATTTTTCTGTATTCTTTTGTTGTTTTTTCAAAAATTACAAAAATATAATATTTTTACGTTCTCGCATGTACTTCTTAAGAAGATAAGGTATAATTGTGCACCGGAAAATGGCGAAAGTGCGGCAGAAAAATCTCTTATTGCTAGCGCTGGTAACGAAAAAGTGGATAAATATTGTCCCTATATATCGTACACTACTTTTTCGAACTCTATGTGTAGTCAGAACCATGTTTTGGGGGTTCTTAATACCGAAAAATCGATTGACGGCAAAAGTCTGTCTGTCCGTGTGTGGTCAACGCTAGCACCCACCTCTTTAAGCCGATTTCCTCCAAAATTCCCCAATCGATTTGAACGAACTCGACGCTTTGCGAGTTTCGAAGGGCTATCAAAGATACCGATTGACTTTTTTTTCTTTCGATATTTATTTAGTCACAAACAGTAAAAGACAGTAAAGGAGAGAACATCATGTGCGCACGCTTTATTTTGTTTCAGAATCCATTCCGAACAATTTAACTATTAATAGATGAAAGATGGAAATAGTAATAATAATAATAATAATAATAATAATAATAATAAACATTTAAAAAGTGAGAACGGTAAGCGAACTGCAGATTTGATTTTTCTGTATTGCTAACAAAATAGTAACTCACCCTAAGCCCTACTACCACTACAAGCAAAATGAGAGCTCAACAAAACGTGCGCTTAGTGAAGCTACATTTACTTCCAGAAGCAAATCAAGGGGCCATCTCAGCATTTGCTCAATGGATCAGGGAAACTGGACAAAAACCCGATCGAGATGGGGGGACGTACGTAGTAAAGCAAAATTATTGTAATGTTGCGGCAGAAATAGAGCAATTTTTCGACAAAAAAAACTCTTATTGAAAGGCCTGCGCTAGCACCTCAACTATGAGTATTCAATTTTCTCCAACATTGATATTCCTCGATTGATCCGTCGAACCCGAGGCCCTGCGAGTTTAAAACAGATATTTTAATTTTCGGGGGCACGAGGTCTTAACATTTTTTAAATTCTGTCAGAATTAGCCCTTTTGTTTATTAAACTTTTTCCTGGGATAGCACAAAGGACGCTTAAAACAATGACAGGTCTAATATTCTTTGAAATGAAAATTTTGGAAAATTGCAGAAGTTCATTTTTGAAGATACAACTTTTTTTCCTTTGAAAAGTTTGAAGAAAAAATTTGACGTCTTTTTTGAGAAAATGGCGTTTGAGCGTTTCTGAAAATGCGGAAATTTGAGCTATTTTCACAGAAAACAGTTGAATATTCGAGAAACTTTATTTGAGATTATTTAAAGCACATGTACTCACAAAAATATAATAATGTTAAGACATTGCTTCTAATGTAAATATTACCGACGTGAGACACAAAAAAAAATTTTTTTTTTGTAATTTTTGAAAAAACAAAATAGAGCAATATGGCGTTTATGTCATGGTATAGGGTTCGTTTGGCACTAACACAACCAGAAAGTTTAAAGAAAAAATTGGTGCCGTTTTTGAAAGAAATCTTTCTTTTGTTATTTTTTAAAATTGCAAATATTGCACAAAAACTACTATAATTTTTAAAAACGTCTACATGACCTTAATGAAAGAACTATTTATATGCAACAAGTGTCATTTGAAAGGAAAATCTCCGCCTTCAATTTTATAGTTGTAGGAAGACGAAAAAAATTCAAACTTTTGCAATTTTCGAAAATTCTGAGTTAACCGTGAAAATCGGACCTATGCCACCTTTATAAGTGTATTTTACTCTATTCTTACAAGAAATTTAAAGAAAAAATTTGCGACGGTTTTTGAGAAAATGTTGAGAATGGCCGGGTGGCTTCATGTAAAGTACCCCCAAATTTTAAAGAATGTTTTTCAAAATTTCAAAGCTTCAACTAGAGCCGTAAGGACAGGGGTTTCTTCAATTTGGAAAAAAATCCTACGTACGGTTTAGGCGCTAGAAGTGTTCACAGACGGACGGACAAGCGGTTTGAAAAAGAAACAAAAAGAACACCTTTTCGGTATCAGGGGACCCCAAAGCGTGTATTTCCGTTGAAATCTCGAAATCGATTTTCCACAGCATTACATAACTTTCTGTATACGACGTATATTACTCCGTAAATACGAGAAAGTTACTGGAAGTGCTACAGAATGGCACAGACTTTCTCGTACCAATTTTTTCTAATTTTCTTGGTGTGGTCTTGGTGTGGTGCTTTAAAGTCTTGGTCCATTCTCTGGCTACGTATATTACTCTCGTATATACGTATGTATACGAGAAAGTAACTAGAGGTGCTACGGAATGTCACAGACTTTCTCGTAGTAAGTTTTCTAATTTCCTTGGTGTGGACTGGTACTGTACAGACTTGCCCCTCCTTCTTGCCTGCTGCCATCTATCGCCGACCAGAGTCCATAAAAAAAATCTCAAATTTTCAGTTTCCTAATAGTATAACCGAAATATTATTTTAAGAATATTAAAGAAGGGTAAAACCTCGTTCTAAATAGTAATTTTCATTGAAAAAATTGGAGCCTTTTTAAGAAAATGGCGTTAAGCGTTACTACAATAACGAAATTTGAAGCTCTTTTTCATAGGAATCTATTGAGTTTCCAAAAATGTTCATTTAAACTCATTTCAAGAACTTCCACTGACAAATTCAATAATGTATACAACTCGATGGAAATGTGCATATTAATAGCGTGAGAGATTTAAAAACATTTAAATTTGTGTAATTTTTGAAAAAAGGAAAGGATACAGCAAAATGAGCTTTACGTCATATTAAACAGTGTAATTAACACTATCCATTGGAAAAATTTGAAGAAACAATTTGAAGTCATTTTCAATGACATATGTCATTTTCATTGAGAAAATGGCGTTTGAGCGTTTCTGAAAATGCCGAATGTAGAGCTCATTTTTACAGAAAACGTGCGAGTTTTCGAGAAATTTATTTGACAATATTTAAAGCACATGTACTCAAAAATCTAATAAAGTGAAGAAATCGCCTCTAGTGTAAATATTTCCGACGTGAAAGACAAATCAAAAAATAAAATTTTTGTAATTTTTGAAGAAAAAAAAAAGAATAGAGCAATATGGTGTTTATGTCATCGGATAGGGTGCATTTGGTACTATCCCTACAAAAAATTTAAAGAAGAAATTTGGAGCCATTTATGAGAAAATCTTGTTTTTGTAATGTTTTTTTAATTGCAAATATTGCATGCACTATTGCACGAAAACTACTAAAATTTTCAAAAAAATCTACATGACCTTAATGAAAGGGACGTTTATAGACAACAAATTTCATTTGAAGGAAAAATCTCTATCTTCAATTTTAATGTTGTAGGAAGACACCGGAAAGAATTAAAACTTTTGCAATTTTCGAAACTTCAAAGTTAACCGTGGAAATCGGAAATGTGCCACTTTTAGAGTATTTTACTCTGCTCTTACAAGAACTTTAAATAAAATATTTGGAGCCGTTAACTTCAAAGTTAACCGTGGAAATCAGACATATGCCACTTTTATAAGAGTATTTTACTCTGTTCTTACAAGAAATTTTAAAGAACACTAAGTTAACACCGCCTTACCCATACGTAACATAGAGCGCGCGCGCGCGTGCGCGTGTGCGTGCGTACGCGCGCGTGCGTGTGTATGCGTGGGTGGGTGTGGGCGTGGGTGTGCGCGCGTGCGTGTGTATCGCACATTACAGGCGTGTTTCATAACTTGAAGCATTTGTAAAAGAAAATGCTTTTCAATAGCCCTAGTGGAGGGCGCTTCTCAGTGGCACCACAACGCCAGAATCAAAATTAAATATGATTATTTCATTCGAGATATTGGCTCCATGTATATCAAATTCCCCTTTTAATTTAAATGGAAAGACCTTTGAAATTAAAATGGTGAATTATGCATTTCATACACTTTTTAATCTTCACAATTTACCTTTAGGGGTGAGATATGGTTGTAAAGCAATTAACATTTCTCATTTCTTTTCTGCTCAGGTGCTAAGTGCAGCCCATACAAGGTAAAAAATAATGACTACTTTATTGATGGTATGAACAAAGCTGCCAATCGTACCGTGATTTTCATGAGCCTCTACACAGTACTATACTCTTTCTGGTTTATTGGATCAATTCTTCTTCTGGGTAAGTTGTGTTATGACATATTTTACTAAATTGGTGGTCACATGATCAGGTGACTAACAGTGAACAAATTCAAAATTTATACCCAGATTTCTTAAAGATCTTTATCTAGCAAGTTTATCTGGTAGAGTTTCATTAATAGATTAAAATTCTCAAATGACCAGTGGGACAAATTCAAAGGAAGAAATGAAAAATTCAATCAACATAATAATTAAAACTATTAGCAAAATAATTCTCAAATCAAATGCTAACCTGGTTTCTTGATAAAAAATTCAAACATTAAAAACTCATTGGAACCACAATGAGAGGAGGTGAAATATAAAAGTATATAAGTATGTAAATTATCAATGGGCCTTCTCTCAAAATTTTAATTAAAATGTTTATCTTCCATCAGTTTGTACGTATAAAGTATTTGTAATCATGCAAATAATGAATATTGTGATATTGATTGAAAAGCATTGTTTGGCTAAGACATAAAAGACCTGCTAAGACATAAATTTGTATTATCCAAAATCTGTCTATTAATCTGTGAATGCAATTGAATAATACCTGTACTGCATAGTAATTTTTCCAAAATTGATATTTTGCTTCTGATCTGCCTAAACTTCAGGTGCGAATTGAAGTGTTTTTTTGGGGTGAGAATATTTTACATGAAGTTCAAACTAAACTTTCTTTTCACTGATCTTTCCTTTTCTTTTTATCTTTTATTTATGTACTTATTACCTTATAGGGGGGTTGGACAAAATAATATGAACACCTCACATACACAAATGTTTATTTATTAATAAGGTGTTGGGCCTCCATTTGCAATTAGAACAGCAGCAATTCTTTCTGGAATAGATTTGTAGAGGGTCTGAATATGTTTCCAACAGAATGTTCTCCCATTCTTGTTCCAAAACATCCATCAATTGCTTCAAGAAGTTGGAGCTGGAAATCTGCTCCTCTCTCCCTGCTCTAATACACCCACACCCCTTAACAGTTAAATTATGTTGAGGTCTGGCAATTGTGCTAGCCAGGGAAGATGGTTGATGACATTTTGACTCTCCGCAAAGTACACCCGAATCTTTTTACTTTCTTGCCCTTACATTATATGAAGAGGAAGTATTGTAATCATGCAGTAGAAAATGGTGAATTATTTACCCAAAAACTTTTTATTGCTGGGCAGAGTTTACATGTCTGCAGTGGCGCTAGTATGCAGAAAGATATACAGTTGACTCCGGTTATAGTGAACTTCCGGGGACTAACATTTTTAGTTCACTATATCCGAGGTTCATTATATCCGATGATGTCAAAATTAAATAGAATTTCTCCTATTCAATTGATTTTATTAATGTTAAGGTCCAGCAAAATACATTAACAGCACAAAATGAAAATTTCAAAATCTTTATTTGTTCTAAAAAAATCAATTATTTTCAATTGTTTGCTTCCTACTTTTTCATTAGTAATTTTTATAGCCCCTTCTTCAGAGTTTGTGCTCTCTCCAAACATCATCCTACTGTCTATCATCCTGTGTCTAATAGTCTTCACGCCCTTCAATACTTCTTGCATAGTTAAACACTGTCCCACTCTCTGAAGGCCCTTTTACTTGCCTAATAACATTCGAGATGCTTTCGGTAGCGGGATGGCGCAAGTGGCTAATGAAACCGATCACTTTTCCGCATGGCACAGCGGATATCGCCAGTGTGTGGCAGTTGCATGCTTCCTGACGCCTGCATATAAAACTTAACTCGCTTTATCCCGCAGAATATCAAGTAACACCAAGATTGAAACCCAACCAAGCAACGCGTGTCGACGCCACCTGTTATTGCCCACGCAGGACACAACCTTTGATTCCTCTGTGAAACTGAATGGCATAAGGTTATCAGTAAGGTGCCCGTTCCTGGTCCTCTACCTTCACCTCAGGGGAGACTTCAATTATGATCTTTGGCAGACAATACTTTTTTCAAGTTGCCTAGTGTTGGATTTTGTAGCACTGAAACGATATATTCTTTTGCAGGAGGGAATTAATTTCCAAAATGTACTTCCTAGGTTCACTATAACCGAGGTTCAGGTTCACTATAACCGAATCTTCTTATGCTTATTCATAATGTCAGTGAAACAGGACCAATGTCTTAAGTTCACTGTAACTGAGTTCACTATAAGCAGAACTGACTGTACTAAATTGCATGGTGTTCATATTATTTTGTCCAACCCCTGTATATATTGCCTTTATCTTGACATTCAAACCCCATTTTCAGTCAAACTTTTGAAAATTACCCAAGTTTATTTCTTGCATAACATGTTCGATCCAATATTTGCATTAAGTATTTGATATTGCGGTATATTAAATAACTTTCCCAACTAATACTAATTTAATAACTTTATCAAGGATACTGAGAAACAAATCACAGAAATTAATTTAACATTATCTAAAATGTCCTCTCCCTTCCATTGTTTAACTTGGACTGCCCCTTCGCCTCTTCTAGGGCCCTTAACTCCCCCTTCCCCACTGACCACTCATAGCTGTCAACTCTCATTAATGCAGGCAACCTCACACAAACTTCAGCCCTGAAATTGCTCATCCTTACATGTGTAGTGTTTTTGGCAGTATGAATTAAGAAATTGTGATGTCAGTGATTCCATACAAGATTTCTCAAAATTTGAATAGGTACTACATTAAAAGGATGCATGAAAAGAATGACACTTTAGAAAATAGCTCAAACTAAAACTTCTCAAAATAAAGTTCCCAGTTTCTCTACTTTCCAAAAGCTTTCCTATATTCTGAAATTTTTATTTTGATACCAGACTGTAGTGCATGGGAAATGTGAAAAAGTGAGGAATTTTTTACCAAACTAAGCTTTCAAAATAAATATTGTGATTGATTTTGTTAATTGATACTATGCTAGGCATTTTATAACAACTTGTTTTAGAAAAGTCTTTCATAACCATTAAGGTGGAAATGCCTTGTGGTTTTGTCATATGTCATAGGGGCATAGCAAAGCTTTTCTTTACACTAATTCAGATTAAGCTTTGATGAACTTTATTTGCGACTGGTGAGTTACAAGATGAGTTTTCATAATGAAATGGGGCCTAAAGTATATTACAAATTTAATGTTGTTTGCCAAACTTCAAGTAGTTTATGTTTTTTGGAGAAATATTTAGATAAGATAGTAGAGTTATTATTATCTTTCAATATAATCATTAATCTTGATTTTGAGAAAGAATTACTGGGGATAAATCATGTTAATGACACCAGAATACTCAATGTCATTTACATGATTTACCCCCAAGGTCTTTATCTCTTTATCAAAATCAGTGGCAGCTCTTGCCTTCAAAATTGGTGGTTCACAAATTCATGACAATGAGGGAGGTAATGCAGATGCTAATACCAGCATGTGACAAATTTACACTTTTCAGAAATACACTGAACACTGCAAATTTCAAATGCTGATTTTTTTATCAAAGCATTTCTGTTAATGCTTAATCAAAAACACCCAACAAAAATAAATAGGACTTAGTTCGTCTCCAACTTGAGACATTGTATGCCATCATTGAATGAATTTTCTGTAAAAGTGGGTTGAAAATACGCTATTTCGGGTCTTCGTGCAAAAATCGTCAACTATACTCTTTACTTTTTACAGTAATGTTAAAGAGCTAGCAGGTCCAAATTATAAATTCAAATACAATATAATGTTGAGATAACACTAAATTTCAAATTTTCTTATTTGAATATTGAGGAAATTATTTAGCAATAAACCCTGGAATTTTTATTGAATATTATAAAGAATTCATTATTAATCATCCTGCCATTTTAGACACTAGGTTACCCCTAGTGTGTATATAATTAATATCGAATACATGAATCAAAAGAGTAAAATTGGATTTTGCCTAAAAATCGGATGTGTCATAAATCACGTATACTTCAGCATTGTCTCTCTCAGGTAGCATCATAGAGTAAACACCCAGGTCCATAGAGAGCATTCTCTTAAATTTTTAATTAATGCAGTTAATGCAAAATTGTGATTATGATGTGATGGCTTTCATTATGAACAAAACAAATAAATTTGTTTATTTTCCTAACTAATCCTAAATAAAAATATTTAAATTAGTGCAAACAGAAACATGTGGCAGGATGTCACAAGTTTATTAAATTAAGATAAATATTATAAAATCAAGATTATTGTAATAATTTTCAGGAATTATTAAATATGTTTATTATAATTTTATATTCCTTAGTGACTTATAAACGCACCAAAGAAGTCTGCTACGCTATCACTCCACTAACTTGTAATTAGCATGTCTTCTCTTAGTTTCAGCAATAAAAGGAAAGCTAATGAAACCGAAATTGGGAAGAAATTTACAATATATCTGGGCAATATCCACAGGGTGTATAATTATTTTGGATGTAATTGCTACAATTATATTTAGTGTGGATCTAATGTCTACAACAGTAAGTATTTTTAATTATACCCAATTTAGAAATTACCTTCTCTTGTCTGGTGAAAAACTTAAACTGTTCTAGTGCACACGATCTTACCAGTAACATTCTAATTTAAGTTTTGCATTTTTCTTTCATTTTCTCTGAATAAGTTTTTAACTTTTTAGATCATGTGCCTGAAATTAATCCCTGTTAAAGGAATCTATTCAGTAATTCAACAAATAGAAAGGGTATCTACAGTCTAGATGTCCCTTTTTCCTACATCCAAATTAATTTTTTGTGCTTTGGAATATGTGGCTTGGTTCTTCTAGAGAGGCTTGACTAAAGATTATTTTGGAAAAGTGAATGTAAAGAACTTTTGATTTAATGTTTTAGTTGATGTTATATCAAAAATAACAAATATTTATAGTAGTTTCCTGTAAATTACATTTAAGTGAATTGAATGTGTAACAAGACAGAGCACTAAAAATAAGGAGAATAGAAACCTTTCCAAGATGTCTTTTAAGAAAAAGTGCAAATTGGGTCTAAAAATGTTGAATTGAAATTTCTTTTACAAATGTTAGGACTGATGTTATTGAACTTGGATTTTAAATCAAAAAAATCAGTCCAAAGATTTCTTCATCTCATCCAGATAAGAATTTACTAATTTCAATGATCAAGGCATGCTATAAAGAAATTTCCTTCTCACAAACACATTTCAGACAAGTTTAAGCATACACTGCTTAAACTTATGTCTGTCGATATTGTTTTGATTTCTATTGGTTCAAGACACACCATAGATATAAAGTTTTGTTATGTGTTTAGTATCCTTTTATATAAAGCAAAATAAGTTTTTCTTGATACTTAAGTCTCCTAAAATGATACCAGGTTTTTAATTCCTAACTTCCACTTTCATTAAAATGATCTCTTGGGAAAGGTTTCTATTCTCATTATTTATAGTGCATGGTCTCATTACATTCAATTCATGTGGTACATGCTGCTACTTAGTTTGTTTCGTTTTTTTTCTCCCTCTTAATCAATTTAAAGAAATATTTTAACAACTATACACAATTTTAAAAAAATGATTTTCATTAACAAACATGATTCTAATCAAAGAATAATATTATTTAATAAATAAAACAAGCAGTTAACCAGTAAATATTTCATAATAGTGATTATGACATGACGATATAACAAGTCACTACAGGCCCCAAAATAACACAATGTCTATTTCATTTCCCTGGCCCACACAATAATCATTTAGAATTATAAAATCAAATTAAAATCTATCATCACTTTAAAAAATATAATAAAAAATAAAAATTATATTTTACCTGTGATGATACAGGGAGCATGAGTGACAACGTAAGTTTTGTTTCAGGATTTTGAATCGGTGATGGGATTGGTAAACATTAAATTTGATGGAAGTACTGTGGAGTTGGAGAGCCACTTATCTGAACCACCAAAGATCATGGCTTTGCTGGCTTCCAAAGCAGGACTCTTGTGGATCATCAATGTTGTGGTCTTAATCATACTTCTCGTACAATTCAATAAAATGTTTCTTCTGCGAAAACAACAACAGGTAAACTACATTTAAAAATTTAAGGAATATTGTTTGTTTTTTTTGGTATTCCCCCCTGTGATCTGAAATTAGACAATTGGTACAAATATATTTGATGTAGGGTAAATTATAACAATTATTTCAACAAAAAGATTTCTGTAATCCAGAAGAAATAAAAGAGGTCATCTTCGCCAACATATGATGACCTCTTTTATTTCTTCTGATAAGAACGTCAACAACACCAAATCAGAATTCCCACAATTCTGTAATCCAGCAAAAATGTTATGCTCTTATAGTTCAAAGAACGCTTAAGAAGACTTAAGTTTGAACAGAACTTAGGGGCCCCTGCTAGATATAAGTCCCCCATAACATTTTTTAATAAAATTGTACATTAATAATAAATATTACAAAATTACATTTTAAATTGTAAAGGTTTGGTTCATTCATTTATATTCATTTTGAATACTTATTATCAATATTTCAATATGATTAAGGGGCTCTATAGTTTTGTCATGCTCAGCACCTCCTGGAGTATTAATCCCACACTAAAAGGAAGGTATAATCAATGGGTTATTTTTCAATAGAAATAATTTAACTTATACATAGTATAGTGGTTTGTTCACAAATTTTGCAAGAGAGGAAACAAATTAGAAATAATTCCAAGAGCAAATTAGGGTTTCTTAAATTAGGAACTGGAATTCAGAACTTAAAGCTCCCCTTTTATGTCAAATATTTTTTGACGTAATTTTTGAAAAGTCACAATTCAAAAATTGAAAGTGTAATACTCAGGAATTTTGTTAAAACAATGCAAAATAAATTGTTTAACGTTATCTGTTCATGGATTTCACCTGGAATGCAGGATTAAAGATACATGTCCAGATACATGTATGTGTTCATTTCAAAACTACTTCACTAGCATTTATTATTCAATTACCTTTCTTCATACATCATTCGTATACCTGTAATGCTAACCAGTTTGGAACTCTTTCCTCAGTATGTGGAGGCTCACCTATCTACTATGCCTGCCTACTTATGGCCACCCAAATTAGCTGAAAAGAATCAGTCTCTCAGTAAAATTGCTCCGGCTCCAAAACCAGCTCCAACAATACCACGACTGATGAATCAGGATGGAATAGGAATAGTAGCTGCGCCACAATATTCAGGGACCATGGGAGGTCCCCGACGACCATCAGCACTTCAAATTGCAGCACGACAAGGATTTAGTTACGAGCGCCCAAACAGTGGGGGGTGGAGCCCCTCAAACCCACCCTCTCTCTCTCGTAATCCACAAATGTCAGCTCCTCCAGGTGGAGTTCCACATGAAACTCCTGAAAATTGGTACTCAAGACATGCAAGTATGCCACCTGCAGAAAACGAAAGACCAAGCAATATCCTTCAGAGGGACAATGAAGTGTTTTATTAAGTGCCGTTGTAGAAACTATCAAGAACTGCATTCAATTATCGTAGATTAGTAAAACAAACAGTAACAATACTGAGCAGCTCAGTTCTAAAACAGTGAAGAAAGATAACTAGCAAATTAACACACTGAGTGCAAATATCAGATGTTGTTAACAAATTTTTGTTGCAATTATCATATTCTAATACCACCAGCATTCTGTTATATATAGGTAATAGAATGTATCACATGTAGCTGAAATTTTGTGTAAGTGACCAGAAGTTTGGGTAGGAAATAATAGAACTTTATATCATTCTCAGAAGTGCTAAAACTGAAAAGTATACATCATTCTTGCATAAACATGTATTTCATAATGCTCAAACTATGAGAGTCTATAATGATTTTTTTTTTCTTCTTCGGGTTCTATTTTGTCAGTCTGCAATTCACAATTGTGGATCGTTATGAAACTTTCAGGCTAATTGTTAAATAAGTTACTCAATAATAACTAGAAATTCCAATGTCATTTTTCATTAAACTGAAAATATCAGAAACAAACAATATTGTATTAATAAAACTAAACTATTACATCAACTGTCTTTGCAAGTATGATTAAATATGCTTACATGTAAGATTAAAAAAACTCAGAAATCTTCACAGAGGATGAGGAAAATTAAACGTATTTCTATAATGAATGTTTTATTTATTTTAAAATATGTCATTTTTCAAAGTTAACAAGTGTTTCAAGAATAAAATAATACCACTTAAAATTTGTCACACTTGCATTTACACATTTCTTTCAAAAACTAGTTTGAAAACTTATAAATCTGATTGTTTCCAATTTTATAACACATGCATATAACAAACAAAGAAAATTTCTATTTTATTCATTGCGGCACTATTTCAGAGCTCAACTTCTCTTCTGAAAAGGACAATTCAATATACAAGAACTTATTTTATTTTCCATGTATTCATCTTTCTTCAAAATCAAAATAAAATAATATTTAAAAAAAGTTTATTATATGATAGAGGATTTAATCAGATGCAAACAGAATGGCAAATTACTACTCTAAGAAAGTAAGAAAGTTTTTGAATAATTTCACAGAAATATTTCAATATTTTAACACTTCAAAAATCATCTACATATCATAGAAGACATAATTTCAAATACAATGTCATATTATATTTGATACATCTTGATTAACTGAATGTGTACATATATAAATAAATCATAGAACCAAGAAAATTTAATTTTTGTTGAAAATTTACTTAGAAAAAGTTACTTATTTATGTTTCGGCTATGTTACTTCCAACATAAAAAGGAATACTTAAAGAAAATATGTAATACTTTCAGTAAATCTAGAAATGTAATTGAAATGTAAACCATGACATTTATAACCATACACAGTTATTAGTGTTTTAAGTGAAAATATTTTATGTAGTATTGAGTTACTTCTCTTTACAAACATCAACCTATGTACATAATTATTTATTTTTGTACTTTTTAAATGTAAAGACTGATGATTAGTTGTATCAAAACTCATAAACGTATCAATAAAATCTATTGAAAAGCCAGTTTCAGTTACATTTTAGCAGCTCAAAATAAAAAAAAATACATCCAGTGACTGCCAGCACATTGTACATAATTCATGTTCTCTATATCCATCTTCAGAAATATATCAATTTTAAGTTTTTTTACACAATTATGTTTTTATTGAGCATTCAGCTCTCCTTTACATCATTTGAATTCAATAATTTTTATATATTTCTTTGACTTGTGTGATCAGGAAACAGAAAATAAAAAACACAACTTCAATTAAATTTGTTGATAATTTTTTTCTAAAATTAATAAGAGTTAATAAGAATTTATATTTAGTGTTTTTGTTAAGTCATGACTCGCTAGTATGCCTAAATATGCATATTAAGGGGCTATGGTGATGTCAACTGAAAAATCTCTTTTTCCTAATAATTTAATTATAAGTCTATCATATTGGAAACTGATCTCTCATCCAACTTAATTAACTTTGTTTTTATGACTACACATATGATGGATTTTCTGATTTTTAATCATTTTTAACACAATAATCATGGTCATGAAAATTAAAGAATTATGAATACACAAGCAGAATTCTAAAAATTTACATTTTGCTATGCATTTACCGGTTTAATTATATGTACATTTTCTCTTTTTAGGAAAGGGGAAAAAAATCCTTTATTGAACATTTATTTATGTGCAGTTTTTGTTTTAAATTACCTGTGTTCCCACTGCAATTCAATAAATTTTATATTTTACATACATAACACAGGCACACACACAAAAAAGTTGTCAGGCCCAAAGACTTGATACATGTTTCTCTATGTATTTTGATGCGCTGAATCCAAATCTGAAGACAGATTTGAGCCATCAACCCCTTTTTTTATTTGCAAAACACATCATGACATTATTCTTGTTTTTTTTGTTTTTTTTTTTGGGGTTGTTGTGAAATTGTGGATTGTAAATTTCACATTATTTTTTGTGTGATAAAAAACACACTGGAGGGTGGTAGTGGAATTCTGGTTTCAGATTCATAATTAGCACATTGACATACATATAGTAACATGTGTCAAGCGTTTGGGCCTACCAACAACCCACGAAAATAAAAAAATACATTTTCAGGATGGTTCTTTGCGATTAAAAAAAAAATTGGAGGGTGATGGTGCAATACTGGCTTCAGTTTCAGATTAACCCTTTAGAACCTAGCTTCGAAAATTTCATTCACTAAATTCCCAAACTTCGTGCTTTAATTGTGGGCAAACTGTAAATATAATTATGATTTTAAAAGTTGATTTGGCTTCCTGAATGAATCCTCTTTATCACTAGTGCAGTATCTTTCGCCTTCAGCGTATGAAAAAGTGTCAGAGCCGAAGAAATCACATGCTGCAGAGCGGAAGTCTGCAAATTTGAACTTCGGATGTGTTTATAATTAATTTTTACATCCTGACAAGGTATAAAAATATGATTGTTCCATGTTTTAGTTACAGATACATGAACTTATTTTACACATGTATTTATCGCAAAATAAATATATTTTATGCACCGAATATTATAATGTAAAAGACAATGTCGAATTTTTCATACGCTATGTTTTTACATGTATGTTTTCTGTTCGAACAGTAGATTCATGAACCTGACAACTTACATTGTTGGAAACTGATAAAATATTATTGGAAGATGCAAAAGAGATGGATGTTGTTCTTTTATCTCCCAACAATGAATATGAGAAGGATGCTGATGAGATTCCTGAAGATGATAATGAAGTAATGGTTGACAATCTACAAAGTCTTGGTCTCGGTGTCTTAGGCCAAGGAGGTGAGATCTGTACAATTGAGAGGGAGAAACGGACATAGATTGTCCGCCTAAAAATTGGTGCAAGTGAAATCTAAAAAGATAACAAAATATGTTGAGAGACACTGGATTCACGTTGATTTGAATCAGGCCACAGAAGATGCAGAATTCAAAGTTCAGAACACAACAGATCCACGTCCGAGGATTTTAGAATCAATAATAAAATCGGATATGCAACCCATTCAGATTTTTCAGTTATTCTCGATGCCTGAATTTGTAAGATATTTTTGCACTGAAAGTCAAATTATGCCAAATATAAGTACGATGATAGCAGCTGTTTTTTGTTTGATGAAATGAACTCTATGCTAGCTGTGTTGTTTGTGTCTGGGTACAACTAACTTCCCAATAGAAGAATTTACTGGAAAACTAAATGTGATGTAAACAATGCTGACATTTCAAATTCAATTTCGAGGGATAGATTTTTGACTATTTTCATATAGCTTCACTTCAGTGGTGATACTGAATTTGCAAATACTGGGAGTATTCACAAAGTTCAAAGATTCCATATGAAACAATGACGCCTATCAGATTTGGAAATAAATTTTGGTGTCTCAACAAGCCAAATGGTTATTGTACGCACTTCGAACTGTATGAAGGTCGTGATGAAAGGGAGATTGGTATGACATTGGGAAGTGCTGTCACTAAGCAGATGATCATGTTTATATACACTATTATTTTAATTCAATACCGTCAGAAAATCTGACGAAAGAAAACATTTACACCACTGGAACCATTAGACAAGGCAATTCAGGGGCTCCCCAAAGAGAACTTAAAAATCCAGCAGAGGAACCTGTTTGTGTGTTGCACGAGCCTGAAAGCAATATCACACTTGTAAGGTGGCATGATAACAGCCAGATAACACTAGCTTCACATAAGATTGACAAATTGACTACAATGGTCACAAATGTTCCTGATACAGTGCAAATTGTAGACAGAGGAAACACATTCCCCAACCAAGTTGAGTAAATGGTTACAAGGGGATGGGAGGAGTCAATTTGTTTGACTAGTCTAGAAGACGATATAGAATTGGAATTAGGTCCAAAAACGAGACTGGCCTACAGTTAGATTTTGCCTGAACTCATCTGTGGTAAATGGTTGGCTTCTATTTCACTATTGACAACAGAATATCGCTCCTTGATTTCTTGCGCAGAGTAACTCTACTGTTACTAAGAGTTACTGTAGTCTCCAGATAAAAAATTGTAACTCTGCATCGCAGCAGGTGTGTGTCACAAGGCGGTGACACACACCTGCACAAAATGCAATGTTGCTCTAAACATTGTTTTATACCATACCAGTCTATGAAACAAAAAAATAAAACGTCAAAAATTCTCTAAAATTTTGAAAAGTTTTTTTATTTGTTGCGTCCTCAGTTTTATCATTATTGACGCAACGCGTCTCTTCACCCTGTGTCAAGCATTGAGCGTGGAGTAATCCTCCATTAATATCTCTCATAAGCAGAGAATATGTATATGAATGTAAGTCTCATCTCGTCTGTCGGTTGTCAAGAGGACCACCAGGTAGAATCTCCACGTACGCACCTCCTACTACGCGCTCCTGCGTCACTACCCAGCGGCCAGAAATGGGAAGGAATTAGGAGAGGGGTAGGGTTTAGGACACTTCACAGGTGAAGCAGCCCAACTCGTTTTGTTGAAACAAATTTCACATGAGATTCAACGGGAATCGAACCCGGACCTCAGTAGTGAAAGGCTAACAACCTCGCTATGAGCCACGAGCGAACCACGTTTCGTTAGTACACTTCTATGTATTTAAATATATTAAATCCCATAAAACAAAAAACTTTGGTTCTTGTAATTTTTAATCCTTCCTTTACAAATTTCCTGGATCTGTACTGGCGAAAGCCTAGCGTATGAAATATTAGATGGCTTATAAAATATAACACTGACAATTTTCGAAAAATTTTGCAATATTTGTCTATATTGATGCTAAACTAGTTACATATTTGAAGGATATCAATTTACGTCAGAAATATATGCAGGATCTGAAGGGTTAAGCACACCGACATACATGGAGAAACATGCATCAAGTCTTTGCGTCTGACAACAACCCTCTAATACAAAAAATACAATGTCACAATGGTTTTTTTTTGTGATAAAAAAAATTTGGAGGGTGATGGCACAATTCTGGCTTCAGATTTGGATTCAGCATTTCGAAATACATAGAAAAACATGTTTAAAGTTTTTGGGCCTGACAACTTTTTTTTTTTTGGTGTGTGTGTGCGTGTTTGTGTAATTATTGTACCATATTATTACATAAAAATTGGTTTACTGTCAGAACTTGCTACATGCTTCCCAACTTCAGTACACATGGAGGGTTTCTAAATTATCTTTTAAGTTTTGAAAATTGTATTTATTATCAACCATCACCAATTTGTAGGTAAATTCCTCTGTGCTCATAAAACAGTGTTAAGTGTATACTTCGAGCCATTTGGATCAATTCATAAAAACACAGTACATATTAAGATGCAGAGAAAAGGGATGGAAAATTAGCATCCTAACAAAACATTTTGATTAAATACTCTACAATGGCACAAGTAAAATAGATCTGAAAATCAAGGAAGATGAAGACCATATAGATTCAAAGAGAGAGATACACATTCATACACACATGTAGTACATATTCATTGTCACAGTACAATGCCTGAAAGATTTTCCGTCTTTCAATACTCTTCTTCTGCACTCAAATATATTCTCCAAACGCGCAAACTCATCAAAAAAATTTTGAACACAATGTTTAGAGAACATTTCAATTAATATTAGTCTGCATACTTGTGTTTTGTTACTGTAACATTTATATTAACGATATTGTTTTTTATCAAAACTAATTTGACAGATTCCTAATATTTTCCTTGAAATTAGATTATCAGAATCAAGTAAAAGATGCAATGAATTAATACATGAAAATTTTCCAGAGAAAATTTGGTATTGTTTTTAAGAACACTTCATTTGAGCAGTTTTGGAAAAGGGAATTTTTGGGTTCAACCACACATTAAAGCTCATAAGATTTTGGGAAACTTCATTTAAAACTCTTGTGTTTATGAATGCATTAATACACGTGATATATTTTTAATGTAAGTATTATGAATGCAAAGAAGGTTCCAAGAAAATAAAACATTTTGTAATATTGGAAAATTAAAAAGTTTTAGTGAAATTAGCACTAGTATTATATGGGAAAGTGTATTACATTTATACAAAAAGTTCAAAGAAAAAATTGATAGTGTTTTTGAGAAACTTTTGTTCAAGTGCTTTTGGAAAATTGACTCAATTTGGTTTACAAGAATGAGAAAACTATTAAGTTTTTGAAAAGCCTATCTTAAACCTTAAACATTGACAGTTCTTACTTGGCAGAAAATATCAAACAAGAACAAAATCTCTGGTATATATTTAATGAAGGCTCAGGAGAAGCTTGCAACAAAATAAAATTTTTAATCATTCAGAAAAGAAACTCAGAAATATTGGAAAATGACTTGTGATCTTCATACAAAGTAACCCTAAAAATTCAAGATTCTTTTAAAATTCTCTGGGTCTGAAGTGTAGTCACAGCTATCAGTGAATGGATACGCGGTTTGAAAACAAATTCCAAGTATGGTTTAGGAAATGTTCTGTATTATGATATGTTCTGTATTTTCATGAAAATCTGAAGATTGATTTTTAACATTTTTTCATAACTTTTTCAACGTATACTACATACACTGGAGAAGTAGAAACATGAAGTTCTTAGGAATTAAAGAAATATGAGCACTTGAGTTTATCTACTATAACTAATGTGTTGCTTTGTGTCTAGAATAAGAGTGTTTGTACTACACTTATACCTGCACTAACAATAAGACTGATTCATTAGGCACACAGTTTCAAGTACATTGTTTAACATTTAAAACCTCATTCAATACTTACATAAGTACAAAGTTTGTTACATGTCTGTCATGACTTTCAGTAGTAATTCTGGCTTGTTTATTTTTTCCACAGAACATGTTTGATCTCCTCATATTTCCATAAAAAGAGCTTCACAAAATACCAGAAACCCTAGCTTAGGATCAACATATTATAAACATTTTGATGTTTGTAACACACACCACATAATTCTCTCTTATGACCCACAAAAAAATAATACTGATAAAACACACTTTTTCAAGTGTAAAGCCCTTTTAATGTGTTAGACTGTACTTAGAGTGGCTTAAAGCTTCGCACACAATTTTTTTATTTGTTTTAATTACAAATGGCTTCATCATGATTTAATCCCCCATAAAAAAAAGGGAATGCACTTGTAAAGTACTTGTGAGATTAACATTCTATTTGTCCAATGTCTTATGCAATAAATATTTGTTAAAATAAATGTAACAGAAAGAGAAATTAAGATAAGTCGCACTGAAGACAACACGCAATACTAATATTACAATTGAATTATTTCAAGCTTTTCACACTCATAAAATTTGAAACTTATACAATCTATGGTGTTATAACTAGCATAAAATTCCATTAATGATGTACAACTTTTTAAATTATTGGAGCAATTAAAATTGCATAATAAAAAGTCAAGGAACTTCAACATGTTTAAAACAAATTTCAAATATTTATACTTTCAGAAAGCCCAATCTCTTCCAATGCAAAAACTCAGCTACAATTTGAAATAGAATGCAAACTTTCATTTGATTTTTATGTTACTTCGATATTAGACATCAGAGAAATATTGAGACAAAAAAGTACCTTTCTGAAGTAAGTTGTTTTCTTAACAAAATACTCAACTATAATCTAATTTATTTGGCACATAACAAATGTACAAAAGTACTACACAACATACTTTTACAAATCTGGAATCTTTTGGTTTCTTAAGTAAGGTAAATATTTCTTAAGGTAATTTCCATACACATTAGAAGAGGAGCAAACTATAAAAATAAGAAACTTACATTTGCCTTTCAGTCTTCTGGCCATGCAATGTCCTCCCCATCAGAGGAAACCAGATGAGTCTTCACAATCTGCTGGAGTGCAGAGCGCAACTTTGTCTCTTCTTCCAACTTCTGGGTTAGAGTTCCCACATCTGCTTGCAAAGCTTTCACTTGGTCCTTTAGGGCATACACAGTGTCCACTAAACTCCTGAACAAAATAACAGATATTTTCTTGAGATTATATCTACTACAAATACACTTAACTACAAATACACTTGTTTCATTAAACAATTCACAGCATATTGCACAACAATGAACATGAAACAACAGAGATAAAACATGAAAATAATTCATAAAATTATTTTCAGAGTTGCCACATAATATTCAATACAGTGGAAAGAAAACCACAAATATAAATCACAAAACAATACACATGAAAGAGACGTAATATCAACCTTAGAAATTAATTGTTTCTCAACTTACTTTTCCTCAACGATTGTTTCATCCCCTGCTATTTCCTCAATAATTATTTTTTCTTCTTCTGCTATCAACATTTGAGGACAGTCGAGGAGAGCAGCTGAAATAAATAAATATAATTATTAAGCCCACCGTCAAAAAAATTCCAACAGAGGCTCAAAGCACAAGTGCCCTAAATGAGATATTGAAAAAATAGAGTTCAAAGAAAACTGATAATAGAAAACGCTATGGAAGGCATTTTCTTTCCACCACAAGAACGCAGCAAGTGTTTAAGCTATTGGAATACTATTTGTTCATGAAATAAAATGGAGTTTCAGCTTTACACTTCTACTCCTAAATCAATATTTGCAAAAAATGCACTTATACCCCCTGTGCTCTGGACTCTTCAATATTTATGGGGGGGGGGGGGAGAGGAAGAGAGAGATAGAAAAATGACAAATTAGAAACACAATTTTTAAAACAGATTAACAAAGTAAATACTGGCTCAAAATATGGATGGAATACAAAATAATGAATTAGATCAACTTATTAAATTTCAACTACATATTATTGACACTACTTCCAAGATATTGAAAACTTTGAAACCAACTAAATCTCAATACACAACAATTTTTAACTTCCAAGAATTAATTTATAAATTATTGTATCAAATTGAAACATTCAATTTTTCATTTTGAACATTTCAATTACAGTAAGTCTATTTATTAGGTCATTTTCCTTTAGCTTTACATTAATATTTCATGTATTGAACACAATAAAGAAAAAAATAAGTAACAAACTGCTTGCAACTATTTTGTTTTTAAATATTTATTAATAACACAAACTAAGAGTCAATAAACCTCTCAATTCTGTCAATAAGAGTTTGAAAAAAATATGAAGAAATTGCAATTAAAAATAAAGAAATTAATAAAAAAATAAAAACATACAATAAAAGAACACTAATTAAGAAAATCAATTAATAAAATAGGGCTAAAACACATTTTCTTTCCAAACAAATTATAAATTATAAAAACATCTAAAATGATAACATTTTTATTTATTGCTTAAGAACAATAAAAATTATTATGATCAACAATATACAATTGAAAATTTATAAAGCTTCCTGATGGGGTTTCTAGAATAATGCCTTCTTGCTTGCATTATCGGGTTAACTTTTCTGAGACATCACCATTCTGGAAACCAATTCTCATCTTTCCTTCACTCTTGTAAGTTAAACATGCATTTATTCACAGCACTCTTGAAACAAAATGCTAACAGCTGCTAGGACACTAAACTGAAAACAGGTTCTGCCTTAATCTGTGAAACAGTGAGGAGATATATAAGGGAAAAGAGAATTTACAATTAAATATTTCAAGACTCCAATGCAATGGAAGAGAAAACCAACAGCAAATTATGTTCCCATTAACAGCTACAAGAAGCAAGGCATGACCCTTCCCTTCAATAAACAAGTTTAATTTTCTAATATCAGCCCACGAAAATATTTTCATGTTTCAGAAATGCACGATACAATTAAAGGACAAGTACCATTTTATTTGAAGGGTAACAATACTTTATTTTATTGAAGGGACATAATTGTGTTAAGAACTTGTACATCACACTAACAGATGCCAAGATTTTCTTCTCATACTAATAAATACATTACAATAAAATTCATGATGAGATAGAGGATACTCAAGAAGCCAAGAGAAATTAGTACAGAATTGAACCCCCCTTTCATATATCTATCAAAACTTCCATCCTATCACAGAGGATGTTGGGCCTGTACAAATACACAAAAATTGTTCCTGTTTTTTTAGGTCCATACTTTCTTGAGATGAAAAAGGCCATTTCCATTTCCAAGATGCCAAATCTATTTCTCAAGCAGCAATAAAATTATTTCAAATTGTTTGGCACAATTTAAACAATTCAAAGAGGAATAACACTCACTTATTCTCTTGTAAAAGAAGTCTGTAATTGGCAAGTCTTTGAAAAAATTATAATTATACATTACATTACGTAATTTTACAGCCTCTAGAATGGCTCATGGGCAGCGAACTAGCTTCCTGTGGTGTGGTCCCAGGTTCGATTCCCAGTCAAGACAAAAATAGAGTAGTATCTTTCTTTTAAAATAGTCCCATTTTCTGTAGCTATGTGATGAAGGAAAGCTCCGGCAGGCAAATCTTACTAGTTACAGTGAAGGGAATACGTCATGTTCACCACATTTTGCTCTTACCCCCAAGCATGGGAATTAACTAGACTCAGGCATAGGGAACACCATTAGCTGGCCAGCAAAGTCACACAAAAATGCCAAATACATAAATTACATAATTTTTTGAACGACTCCTATATTATTTATATTCTAGGTCCTAGCCTCCTCAACCATTTGTGGTTTTCACCTGCAACTCCCCTCTGTTCAATGAACAGTGTTAAAACAGAGCTTCAGATATACATCAAATTATACAGATAAATTAAATCACAAATATCTATGGGTCACTAAATTTTAAAAAAAGAACTCATAAGGAATGGTTGGTTTAAATCTCAAATTTTGCCCTTTTTGCATGAGGTTGTCAAAATATGAAAGTGGTTTTTCATTTCTTAAGATTTTACAGAAAGGGAATAAGAAATAAGTGAGGAAAATAAGAAAAACAAATTTTCTACATAATCAATATATTCCTGCAAACACACAAATTTTGAACATTTTTCATTAGGCAGTTTATTCTTTCAACAATAATATCTCTCTTTAACATTCTTCATCCATAGTATCATCTTTCTTTAAAATTTGAAAGAAGGTATAATAATTCTTCCATTTCTTCTTTCTAGCATAGAGGTATGTGTTATGTACATAACAATATATTTAGGTAGTTGATATTTAGTTTAATACTTCAAGTAATACATATTTAACAACTAAGGGAGCAACAAAGCAAAACTACAAAAAACATTAAAAGATGAGCAATCCACCGGCAAGAAACTTCTAATAAAATAGTGTCAGGTAAGAACTAGATATCACATTGCCTTTAATTAATTGTAACCTACAGATTCAAAAAAAAGTTTGGTTCAACTTCAGAATTAGAAGGTGATTGATATTTTGACAGTGTGACGCTCACTGTCATTGAGTTCCATTTCACTCTTTTTCTATTACAATAGATGAAGCACCTATAATACTATAAAATTTATCATGTTCTGTAATAAACACCACATAATTTCTTAAATACCACCTGTCAAAAGAATTTAATCTTTCTTCAGGGTTACATAAATTCAATGTTTCTGCTATTGTAAATTACAATTTAAACTATTGTAAATTACTTATTTATATTTTATACAATTGTTTTAGACATAGAGAAATTTAATGTCAATTTTCTTAAAAATAATATTAACATCTTAAATTAAAAAAAATAAGCAATCTCCATTTTACAAATTATATTGATATATCTATGAAAGCTATAGCATTTATTCTACACAATGAAATATTATACAAACTTTTGATGAAGAAAGCAATAGAGCAAAGTTTAGTACAAATCTACCATTTATCTATGTATTCTCTTGGATTATCAACTCTACTTATATTATCTTGAATACTGTTCTTTAATAATTACCACAAAAATAATCAACATATCAGATACTCTTCACATATATTTAATCTTTATTGCTCCCTTCATCTCTATAATCTTTCATCAAATCACAACTCTACAATTCAGCATTCAAAAACAAAATATTTGCTGGTGAAAACACAATGAGTAATCTCAAAAAATACTGGCTGATATAAGGTAGTGAAGAACAAAATTAAAATGTAACAATATGCAGCATCTGCTTGTACATTTACTAGTACACAGAACAATAGCTTATTTGGTTTTATCATTTTTTTAAAAACTTTTTATGAGATTCACATGATAGGGGATACTCCATGATAATAAGAGCACCATTAAATTAATGTTGTTAACCAACTACCTGAGCTTAGAAGCACCATTTCAAATCAGAAAAGTTCAAGGTATGTTAACAATGATTTGCATTTCCCTTTAATATGGTATGTTAATTTTATCTATTTATACATGTTAAATATTTACAGTTGAAGTGCAGTCCAAAAATCCAAGCAACAAAGGCTGTACTAATCTGATTGAAATAAAGAACACGCAGGTACAAAGAAAATAGAAAATAATTGCAAACCAGAGCTGTCATTAACTATCAAAAAAAACATCTGCGTAGTAAAAAGAAAATTTCTCACAAGCATTAGAAACACATTTTTAATAGCATGTTTCAAGTCATGTACCTATACATGTCATATACTCAAAACATTTGCAATATATTCTCCGGCAAAATGAAATTTTGGAAAGGCTTTCAATTTAGTATTTAATTGAAAACATCCTCTTTTTGATGCATTAATTTCCAAAAATTTTTAATCTTATTTACACTGAAAGAATACCATTTCTTTAAAATATTACTGTTTGAAAATTGAAGAAAAACCTTAACAAAACCATTACTTAGTGTTACCTTCGACAACAAATAAGCTTAGTTGCTTCATATCATCAAAGAATGTTCAGAACAACACTGCATTTTTTGTTTTTACATTGTCTATTAAAAAATGATCAAATTTATCCCAAAATACATCAATGGTGTTGCTACCAAGGGTGGCTAGAGGAGAGAGTAGCATTAAACAGGTGGGCACCAATGGAAGTAAATTGAATTCATACAATTTGCAAACAATATACCCTCCAGGTAGTGCATCTCTAGCAAAACTATCGAATATTACAGCTCAAATATGCTTGAGGACAGTGTTTTCATTAGCTCTCACAGTTCCACAATTCTTCAGTAAGAACAAGAATATGAGTTACCAACAATATAGCCCTTGTAATGATAAATCCATACAATATTATATTGATTAAATATCTCCAACTGAAACCACCTGAATAGCAAGGTTACTAATTGGAGTACTGATGAGAAAATTCCTTAGTTCCAATAAGCATAGAAGAATTATACAACCATGAAAGAGGTATAATTCTTGAAGAACTCATCAAACATAACCAATCGCAGAGTAATGCAAATCATTCTCCAGCTTCATGCCTCTTTAGACCTAGATGTTATAGAATCTTCCTTGCTACTTAAGTATCACTATGAAAATAATCTTTTCCTACTATGTATAGGAAATAATATTTGCGTAACAGAGCACAATTATGTTCTATGTTTATGGAATTGTCAGTTAAAATTAATTAAAAATACATACATTAAATTACACAGCAAAACTCCTCTCACTATGTTCTAATTTACTTTTAATAGTACTGAATATATCTCCGATATGAGTCTTGAAAAACATTAGAGGAAATACAGTGCTCAACTAAAACTGAGTCAACAATGAGTTTTAAATGTTGCTTATTTTACTGATCCCAATTAAGTCTCCACAAAAAGTATATAAATCTTTAAAAATCAATTTAAAAATGTATGAATGATTGTAGTTAGTTTACTCTTTCACTAAGATTAATAAAACTCTGAATAGCCTTCTACAATGAATCAAATTGCATACAAATTTGCAAAATCTATACATTAAATATTTATCAATTTTTCTTCCCTCGAATAACTAATGTTAATCTACATCAATCCTAAAATATATTCTCAATTCATAATTTACAGATATAGAATTAAAGTAAAACATTTAAACATCTCGTGTTTTGCATTTTTATTGTTTCTATTTTTGTGATTTCACCAAATGAAATGAATTGATTTCTCTTCAACATTTAATGATGAGGAATCCCTGAGTTACACAAGAGAAATCTCCAAGACAACAATTCTGTAGCCTTAAGAGCTTACATTTGTAAGTTTACAATAAGAATTAAAGATAATAAGGCTACAGACAAGTAGAACATTTTATAAAACTGTATTCACAAAAATTGACACAAGACTGTGGAAAAAGACATTTCATATACAGTCTGCCATTTTCTATCTCCAATCAATCATCTTTAAGAAGTAAATTTGGAGTCTTAATCTTTTATTTTCACCTCAGACTATCAACAACATTTAATCAGTTACCCAGTAATAATAATTATACAAAACACTTTGAATTTTCACCCACAGCATTGAACTTCAAAAATGAAAAATACAAATACAAAACTCTTATTTTCGAGGCAAGTCAATTCCTATTTCTGAAACGTAGAATATGCCCAGATTGAAAAAATACACAAAAAAAGCTAGTACAAGAAAACTAAAATAATGAACACCAAATTGAAAACATTTTGCATCACTCAACAGTAAAGAACAAACGACTGGGCTCATCTGAAAGCATTAACAAGCATATTTGTTCTTTATATTAGAAAAGATGGTGAATTCCACAAAATATACATCCAAGCTACAGTAATAGGAAAACTCATTTTCTTAATCATAATACTTAAATAGCCTACTTCACCTACATTAACACTAGAAAAATTGTATATTTGTACAAATTATTTACTCTTCTTAAATATGATCTTCTATATTCAGAACATTGTTTCATTAACTACTAACTTACAATAAGGGGAAAATTAGAATTCAGAAACATAATGCACTATCTATAAGCTATACAGATCTATTGTTAAAAACAACCATATTTCAATAATGTTCTGTTTGTTCACAACAATTAATATTTTAACTCTTGCAGAATTATAATATTAAAATTTAAATCCAAGGCATATTAAAACTGAAATAATCTTGAAACTAGAATATCAAAAAGCAAACAATTTAGTCAGAAAATGAAGATGTTAAAGACGTGCAAAACGTTCTAAACGCAGGCAAAATTTAACCAAGCTGTAACAAAACACTGTTAATCTGAAAGACTCATTTCCAGTTTAATTAAAGCATTTGGAGAGATTTATTACTTCATAAAATTACTTGCATTTATTTACATCAATTTTAAAAACTGGGAAATTAAATAATCATGAAATAACAACAGATTATTTTTCAAAGGGGAAGTATTACAAAATTCTAAAATTTAAAAAAGTACATACAAGTTTAGAAACAAAATAGAGTAATTGAATCCCACTAACTTTGTGAAAAGAGAATTAATGTTCAAAATACATTTGCTTGTATATTAAAGGGAGTGGATTTAACTGTATAATACCATGAAGCCACAAAACAAACAAATGCCTGTTTGGTGAAAAGAATATAGTACGAAATAATACATGTATAATAGAAAATTATTTTCAAAATGCTGCATCTCACAACTTTTTAAATTTTTTTTAAACATTAGTGAAAATTTATAAAAACTTTATACTCTGAACAGGACTTGTAACTCATTTTTACACATTTTTACTCATTTTTACACATTAAAATAAGCATTGAAAAAACTTATTTAAAAAATGAAAGCAAAGATCAATTTGTTTGTTTAGATAAGGAAGTGTGAAAAGTACCAAGCTGTCTAAAAATATTAAAACAGACATTGACTGTTAAAAATGAACCTTCAACAAAAATCTCTTTGCTTTGAACTCCTCCTCCTTTTTCTTCTTGGAAAGGAAGAATACTTAACTTGAAGAAGGTAAGAAAATACGTTATACATGCAAATGAAAGTAGTTGTAAGTGGATCTAAGTAGGCAGTTACCAGTTATCAGCAAACCTGAAGCCAAACAGTCAAGCATAGGAAACTAAGCAAACCATTCGAAATTCCAAACAGTAACAATTTTCTTTTTCAGAATTTTTTAAATAACTACAACTATAAAACAATCCATTACTTAATTCTCAAGAACTACTTATATGAAAATTTACAAAACACAAATCCCCTTGTAAAATGATAAATCTGCTTCATAAGTACAAAGGTTAAAAACAATTTAACAAGGAATAAAATGCATTTCTTTAAACTCCACACGAATCAAGTTAAGTGGAACATCAGATCTTAAAATGATTTGTAACACATACATCAAAATAAAATGTAAATAAAAACTCTGTATTCTTATTCTTAATATATAAATGGAAAAGATTATGCTGCAACTACCAGATTTTTGGTTTGTTTATAAAACAATATTCATATAGGGGATAAGCTAATCAAAGTGTGTTTTTCGCAAAGTGCGGATAACAAAATTGCCACAGCACCAAGTGGAGGCTCGAGCCTTAGTCAGAGGACGGTGGGAACACTGCGGACAATGCGGGAGCACTACTGACTCATGCAGTACATTACCACGAGACAGGTGGCCGAGGTCCACTGCAGCAGCATGGAACAAACAACAGCATCTCAGCACCAGCCATTAACAAATAATTATTAGGCATGGGACGTTAGCCCACACACCAGCTGACCCAGGAATATACCCTCAAATGAAAAAAAACTAGAGAAACTTACAAAAGGGAAGAAAGCAGACCAAAACAACCGGATGGATGAAAATTTTTAATGAATTTTACATAGCTTGAGAAGTGTAAAACAACTCATATTTAATCTGCGAAAACAGTCACAGAAAGCACATTGCAGTTTAGACAGTCAGAATTAATCCCACTACTTGGTTTCTTTTTCTGAAGGTGTCATGTTTATTCTATATATTCAATTTTGTGAATTATTCAAGAACACTTAAAATAGGATCAAAATGCCAACATATTTTCCGAATTTAACTTAACACCATCAAAACTTAAAACAAAAAAAAAAAATGTTTTTATCGAAGAACTGACAATATCCTTTTAACACATACTGAATATCATTTTTAGATGTTTTTTTTTCTATTCATGAATTTTAAATTCACATTTTCATCATTTCATTATTCACTGTTTTCTCCTGATTTTCACCATCATTTATTTGTCATCCAATCTTCAAGTGTGTAAGATAAACTTCCTAGCATTAGCTCATTAAAAATGAGTATTGATAAGAAAAAGTAACATTTTGGAGACGTCTGTTCAAAGATTTTCATTTACTAGAGCTCATTTAACATTGAGATTTTCATTTTAAATTATATCTATTAAATCTACACCACACTAAAACTTGCTTTAAAGTGGCCTTCACTACAATATTTTCTTTTTTACTTACATAATCAATAAAATAATCCAACTGATAACAACAAACTTTGCGAGTTTGAATTGAAAATAATTAAACATCTTATACATCTCACTCACAATTTATTACTATTGAGCTTTTAAATTACTCAGTTACTTCTAATTTATTACCATAGATAAGAATATTTTCCAATCTTTAAAGATAATTAAAATTAATTTAAAGTTAATCTGCAACATATGAATACTCCTTTAATTCATTTTCTTATAACTTCAGTTTCTAATACGAGGTTTAGAAGGAATTCCTAATTCATATTTTAATAAAACTTTTGCTCATTTAATCAAATATCATATTGTTTATTTAAATAAGTGTACTACACTCCACTTATCAGAAAACATTGATTTTTCTTTCTCATCAATTAATATTTAACTCCAGCATGCTCACAATAACACTGCATTCATATTACAAAAATTTAACATGCAAACGTTTAATAAGTTACTTTTCAAATGCTCTTAAAAAGAAATGAAACATCATAAAATACTTCTTGATAAGGCTAGAGGCTTGACTGAATTTGTTTCAATCAGCCTACCCTCAAGTCTTATCAACTTTCATATCCTCATACACATGCATACCATGAAGGAAAGTATTATTTTACAATCTTTCAGTATCTACATTAAAACATGCTTGAAATACCATGAACAAAAATGAAGAATGGCAAGAACCATTTTTGTAGATTGAAGTTACATTCAACAAATGATTCGTTCTCATTAACTCAGAAAGCTATTAGTGCTTGTGATAAAACCTCAGTAATAATAATGAAAAGGTATAAATTTCCAATAAATTAGTATCAGAAAAGACTTAAGTTAGCATAAGAAACATATACTAAGCCTGAATACTAAATCAAGAGATAAAACGATAAATTATGAAGGAAAATCTAAGAGACTGTATTCTGAGATGTGTATTTACTAAGAATGACCAAAATTCAAATATAAATAAATCCTCATTTTTATTTAGCAAGGCAGAGGGGTCCCAGTTATTCACAGCTTACAATAGGAGATGACTCAAGAGATAAATAGAACACCTGAGCATATGCAAAATACTGGAAATTAAAACTAAGTAAAAGAAATTGTGATCACATTAAAAAAAAACAAAAGTAAAATCAATGCAGGAGGGGAAAAAAAACAACCTTCAATAAAAATTTACATTAAAAATTAAATAGGAAAACTTAAAACAAATTTCTTACTCAGCAGCTGGCAAGGCACCAAGTTACAAACCAAAACAAGAACACACATCAATCAAGGTTTAACAAAACTAAGAATTACTGCAGAAAAAATATTGTTGTGGAAGATGATGAGGGCAATTGCTTTGCAATATACTAAATTAAATATTGAGAAGAGAGTAATTATAATCTCCAAAGTAAAATTAGAAGATTAAACACAATAAGTCAGAAATAGGAGAGAAACTATCAAAGGTAAAGGTTTGAAACGATACTAAAAACTAATGGTACTACAACAGCACATACTTTCTCGTATTAACTGTAACAGCTCCACAATATTAAACTATTGCATGAACCTGCAAAAGTGTTTCCAACCAGCAAACATATTTCGTGCCAAGACTTGCACTCAGTTCCATTGACTTAACTCGCCACGAGCATTACCGCTACACCTTGCACTGCCCTACTCACTTGGGCTGACACTTAAAAATCTAAACAATTTTCAACAATTGAGAGAATTCAATGAAAATGAGACCATCACTATTCTTTTAAGCATCCCTTGTTTTATCCCTGGAAAAAATTTAAAGAAAAATTTGGAATGGTTTTTGAGATAATGTGTTTTTTTAATTGCATTAATTTCAAGCAAAATTACACAAAAATTCCTGTTTTTTCAAAAAATTGTACATGACTTTTCTTAGAGAGCTGTTTTAAAAAAAAAATTTTGAGGCAAAAATCTCCAATTTTGTAGTTTTGAAATGTTAAAATTTTGCAATTTTTGAAAACACAGAGGGTTTGCTGAAAATGAGATTAGCACCTCCTTTTTTTAACCATACTATGATCCATTTGAGAAGAAAATTCAAAGAAAAAATTTGGAGCCGTTTTTGAGAAAAAAAATTATTTAAAAAAAAAATAAAAATTGCCAATATTTCATGCAAATTTAGGTGAAAACAGCTCGTATTTTCAAAAAATTGAAGATGACCTTATTTCTAGCTCAGACTTTAAAGAACAAATTTAGTTAAGAAAAAAATCTCTCTCTTCAATATTGTATTGTGGGAAGACGCTGAAAATTTTTTTGGAAAAATCAAGAAATTTCAATGAAAATTAAACTTGCACCATTCTTTACATAATGTTCTTCATGCTATCAAAGAACATAGTTTAATCCAAATATTTTGAACCACTTTTGAAAAAATTTCGAAAATGTTTTTGAGGCTTCATATAAATTACCTCCAAAAATCAAATTATCCATTTCAAACTCAGAAGGCTTCCTTTAAATCGATCAGGGAATATCAGTTTTGGAGAAAACGGCTAAATGATTTTAGAGCTAGCGTTTACCACGGGCGGACTGTCGGACCAGACAGACTGACATTTTGTCATTAATCGACTTTTTGGTATCAAAAGCCCACAAATCATAGATTCTGACTTCACAAGGTGTTAGAGAAAGTAATTTACTATATATAGGAGCAATATTTATTCACTTTTTCGTTACGTGGCCCTGACAGTAAGAGTTTTTATGTCGACAATTTGCCATTTTCCAGTGCACATTTACAATACTTTCTCTTTTCATGAAGGGCGAGCAGTAAAAATAAATTACCTAAAAGTCCAGGTACAAGAAAATAAAGACAAAATGTGCAGGCAAGTGCAGCTCTAGAGAGGGATCATGGCTCTCCTTGAAAATAAACAGGATTAAAAATAATTTTTAAAGAATAACTATTTTTTTTTAAAAAAAAAAATACTCCCTTCTATTTGCTGACAACCAGGTAATCTTTGTCCAAGATGAAGAGGATATGGTGTGCATGCTAAGAAAGCTAATAGAAGAATATAATAAATGGGGATTACAAATAAATTTTAATAAAACTGAATGTATGTGCATTGGACAAGGAATAACAGATATAGACGTGAATGGTAACAAAATTAAAAGCTGTAACACCTTCAAATATCTTTGATCTTTAATAAACAACTCGGGTACATGTGCTGCAGATATAAACTCGAGAATAATTACGGGGAAGAAAGCAACCAAAGCTTTACATGGCATATTACGGAATAACAATATCCGCTAAGATGTCAAAAGAAGGATAGAAGGAAATGTGGCCGCAAACACAAAAAATAAGAGATAAGATAAGGACAGTGGAAATGGAGTACATGAGACGATGCCTACAACTTACTCGCAAGGACAGAGTGTGAAATGAAGAAATATGGAGAAGGATGAATATAATTTGTTCTGCTACGAAGACCATGGAAAATAGAGCACTACAGTGGTATGGACATGTTCAGAGAATGTCAGAAAACAGATGGCCGCACAAGATCTTAAAATGACAACCACCTGAGAGGCGAAAAAGAGGAAGACCAGTTTTAGAATGGGAAAAATACATCCAGGAAGTATGAAGGATAGAGGCCGCAAACCACGAGATTGGGAGGATCGAGAGTTGTGGAGGGTGAAAAGGGCAAGCTCCTAAGGGGAAAATGAAAAAGAAGAAGAAGAATTACTTTTATGCCTCAAAATAAGATTTGGGAATTTATTTAACAATATTATCATTTCATATACTTTTCAAATATTACATTTCACATATGGGGGTATCCATGAATTTTCATCAGGTAGAGCAAGAGAAATAGTAAAAAGGAGGAGGGATAATGGTGATGATGATGATGATGATAATAATAATAATAATAATAATAATAATAATAATAATAATAATAATAATAATAATAATAATAATAATAATAATAATAATAATAATAGTTGAAAATAGCGGAAGAGGCACATTGAACACTTAACCGCGTCTGAACCGCTGCGGGCGGCTGCATCCACAGTGGGAAGTAAGTTGGGAAGGAATGAACCTTTGGACTTCGTATTATCGGCCCAAGGAGGGTACAGGAGAGAAAACTGAGTTGACACACTAGGTCACTGATTAGTGTGGAGGCTCGAACCTTGTATTAGCCAGCGATGGACGCTGCCTTCAGCAGTCAGTAAAAATCCCTTAGGGTTTAGTAATGCCGACTGGCGATCAGAGGGACTCTTGCTGGGCTCTAAGAGGGGATGTCCTGAGGCCACAGTGGGTCGCAGTAACGGATGACGGAATAATCCATGGGTTAAGTGTGAACTGGAACTTACTTCCTGCGAAACGTCCCTTAAAACCAATGAGCAAAATGGATAGAACAAGAAATGTAATGAATCTTAAAATGCCTCGTTCCCTAATGTCTCATACCTGCTCAGAAACCGAGCTAATGTCGACATGACGTCGGGCCATCCCAACCTTGTTAATTCCAGGATCCCAGACCCGGCAGTACCTTCAAGCCATCGTCAGACACAAACACAGACATGAGTGCGCGCACATTTATTACTAAGAGTGCCTACTAATTAACATTTCGGTCGGCTATTCATTTCGCGATTTTCTACTACCGAGACATCTGCGTCTACCGCGCATGAAGATGGCCTCCCAAGACAAAGAAGAAGCCGAAAACGAAGAAACAATCACAGCCTACTTCATTCGACTCCAGTTCCATGCTGCAAGCCGCCTCTTTCTCGATCGGGCAGCCACGCATTCCGGAGTACGCCAATACGTCGCGTAGGTACATCACAAACCGAGATGACGGAAACAGACATGAGCAACAGCCAGCATCCTGACCGCCCTGCAGTCTCTTGCAATAATAATCTATTCAGCCTCCTGCGGGCGGTCCAAAATTTGATCTGGACCAAACCCGGAGCATGGCCGCCCTGATTGGTGCTGTGCCGTTATCTTGTGATTAGCACTACGTAGCACCGGCAGCACTACGTAGACCTGGAAGAGCAGAAGTTCACCCGCGAACGCCTTCGCATCATGATTGCTCTCAAAATAGGCTGGCGACTTATTCGGTTAGTAAATTACCAAGCCGGCCTAATCCGATGTCTATTACCTATTCAGACTTAATGGTTCATTCTAAAGAGAAACTTACAAATTATTCATTATTAGATATATTTATAACTGGTCGACCCGGTAGTGCTTAGCTATTGCACATCACACTACTGGTTAGGCGATTGTTAATCAAGTTTTACGCTATGCTGTGCAAAAATTATAATAGATGAAAGACTTTCTCGCAAGTATGGGTTCTATGTCCTTGCTTGGACATGGTTGTCAAGAATCCTATTATTAAAAGGTTATCCCTCAAATTTGGCTATGCTTACGCTATCTTGGGGAAATTTCAAGTAATAATTCCTGCCGATATTTCACAATCGCAGGGGCAGAATACTTTCATGCAGTGAAGAACTGTACGGCGGGTTGCGTAGAGTTTAAGAGCGCTTGAGTCGTCACAAACGAATAAATCATCATCATTATCATCATCAACACCCCCACAAACCACACTTAATTCAAACCATACTTAATTCAAACCACTCTTTAAACACTTTCATTACTAAAAATAACAAAATGTGAACTTTTCAGCTAAATTGGTCGAGTAATTTTTGCATCTATGTGCGACACATAACGCACATTCCCTTTTATTTATTTATAGAACACAATACTAAGATGTGCTCAATGATATTCATAATTATTAAGATGTGCTAAAGGTAATAATAAATTTTAGAATTTGTATTTGATGGGGATGTCATGACTGAAAAAAATAATCAAATTAAAGATTCAGGGGTAGTGATGGACCCAAATAGGGATTTTTATGAAAGTGACCCACTTCTTCTTCTTCCTCTTCTTCTTCAGGTTTACTCCGATCTCCTTTCTTGAAAATGGGAGTAACGTCTATAGTCATCCAGGATTGAGGAATTCTTCCATTTTTTCCAGCAAATGTTCAGGAAATGCAACATCCTAAGTTTAAATAAAAAGCTACTCTACTTAAATAGTTCTGCATTCAACACCTGCATTTCTGGTGCTTTTCTATTCCTCATTTTTTAGAGAACTGTTCCCATTTCCTACATAAGGAGCTCATCTGTACCATCCATTTTCATAAATTTGGTATAAATCTCAATCAAATTATACCACAATTCTAAATAATGTTATACCCACTTATCTTCTTGCATTGTATTAATTCTGACAATATCTCTTTCTTGGCTAATCAAGTTATGGAGAAGCTTGTAGGCAAAGTCCTGTCATTCATAAACATCTTGTTTCACGCTGCTTATTAAGTTTTCCCAGCTTTCTCTCAGACAATTCCTGATAAGAATTTTGGCAGTGTTGTTTTCTTTTATATATTTCCCAACTTTCTTCTGTTTTTATCTCTAGCTATTTCTTATAGGCAGTTTTCTTTTCTGCTAATGCCTCTTTTATGTCTTTGTTTACGTATAAACTTTCAAATGTTAAAATTGATTGTCCTGAATTAAAAAATATATTTGTTTGCTATGCTAATACAATTAATATGAGAAGAAAAGTCTATAATTTGAGGAATTTTACTGATATCACAGTTAACAAGATAGTGTAATGAATTATTGAGTATTGAAGAAATGGTTATGAATGAGGAAAGATTTAAGAGAACTTTAAAACAAAAAAAATATTAGATTTCAGTTAATTAAAATTGTTTATTTTTTACTGATGCGTCATAGCTTGTTATTGCCTTTGATATGGAGCTCGATATACATTGCATAACTTACCTGGATCAAAAGGATTGTGGTTATGAGGGAAATATGAAAACAGTTGATTGATGGTACATGTTCTGTTATGGAGGGAATTACGAGAGGGATTCATAAAAGGGAAATATGAAAAGACAAACTGAGTCAAGTTAACATCTAGTTAATTAGTAAATCTGAATCAAAAAAATTAGGTAAAAAATAAAGTTATGTATGGGCGTTAACTTTTTCTAATGATTTTGGGCGACAAAAAGCCCTCAGGCCACAGGCCCTTGAGCATTTTGTCATCGCTCAATCATTAGAACCCTAATAACACTCTTGCTGCATAAATAACTATTATTACTAATGTAACTTCTCACTAATTTTCTTTAATTTTACGTTTTATTATTATTATTATTATTATTGTTATTATTATCATTATTACTGATATCAATATTACAAATGATGTTCATGTTGCGTATTGTGTGTAGCCACTAAAAGCGATGCATAATTTCATTTGGGCAAATACCTGTTGTATATAATCAATAAAAAATTAGATCATTCTGTATCAATGTGGATGTGCACATGCCAGGGTAAAAAAAAGAAGCTACCTTCACAAAATATTTAACTTCTGCCACTTTTGAAAATTCATATACAGTATTGGAATAAAAAAATGGACTTCTGCCATTTTTTTAATGCTCTTTTCTCCATGTGAGAGAAGAATAATAAGACTCATAAGAAAAAGAATGAGATTAACAAGGAGAAGGAGGAGAAAAAGAATGAGAAGAAGAAGAAGAAGGAGAGGAAGAATGAGGAGAAGGAGAAGAAGAAGGAGGAGGAGGAGGAGGAGGAGGAGAAGGAGGAGGAGAAGAAGAAGAACGAGGAGAAGGAGAAGAAGAAGAAGAAGAAGAAGAAGAAGAAGAAGAAGGCGAACGAGAAGGAGGAGGAGGAGGAGAAGAAGAAGAAGTAGGAGACGGATGAGAAGGAGGAGGAGAAGGAGGAGAAGAAGAAGGCGAAGGAGGAGGAGGAGGAGAAAAAGAAGAAGAAGAAGAAGAAGAAGAAGAAGAAGAAGAAGAAGAAGTAGTAGTCTTAATTATTTTTGAGAAAGTATTTCTAAAGTTCTAGGGATTTTATTTAAAGTAACTCTAAAACTCAGTTCTAATATTTGAAATTGACAGTCTTAGGTACAGCCAGATCAATTAAGGAACTTACACTTGAAAGAAAATTCTGTGCAAAAGAATAGGCACTAGTATTTACTGACAAACATTTTTTTAAATAAACAGTTTTTCAGTATCAGTACCCCTTAAAATGCCTGATGAAATCTGCAAGTCAATTTTTTTGCAGCATTGCAATAATTTCTATTTACTACAAGAAAGCAATATGCAGAGAACTTCCACATTACAAAAATAACGACTTTAGACATTAAAATTAGATATAGAAAATTTAGCTACATTACATGATAAACATCAAAATGCAGTCCATAACCTAATTAAAGTAATAAACAATAGTCACTGAAGATGACAGACAAGAAGGCAAGTGATAGAGAAGTTAATGAAACAGTAAGGCAGAGAAAACAATTATGATCACAGGCAAGCATAGTACAAAGAACAAAATTAGTTCTTTGTATAAAAGAAAAAAATCACAAAAAGAGAGTGCTAAGAAACAAAATTGGTGACACCAATATACACTTTAAATGACACATATTATAAATAAAAAAAAGGAAAAACATAGAATCTATTACATACAAACAGATTGCATTATATGTCAATAAACTAACATTTTGAGAAATAAGAAGAAAATTGCAGCAGCTGAAACAAGACACCTCAGAGCAATTCTGCAAGTAACAACAAAGAACACAATAAGAAATAATTAATAAAATGGCTAACATTTAATTCATAAAATGGCAACTGCTCTAGAAAGTGACAAACTACAACTTATTGTAGAGTACAAAAGTTTACTGATGCAATATTATAAGCAAGAAATCATACCATAATAACACATTGATTTCCTTTATTCGCCCTATGTATTCATAACAAATACATGTTAAAAGCACATTTAAAGATGGTAGAGAGATTAATTTTAGTGTATTTATTGATTTCAAAATAACTGCTATTCCTATACTCCTACTACTAATTGTAGAGGGAGTATTATTGTAAAAGTAAAGGAATCATCTCAACAATAGATCGTCAAATTTTCGGTCATGAAATTTGTTTAAGGTTCTTTTGAGGTGTAACTTAGCAAACCATCATGATTAAGGTCTATTAGTGTTGTTCCAAAGATGGTTAAGATTGGTAAACGAGGCAAGGAGATTCACGCAATTTTGTACTTGAAATTGGGATGACTATTAGATGCCTATGGATGTATCAAATATAATTGTCAGATTACAAGCTTTTGAGTCTAATTTGGTAAGTAGTAAGATCTAATTATGCTGTTCTTGAGATCACTAATATATTTTAATTTCTGGGGGTTCTCTACATGAAGCCCTTGTGACATTTTCAAAAATTTTTGAAAAATGGCTGTAATATTTTCTTCATACTTTTTGCTAAATTTGAATGATCTTGGCTGTCTGGGTGACGCCGTGTTGAAGGCTCTGTTGCCAACGTTTCGACTATCTTTTCTTGGTCTTCCTCAGGGCTGGTCTGCCCTGGAAGGGCTGCTTTGGCAGACCAGCCCTGAGGAAGACCATGAAAAGATAGTCGAAACGTCGGCAACAGAGCATTCAACACGGCGTCACCCAGACAGCCAAGATCATTCACATGACTCTGGCCGCGGAAGCCTACGACTTTTTGCTAAATTGATTTTACTAAAATAATTGTTTGCTCTTTTCTTTTTAAACACAAGTAGTTGTTAAGTTTTAGTGACACTAAGATGAGGAAAAGTTTTGGTATGTCATGCATTCAAACTAGTTTCTTTTGTTTATTTTATTTTATATCAAAAACACTTAGATACTGTGTATAACGTGCTACAGTGAGAAGTGAATTCTGTGCATGTTTTCATAATTCTGTGATCCCTACCTTAAGACATATACTAGTTGAATTTTGAACACAGAAAGAAATGAGGGTTTTTTGCAAGGATTGTTAACAAAATATTTGCTCCAATGTAAAAAAAATTATTTGCAAGAGTAAATCAGCTATAGGTTTGGGCTCGTATCCTTCATCATGTCCTTCATGAAGGAATAATACTTCCTGCCACAACATGGAGAATGATAATTTAAATAACTATATTTCCCGCTGAATTCTAAAAGACTTGCACAGATAATGAAGTAACATTTAAGTCCAGAAGCAAAACAAGGGGGCCATCTCAGAATTTGCTCAAAGTATCAGGGAAACTGGACGAAAAACCTGATTGAGATGGACGTCATTGGCCCAGAAGCTGAGGTACAATACTTGTTACAGGTTGTTTATTATACAGTCCAAATGGTAAATGATTCATTAAATATCATAGTTAAAATCAATATTACTTTTCGTTTTGATGCTTGGTATAGTCTCTAATTGTATAGAAAAAGTTATACAGCAGAAAAGATTTTACTTGGAACTGCTCACCATTCAGATTTATTCATTCACATTTCTGTATTTTATTACCAATGAGTAATGTTAAATTTCTTTTATAAAAATCAAGAGGCCAATAGGCTGAGTGGCATAATCCTACGAGCAAAATAAAATCACTTTTACCAGTGAGTCATACACTATTTTTTAGACAGTCTTATTGACTTTCATTCTATATTTATTGAAGTATACAAAGCACTTAATGAAACCTTACAGTCAGTAGTGGCTGATGCAGTCAGACAAAAATATTTTGTTTTCTTTGTTGCATTCACAGACTTATGCGAACAGTTGAGCGTTGTCCCACTTTTAACACTACTGCTCAATATTGAACTTTTAGCATGCTATGCATGCCCTGAAAGAACTGCTTTTACTAGCGACTGTCCACAAAATAAAGGGTACCTCCAGTTAAGATGTTTAAAAGTTCTCCTAAACCAAATGACATATGAGGGGTTATATTATAATTCTAAGATAAAAATAATATTTTTGAAAATTTTCTTAGCCCCTGTCCCACCACTCACACCCCTCTCGAGCAGAAAACAGGTTTTGTTTTTTTTTTAAATTTTTTTCAGCAACTTAACACTATTTTATCAGACTGAAAAAAATATGATAAATAAGACAACTGATACTAACGGAAAAATATTTTTTGAATTTGGGTCTGCGAAAATATCAAACACAAAAAAAAATTTTTGAAAAAGAAAATAACAAAAAATAATTTTTATTGTGCCTTAGAATCATGGAACAGGCTTGAAAAAAATTTCAAATGTTCCTCTGTGAACTGTGAATTTTTTTCAGATTTTTTCGGCAACTGGGCTGCAGTTAAAAAAATTTTAAAAAAATTTCCCGCCTTCAAATTACCTTGAATTTCAATATGCTTTGAAAATGACTGCAACAGATCTGTGCATTTATTTTAGTGCTTATCATACATTTATATACATTGTTGAAGCACCAGGTAATATTTTCATTTTGGAATTTAGTTACAACTTAGTATTTTTTTAAAAATCTTTCTAATCCTTTGCATAAGTATATCATACGCTAAAGAAAGACTACTTTTTTGCCAGTTAATGAGAAAATTCGGTCACAAACGAAGGATAAGGATAAGTGGGGGACATGAATGGAAGGGGAACAGGTTGAACCCGGATTTGCCAGACCTGTTTTCCTGTCTTAGAACAGCTACCCAGGCACAAAAAAATATTTAAAACTTCCATCTCCGAAAACTTGTGAATTTTTTTTAAAAATTTTTTTATTTGCTTGGCCATAGTTAATGAGGATTTTGTAGTCAAGTACTTGGCTGTCCGATAGAAGAAGTCCAATTCATCCAAGAGGAAAGTCATAGAACGGCGTCTGAAACATTGGTAACTCTTCCTAGGACGTGCAAGGTCACAGGTGCCTAGGACGCGGCATCCTAGGCTCTCTTATTAACTCTAGGTTTTCTCATAAACTGACAAAAAACAGTCTTTCCTTAGCGTATGATGTACTTATGCAAAGGATTAGAAAGATTAAAAAAAATAATTATTATTATTACTGGGTGCTTCAAGAATGTATATAAATGTATGATAAGCACTAAAATAAATGCACAGATCTATTGTAGCCATTTTCAAAGTATATTTAAATTCAAGGTGATTTGAAGGCGGGAAAATTGTTTTTATTTTCTCAACTGCAACCCAGTTGTCGAAAAAAATTCACAGTTGTGTTTCAAGCGGAATGTTTGAAATTTTTTTCATGTCTGTTCCATGTGTCAATAGATACAATAAAAATTATTTTTTGTTATTTTTTTTAAGATAATTTTTTGTGTTTGAATTTGGGTCTGAGAAAAGATAAAAAAATATTTTTCTGATAGTATAAATTGTCTTCTTATTTACCATGTTTTTTATCAGTCTGATAAAATGGTGTTAAGTCGCCGAAGAAAAAAAAAAAAAAAGAAGAAGAAAAAAACACGTTTTCTGCTCTAGAGGGGTGTGGATAGTGGGACGGGAGCTAGGAAACCTTTCAAAAATATTATTTTTATGTTAGAATTATAATATTACCACCCATAAGTCATTTGGTTTACCATCTTATCCGGGGGTACCCTTTCTAAATTCCTTCCATTAGCTCTCAACTCATTTTGTTTTTAGTTCACAAAAATAATGAAATAAAGAAAATATATGTTTCATGTCAGCATTTCCAGTATGTTTCATAGCCAGAAGAAATAGGTGTAATAAGCAGCAGCAAGGCAGGGAGTGTACACAAACACTGTAAGATGTAAATAATTACACCTTACAATGAGCTCTGTGAAATAATAGGTATAATATTCCCAAATTTGTGCAAAGAAAAATGCTCATAAAAATGTCCAATGCTACAAAACAAAAAAATTACAAATTGCACTCTAAAATTAAAAATGACTGTAAACTACATATTCCAATGGGGGAGGGGGGGGGGGGTAACTTGGTAAATGGAGAGGTTAGGAAGTCACTCCCTGCTTGCTTCAGATTTTGTTGTTGGTAGAAATGTAAAATCAACAACACAGAATGTAAATAATTCCATATTTATTTCAAGTAAATCAGAAACATTTAGGCCCACTTACAGAAATATATAAAGCACATCCATACAACAGTAACAATAAAACATTACATGAACAAAATGCACATAGGTTGTGAAATTTATGACATAAAAGACTGCATACCAAAAGGGAAGAGGAAAAACGGCAATATAGTATGGAAATAATTTGGAGCATGAATGGAAAGAAGAATTAGGTTGGGAGTAAAAATTGAAAAGTAAAGGAAATGTTCTCAGAAATAACCAGGCAGTCAGAATCATATTGTGCAGTATGCTCATTATGTTTATATATTTGTCTTTTCTCTCTCAAGCAAGCAGAGATATAGAAAATGAGAAAGGTTATCACTTACTACAGTATGAAAGCTAATTTGTTACAAAGAAGAAAGAAACATTTTGTGTCTATCTCAATTCTGTTGAAGCTGAAGTAAAAGCAACAATTAACACAAAAAATTATCTTCCAGGTAGGTAACATGCCTCTCCGGAAGATCCCAAGATTAAAATTTGTTGGTCACTTTTGTAGAGAAAGTTCTTGTTTGCATCAGCAACACAATTAAAGACAGGAGAACAGTAAGCAATGCAGAAAACACACAAGGATAGGAGAAGGCTTAAAATATTGCACTTTTTCTTTCAAGAGAACTGAACATAAAATACATGGGTAAATGGCAATCCTCTTGAAATATAGTTTATCATAAAATAAATGCAAAAAAATAAGTTTTCCAGTTCTTTACAAGAATTGCTCATTTTTCCCATCATATTCTATGAAAATATCACAAAAGAATAGTTTTCAGATCCAGTATGAACTATCTACTTAAACCCTACAACAGAATGTCTTTTAATGCACAAAGTGTTAAAATCTGAAAAACTTAATCTCCTAAATAAATAATGGCTCACATATTTAAATAGCAAATATCAATTAATGCAATCATGATTCAATATCCTCCAATTTTACCAGGGCAAAAACAATTGTTTTAGACCCACTTTTCATAAAATACTTAGATATATTTGTTTCCAACAAAATGTGCCAAACACTGTCTTATCAATAAGTAAATTAATACAAACCATTCATGCGTTAAAATGTCTTTGTGTGTTGATACATGTGTGCATGTACATGGTAGGATAGTTACAGATAAAACATAACACATCAAAGCCATAAAAAAAAAAAACTCATCTTCATCACAAACTTTTAAGGATAAGGCCTCGTGGCCTACACAAAACTAATTATTTCAAGTTTTCATTCTGCATAGATAAACAAGTGAATAATACTAACATCAAGCAATATGAATCCAATCATGTATTAAACAGATCCCACTCATTACGTCAACAATCATGATCACACAAAAAGTTGCCCAATATTCTCATACTTAAACAATTTATGAAGAAATTTCTTTTGAAGGCCCCATTAAAACAATCTGGAAAGATCACTCACGCTTTCTTACTGCGCACATTATATTTCATTTCAGGATTTTAAATCATGATTCCATAAATAAGGAAAGCAATGAATATGCATTCACGTATGTACAAATACACCCTATTTCCATGCAATCTGCCTCTATCGAAAGCACTAGTGAACGTTTATGGTAAAGCAAAACAGTACACACTGTCAACTACAAAGCTTTGAAATAGAGTGTATCAGCACATTTACATAAGCATTAATCACATTTAAAGCTATCTTCCACTTGCATGGTTACAATGTCATGAATGATACACAGCAATTTCACAATGCTAAGAATACTTGTACAAGACAGAACTAAAGTAACTACTGATTCACCACACTTACCAAATTACAAAATTATTTCAATTATGCAACACGTCTTCAAAGCAATATAGTCAAAGCTATCATTGAAATTTACTTCAATAATAAACAACCATTAGAGTGTTTTCAAAATATAGAATTGCATTGCAAGTAAACCTAGAGAGCTTTCTCAATCTTTCTCACAAGTGCCAGCACCAAATAATTTCAGTCTAATAATTGGGAGAGTATTTCCCTGTATTACTGGCATGATACTATTGCTTAATATTCCTTTCCACTAATACTTCACAACCAGAAATTTGCTTATTAACAAGATATGTAGTAACATAACCAATTTTAACTTTCAGTAAAATCACAGAATTGCATCACGTAGCTCATCATTTCTAATTATGGCTACAATTCTTATTAATGAGTTTTGAGGTATATTCTCTTGTATTGCCATTATTTACCATGTGAAACTATTAATAACTCTCAGCTCCTTTATAACCCAACTTGTTGAATTTCTTTAAAATTCAGCAGCTCAAGATGGTGGAATATGCACTGAATCAACTTAAAATGTTGAATAAATTATTGAAGGAAAACTTTTCCTTTTAAACATGTACATTAATCTTAAGAAAGGTTTCAAATAATAATTTGTATCTTGAACAACTGAATTTCTTCAGCAAATTTAGTTTTTATAGAAGGGCAAACAAATTCCTAATGAATCAACTCTGTGCACACAAAGATAGTAAAGAATTCTTTGGTATAAAAATAATATTTCAGATCATTAGCAAGGGGTCTTAAACAAGATAAAATACTCTTTTCAGTTATCAAATCACAGATCAAGGTAAAAGAAACAAGGAAGAATATTTTCTATAAACTATTAATTCATACAAAATATCAATAATTTGTGCAAATATCACTAACAAGCTTCTAACTGCAGGCACAAACTTCAATGCTTTTCATCTTAATGATGGGTACAAATCTCACTAAATACAAACTTAACTTCAACAATCTTTAAAACTACGCTGCTGAATCTGGATTCATCCAAGAACATTATTAGGTGAAGTATAATATGGTTCTGTGATACACGAAGACTTCCAATGCATAAATGTGTTGTCAACATATTAACCCACAAAAAGTAAATCTCTGCACATGAATGGTCAGTTGGTAGCCACCATTACTGTGTAAAATCTATGCATAAGGCCTTGTAAGTTGCATGGTTAACAGTTCAAGAAAAATGAACTTAAAAGTTTGATATCAAACCTTAGCTCTTTAGCTGAAATAAACAGAATTACACTGAATACTACTTGTTATTTTGAGGAACTATAATCAAATTGGATTGAACGAAGATCATTCACACTTGATTTTAGAAAGTACAATTTCAATCTGCAATCCAACCCTGTTGCAATTTAATACAATATTCAAATTTGATTCATGGCAACACATTTCTAATATTAACAATGCTAGTTATAATGTAATTTCCGCCCAAAACGTTCTTAATTCATTTAATTAATTCAATTAACACAGTTCTGTTCAACCCAAATCCACGTCCAGCGACATAGTTCTATAGTATCTAAAGAAGATTAATTATCTTTTACCTAAAAGTACAACGAGTTTCATTAGGAAAATAATTACCACTACTTACTTAAGAAGAATCTACAAGTTGACTCATAAAAAATAACGGAGATGTATCTAAACCTCTTGGGTTTGTGTACACTACATCTTTTTATTCTTTTTGGTTTCTTATAACTTCTTTGGCTTTCAAGTAAATCAATGGACTTTTATCTGCTATTTGGTAGTAGTACCAATTAATTTCATAGCATGTATTTCTATCTTAAAAAAAGATCTCATCCTCAAGTGTCCTGAGTTACATTTAACTTTCTCCACAGATAGAAGAGCTCCTACTTCCTTAGGACCCAATAATAGGGATAAAGGTCAGGCAAAATAAGGTCAATTCACTGTACTATAAGAAAGCAACAAACCAATGTTCTTCAGATTGCTTGTACAAAGTATATTTAAATCCAAAGAAATTTTGAAATGTTTATTGCAAAACTATCAAGAAATTAAGTTTGAAGTAAAGAACAAATTATAATTTAAGCAAATTTCATTTTATACCAGTTTAAATCACATAATATACTAATAAAAGCATGTTAACAACATGTCAAATCTGGAGAATGAATGAATGAATGAATGAATAAATAAATAAATAAATAACTGTATGAATGGGGAGAAAAAAAAATAGGAGTTGAAATTTTTAAGAGAGGAGTGATGATTGATCCTCTCTGAGTTGCACCTTTTCAATCTGTCATCAAAATAACTATTTAATTGTGAACACAACTTAACTTCCTAAAAATATAATTCTGTTAACATATGCAGACATAACATTGATAATATGATGTTTGTGTTGATGTTATAATTGATGTTTCACTATGGCTTTAATGCACAAGTTTCCAACATTTAGTAGTGTTTATTTTATTCAAACGAGACAGTATCTGTAACTATTCTTAACATGTACAATCTGAACGAGCATTGGTTTTGTAGTGAAAAGTTTCAAATTAAGAGCTTTTATAAAACGTGTGTACAAAGCATATATTATATAAATTCAATTGAATATTATTTGGTTCAGAAAAAAATAAACATATGTAAATATGAACATTCAGAGAAGCTTCTTGGAGGCTTGAAGGTAAAAGGTAGAAGAAGCCCTGTGCAATTGCACACAGGCTGATGTGGCCCACAGGGGAGGAGAAGGTAGAGCTCCACTTATTCATCACTGTCGGCACAAGCAGGCGGTGTGGTATGCCGAACACAAAGCTCTGGCCACCTTTACCCCCGGAAAGATACTGGTCCTCACTTCGAAAAGAGGCTGAGTTGATCTCAGAGCTGCCCTGAATGGAAATCACCAGATAAAAATCCCAGCCTATGCCAGGATTCAAACCTGGGTCCTTCAGGTCAGGAAATCAGTACCCTACTACTGAAACACCGCGATTTCTAAAGGAAGCTTAGTAAAATTTTATTAATCAAGTAAATCAAGTTTCAAATTATTTGCTTCAAGATGATTTTTAGGGCAAAATGATGCTTATGAATTCTAGGCAGAGTTAAATGGAAATTGAATTTGATACATTTTTTTGATGAAATGAAATGTAGCTCTACAGATGAGTTGAGATCATACCTCAGAGAAATAGCATTACTTCACAAAGCAAAATGTATAACAAATTACTGAGATAACTGAATATTACAATCACTTTATCAAAAGATGCATAACAGCAATATCAAGATAATAGTACAAACAGCCTTCTTTATTGTGCCTGGTGTTTTAGTTAGCTTGTTAGTTTCTTAAGCCTAATCATTACTGGACAATCATGTCTCAATCTATTTTCTTCTACACACTATTATTAAAATATCAAGAACTTTTAACATTATAAAAACTCAGAATATCTTACTATATACATTTACAATAGGAATATATACTGTTACAACAAGCCTAATGCTGCTTCTGAAAACAACAATATTATATTCTAACGATAAATGATGATATGCCCAGAATATATCCAAGTAGAACAGCCTATTCTTTGGAAGCAATGTTGCATGCAGTAAATATGTAATTGTTTATGCATGTTCCCCAACCTACACCAACAATGCTCACTGACCAACACCGAATGAACAGTGTGCAAACTCGTTGCACTTACATACCTGAGTTAACTGTGTAGCGTGTTCTTGCACTGGTGCAATATGCTTCAATTATTCTCAAAATTTGAGCATCTTCCTCAAAGCTTCTTCCATCTGAAAAACAATTAATAAAATTGATTCACTTTATTTCAAATTATAGAATCACTTTTACAACTTTTAAAAATTCTTCTGTTCATCCACAAAAATTACGAATGCAAATGGTTCCAAAAGACCACACACACTTGCAAACAATTGAACAGGGAATCCTCAATGACGTTTCCATTCCTTTACGGTTAATAGGCAAGTTAGGAAACTTCTACCTAGGCCACAGACATAGTAATATGAAAATAACTAGCACATTTTATAAGAGCTAATAGCTGCTATCTGCGCTAAGTAGTAGATAGAACCCACTCACTCTGCTTCCTTGAACTGGCTCGCCCTGATCGCCGTAAACTGTCACAATGGCCAAGGGCAAGGCAGGGTCGGAGAGGGGGAGATGGCCGCAAGCAAGACATACTCCAACCCTTGCTAACGGGGAGTGTTGCGACTGGCCGAAGACTGCCTGAACTGCTCGCAGGAAGGGCACTCACACGAGGTGATACAGGTGCCGCTACAGCCGCACTCTTCTGCAAAGGAAGCACAATTAAAGTCAACACTAAACCCAAATGAGGCTAATACATTTTCTATGGAAGGTCATTTTTCTTATCAAAACCCATTTCTCTTATAAGAACTTCTACACTGTATTATTGTTCAAGAATTTGGTGAAATTTAGTGTATATTGAACTTATTTTTAATTCCTATTATATTTTTAATTTTTATTTTTAATCACAAGTCATTTCTTTAGCTTAATCTGGATATAAATTACTGGCAACCAGTGGTAGCTGCACCTTAAGGACTCTAAGGTGGAGCCCTCACCAGAAAAATCAATTACAAGAGAAGCTGCAAAAGTGTGAAACAAAAATTAACTATTTTAATTTGTGCACGCCACTAGGGCTTGTTTTGAAAATGAACTTAAATTGCATGTCCTTGCATAAGGTAATGATCAACATTTTTACAATGAGTTATATCTGTGAACTCTGGCAATGCCTTCTGTAGCTTGTGCATGGTAGGCAATGGATTCCAGCAGAAGTGTGGGTTACTAAGAGTTGGTTGGGGGTTGTGCTTTCCTGATGCAATTTTGTAATGCAGAGTCCACACCTATTAACTAACTTAAGAATATCGACCCTTTCATAAATTACTTTTTTGTTTGCTCCACATATTTTTACAAAAATCTTTATTTTTATAAACAGAATTGCATTTGATTATCTATGAGGTTGTCATTATGTTATTATCTCACAGGTTTTTCGTCCACTGCTGGCAACTCAAAAAGCCATGCACATTTCCAGCTAAGGCAAAACTTAATTCCAAACATTTTACTATTTCTTCTACTGTAAGACAAAAAAACACACTACTAGAAATTCTGCTGCTCTTACAAATATGTTAGAACTTCAAACATCAACCTTCAAGAAACAAAATCTAGATATAACATCAAATTCTATGTCTAAAAAGTCTATTTGTATATAAGGAAGTCTGCAATTCTTATGGTGAGACACAGGCAAGTGCAATCTAGTTGGGCTCCATTAGTAAGCACAACACGCCAATGCACGTTTGTTAGTGAGACAACACATTTAAGCACAGTTTCCACAGACTGCCTAAAATAACAGCAATAAATATGTTCTTCCACACTGCAACTCGTAATCAATCTTTAATATCTATACATTTAAAAAGAATGCAAATACACTATTGAAAAGTCTTCTAATTTTCTCAACTCGTGTTTCATTTTCTAACAGTGAACTGAGGTTGCATTGTTTTATTACGGTTCGATATTTAGACCTTTAAGCAAAATAAATCTTCACTGGATAACTATGATCTTTTAAAAAAATATGAACAAGGCTGTTACAAAGAGGAAAAATTTGAAATTATTACAAAGAAATGCCTCGAAGATATTTTTCACAAACAAAATCCCCAAACACTTATACAAAAAAATATAATGACTTTAAATCAATCATTTTATTCCCACTTTACTGAAATTTCGCTTTTCAACTAGACAGATTTCTGATTGATGTTGCTCCTCTGATGCAATTTTAAACAACTTAAACGATGATTTCTCTTTTTCCAGTGAACACATAAATTCAGATAGCACTTACAAATATGAGTGGGTTTCTTTCTATAAAGAGCTATATTACCCATTAAGAAAAAATATTTCTTTTGGCAACAACTCACTGTTTGAACGTGAACAAAATATACTTAATGATACCTTTCCAAAAACTCGGTTTCATGAATTTTTTTAAAGCAAGTGTCTCTTAATTTTTATCCTAACACTTCAATTCATAAGCTAGCAACAACACACATCCATACACATTCCAAAATAGCTTTTACTCTAGTAAATGCAAATTTATTTATATACCAAAAGTAACTGATTGTTTCAAGTAAAATTTAATCATAGGAGTCTGTAGAAACCAAGCGCTAGTGAAAATGTATACACCAGACGTGATTTTCACTGCATCAGCAATTATGCTGCTTAGGTTTTTCTTAACCGTCATTAATAACTGTTGGGCATGTAATGTATGTAAGATACTGAATGTCAGAAATCTAGATGAATTTTAAGACCTCGAGAATTATAATAATTAGAGCACGGAAGTTTGGCAAAAGTCTTTTTGTTATTATTATTACTATTTTATGACTTTTAACAACAGGAATCACTTAATTGTACATTTTCATTTTACCTTTTTTTCCCGATTTTAGCTTCTAACGCCAATTTTTGCATTTCGTCTTATTTTTCCCTTTCTCTTCCTTTTTTTTTTGCTGTTTTGTTTTCTCCTGGCACCGATTGCAATGAAGCTGGATATATACTTGCAAGCCTGGACTACATGAAGGTTCAGCTGAATTTTGTCTTTCTGTGGAAGCGGCAACAGCAGAGGCTGTATTGAAATCTAAATGACAGTAGTTGATGATACCAATCAAGACTTTTGATTTTTTTTCATTGACTTGTTCACAGGCTTTGCTTGTTCTTGAGAAATCCCATCCTAATTATAAGTATGGCAACCAAACCCTTTTGAGGACAGCTCTCTGTATATAATAGACCCTTCTCAGTGCTGGTGATTACACAAGTGCAAAGAACAAAAAAATTAAAACCATTTTCACTGATATCATTTCAAGATTCAAAAGGGAGTCCACAATAGCATTTCGAAAAGACAGGGTCAGGAGGTGCAACAAATTCGTAGCCTTGATTCAGGATGGTCATGTGGAATCAAGACCACAATGAAAATATTGTTTCCTTACAGGTTAAATGCTAATGTTAATTTTAAAGTTAGAATAAAAATGTGAATCATTTTAATTATTAACTTTTTTTACAGTCATTCCTTTTAAATGGTGATTTTTCATTGTTTACATGTGTTTTTGCACCCACACTTTAGCTAGAATAAATGTCTCTTCACACACATATTTTAGTAAAAATAATTGCCCTTTTCCCTGCCTGTTTTAAGTAAAATAAATGCCTGAACTTCCGAGCTCTTCTAATACTTATTCAGGGAAGAACTAACATAAGCAATGGCAACTGAATATGAAAACGGTAATGATATTTCTAGTTGAACACTTCCCAGTCAAGTACATGGTGTTATGACACCTTACTTTGGTCTAGAAATGATGCATTGGAGCCTCCATTTTTCTAATATTCATATTTTATTTAAAAGAAAGACTTTCTTAGCTTATCATACTTAAAAAGATTACTAAAAGCATTTCTCCAAAACAACAATGAAAATCACTGCCTGTGTAAAATGTCACACACATCCCACACTGCAACAACCAGAAAGCCTTGCCTGTGCATGAGCAACAGCTGTGACAGCTGCAAACTGTTCCTTGGTGAGAAGTCAGGGCTGATGCAGGAATCCGCGCCTTCAACCACCAGTGAGCATACATTCCTGATCGGAAGGTGCTGACACTGTCATTTTCCTCAATTGCAGGATCAGGAGAATGTGACTGAGATGTTGACACAGGAGAAGGGGAGAGACTCAATGACATGACAGATTGAGTGGCAGAATCAGATGAACCAACAAAAACCTTCCTTGAGGTGAGAGATGGTTGGGCAGATGTCCGTGGAGTTGATCCAAATGGAGAAGAGCAAATGCATTGTGCTTCAAAATTTGATTCATCCACTTCACTACTCTCTCTCAGAGTAAGTGAACGTGGCAAACCAAATGAACCAATGGTACGGGGACAGCTCTCTGACCGTGCCATGTCAGGATGAATACTGGAGAGATCTGGTGATGGTAGAATAGAGTTTCCTGCTATGTCTGCAAGACCCGAGTCAGATGATCGTGAACTGCAGGGCATATCCCCTCGACAAAGGAGACAGCTTGAATCATTTGGGTTGGCAGCACTGTCAGTTGAAACATTGGAAATGCTGTGATGACAACTACTGGAATGTGAAGAAGTTTTGTGCAAAGGAAGGCTACCATCACTAGGCAGTCCTCTCATTTTCCGACCTCTGCCAGGCCGAAGTCTAGATTTCTTGTGGTCCGATAAACATTGTTGAGATGTGTGCTTTCGGGCAAGAGCTGTGCTGCCAGAATATTTATCATGTGACAATCTTTTACCAGATAAATCCCCTTCCTTTTCTGTCTCAAAATCAGTATTATACAGCAACTCTGCCATTAAGGCCGAGGGCGCTGGTATTATTGCTGGGATGTCAAGAGTTGATGAATGCGTTTTGGGAGGCGCATTATGCAATGCACCTTCATCAAATAACTGAGTTCCCAATGCAATTTCTTGGGCAGAGACATGACTTGGGAGTGAATGTAATGAGAGCTGAATAGTAGAACAGCATCGGCGAGGAGTTGGCATGCTCTGCCTCAAGTCAGGATGGTTCACATTCTGTTTACTTGTATTTTTCTTCATTATTGGTACATCTTCCTTCAAACTGGACAAATCTTCACATACATCACATGGAAATGATTTGTGAGCAGATGTTCTTTCAAAACTGCTTGATTCTGCTGACTGTTCACTTGCAGTGAGTAATAATTTATTTTTCAGTTCTAGCTGGACTGTAGTGCCACTGCGATACCTCGAACTTTTACGGCCAGTTTGTGAAGCATTTCTTTCCTCACTTTTCTCTGATGAATTATTTCTGATTTCTCCAAAAACACTGACACTTTTTTGCACAATAGGTGACTCATCAAAACTGCCTGAATCATAGAAACAAATAAGACCACATGGCCCACTAGCACAGCTAGAAATTTGATCTTCACTCGTATGGTCCACAGCATCTTGCCGAACCAAGATGCCTGATTTCCAACCATGAGATGAAGCTGTACCAGAGGTGCCACTAGCAGTAGCACTCGAAGAACTGGATTCTACCCATGTGAGGTGAGCAGTGCTAGTACCAACACTGACTCTGTGTGGAATGATTTTACATTCAACTTTATGATGACGCCGCAAGCGCACATTTGACAGATTGACACCTTCAGTAAATACAGAGTACAGGAGCTTCTTGAGAACTTTACGAGTTATAACTCCTTTCTTGACAAGACCAGCAAAATGAGCTGCCAGTCGAGAATACGGGCAGAGAAGAACACTTACATGAGGTGAAGGCAGAGGTGTTGGTTTGCTAGCTGGTGGCGAAACAGGTGGAGGTGATGAAACTGATGATGATTTCTTCAACATCCGAATTTGTTGCCGCAGCTGATCAACCCACAGTTGCTGATCCTCTCGGGTCTGGCATACAGCCACAATACGTTCTATCATTGGCCCTGAAACACCATTTGACTTCTTTAAATCTGTCCGTTTCCCATTTTCTGAAATAAGTGACAATGTTAGCAAACAAATAATTTTTAATAATTTTACAGACTTTTCAATTCCTTTATATAATTGTGAATAATTAGATTGACAATTGGATAAAGACTACATCAATTGCCAAAGAAGCTGAATATTTTTTAATGATAATTCTCCATTATATAGACATTGGCAAACTAAAATCATTAATTATAGTACTGTGTCCATGACATGCTTAACTGCACTTAATTTCACTGAAGCCAATAAGTGTGTTATTTAAAATAAATTGTCATCTCTTAGTTGATCAAAATTATTCAAATTTACAATTACAATTTAAACCTGTTTTTATTTGAAATGAAACGATTGATGCTAATTTACACCATTCATCACATCTCAGACAACTATCATCCATCCTTTTCACAAAGAGCAATAAAGCAAATATACCACAGAAAAATGTTTTAACACTATTCCAAGAATTTCCAGGCTAATTACAATTAATAATAATAATGTTTTAAGTTCTAACAATAAGGTATATAATAATTTAGTTAGTAATTCAGACTTAAAATATTAGGTTTCCAAAGTAAGAGTATCAATCCTACTCCTGCACCCCCAAAAACCTTAAAGTGGACCCCCCAAACAACCCACCATTTCCTTATCATTTAGGTTTGAGTGTGCTGACATCATTGACAGTTATGAAGAACCTCAGAATTTTTTCCACTAAAGATCTCAAATGGGACACACATTATATTCAACAGAGTGGCAATGCTTTGCTCTTCCAAATGTTGCTTTTGTCTGTGCCAGTGCAAGTATCTGTTTTACATGTTCATTATTGTATTATGATTTTTTGCATCTTCATTGATGCAAAATGTCTCTGAACCCTTGTTCGGCATTGAGCGTTGGTATGGCATAATCCTCCGTTATTTATTTTTGTCAAGCCTCATCATGTCAGTCAGTTAGTGCCTTATATCCCTACGGCCAGGGGTCCAGAGTCATTTGATGTCAGGTTCCTAGACTGTAATCAAATCAGAAACCAATGAAGTCTTGCATTTGCTTAATCTCCATGACTCCACAGGAAGTAGTAAATGAATTTAAATAGCGATGTCAATTTGATGATGCTGATGTTGCTTTTATTTCTAAAAATCAAGCAAAGAGAAAAAGCAATTTCTATACAGTTGGAGACCATACACAACCATAGAAATTCCTTACACCATAACCGTTTGAAACTAAGGTTATACTTTTGTCCTAAATGCTTAACGTTCATACCAGATATTTAGAGAGATTCAGTAGGGTGCCTACAACTTAAATCTTCCTTGTCTTAGCCTTTCCAACGTAACAATGATGTTTCTAACAAAACTATATCATACATACATACATACATACATACATACATACATACATACAAACAACAGAGTACATCATACACACGATTCATATTTGAAATACCACAGCCCTGTTAAAGAAGGGCAATACAAAAAATATTTTCACACTGGAAGAAGAATAGTATTTCTTTGGTCTCTACTTCACCAGAATGACAGCAGTAGCATGGAGTCCATGCTATTATTGCGAGTGACATCATGGTTGTCATAGCAACCATCGAGGCAAGTTGTACTTGGCAACAGTCTTTGGTAATGTAATGGTGAGCGTATTGGACTGCTGTACCAATGTTTGCGAGTTCAAACCTGACCAAAGTTGTGGATTCCTAAGGGTGAAAAAATCCTTCCTTCAGGAGGGAAATAAAGCCAGCTATCCAGCTAAATTGCTTCCAACTTAAGCCAGCTATTCAGCAAAAGCCAGCCTCTGAGCTAAATTGAAATCATCTGTTTTGTCACCTGGGGGATACTTTCTTTCTCCACTAGATGGTCAAAGGAGCATAGCAAAATTTGTGTGGTCAGATGGGAGAACGAGCCTAATGGCCCGAGTCTTGCCATATAAAATAAGGCGTGAACTTAACTGTTCTCTGGGGATTGAGACACATTAAAAGACAAACTACTTCACTTCAATGGCTGGTTTGGTCGGTAGCACACTTGTCCAGTGCCTTCAAGAGTTTTAACTGCCACGTAGAATTTGTGCCCATGCCATTCTAAAATACACTTGCATTTCTATTAAAACTAACATACTTGTATTACTTGATAAGAAAAATAAATTTCAAAAGTAATTCTTATAAAAATAATTGGTCAAGTACCCCTTCACCTACTTTCCCTGAATGGCTGCCTCTGATGGTTAATGTGTTGTGAAAAGCAATTTATGGTTGACCAAATGGTAACTTGCCAAAAATTATAAGACAAAAAGAAACTCTCGTGTTAATAAAAAAATTTTAAAAATTACAAAATATAGGGCTGGGTGTCTTTTTCATTTTAAGACTTTTTAAAAATAAATTTTTCCCAACAACTTGCTTTGAGAAGCTCTAACAAATGCTTTTAGACTCTGAAGAGGACTACATGAAGTTGCCAATGGACAAAGAAGGGATCTTTCAAAAACACACTTTCTTAACGAGAGATTGGTCCCTGTAAAACAAAACCAAGAGCTGCAAATTGAAATAGATTTAGGGAAACCTATCTGGTGTTACATTTAGCAAATCCCCCAATCTCCAAACTCTCTCCTATCACTCTCTTAACACCAAACTCATTCCCACTCCCAAATTCTGTGCCAAAAATTACTGAATTCTCCTGTAATTTCACAGTGTTTTTGTTTTCTCCCCCTTTGTTTATGGAGACACCCTATCCAAAAACTATATTGGCAGCATATCCTTAAAACACAAGTAATAATATAAAAAATAAAAAAGAATTTAAAAAACAAAAACAAATAAAAACAGGTTTCTATCTAGCTCCAGTTGCTCTAACTTTACAATATCCAGGGATACAAGAAATTTTGTAGTTGCTCTTGTTGCTGCAATTCACAAGAAGTGTCTCCTCTTAATAAGGCAAACTGCTTATGCTGATTTATGGAATGAAATATGAAATCTAATTATATTGGGTCTAACAAAAATTTGTAATAAATATATATTTATTACAAATTTATTAACTAAAAATAATTATAAATAAGAAAAAAGTTACCTGATATTTCAAATGCATTTTTGAGCACGTCTGTGTCTTCAAGTTTATTAATAGTAATTGCAGTTAAAGGGAGCTTTCCCTGCAATAAAATCAAAGAAAATTCAATCTCATGAAATGTTACTTTTGAAGACCTGCTAATCTAATTTTGTAAGAAAGAGTTTGACAAAGGAACAAAACAACCGAAAGGACAAATTTATTTTCTGAATTTCAAAGATATTCTAAATTCAGGCACAATAAAAACATTAAATTGATTCAACAACTGGAAACATTAAAGTACTTTGAAGATGTAGGCAAGAAGCAGCCAGAGAGAATGGAACCTTGGTTGTCTGGGAGACCCCACATCCTAGACAGGGTTACCAAGCTTTGATTTTCAAACAGCAACCCAGAATTTAACCCTAAAGGTTGCAGTATGATGAACCAAACCTTAGCAACCTTGCCCATGATACAGTATCCCCCTGATAGTAAAGATTCCATTAACGCATTTTAGTTTTAAAATTTTCTCCAATTCTGAAATTTTTAAATTCTATAAATCTTTCCACAATAATTATTGAATTGCAGATACTGCTTTACACACATTTTATTGGGAAATAGTCAAAATCCATCAAAAGCTGTTTAGTGTCAAAATTGCACATAATAGTGCAATCCCATCTTTCTAGTGAACCCATTATCATTAAAAATGAAAACTCACCTCATAGATAAAGGCACTCATTCGCTGGCTGACACTAAGTATGAGAAGTGTGGAAGGAAACAACACAAGGTAGCGGTCCCGGTGTTCGGGTCCCACTGCCACCGAGCCCATGTGCAAAATGTCTCCCAAGCAGGACAGATCCTCACCCTCCCAGCCCCGAACACCTCCTGTCAGCACCTCCAGCTCCAGCTCCTTTTGACGACGAGTAGCAGAGCAGGCAGACTGCAATTACACGAGGACATTTCCATTTACAAACCACTGTTTTTAAAAATACCTTCTGGACAATAAGAGTAATAAAAAATAAAGCATTGCAACTGAAGATCATGAGAATGTTAATTTCCATTACGTATAACAGAAATTTTGTGTATAATATAAAAATTATTTAAAATCTTATGATCCTATCAACAGACCCAAAGAACACCACACCATTACTTGTCAATCTTCTTTGCTCTACGATTCCACCAACAGCAAATGAAAATATATCACAATAGTTTAATTCAAAATCATAATTCACTTCACTTTAAGAGGAGAATCAACCTGCTCTTCTTATCATTCACTTCTCTGTTTCAAAATTAGCAGTGAGTGAGCATGGTTATTTAATGAAGACTATGTAGGGATTTTAAAATCAAGACATAACTTTCCCATACATTTCATATGTAAACAGAGCTAAAACAGAATCAAACAAAATATGCTTGCCCTTCTCCAGTTTTCAAATCGTTACTGTTGCATATTATTTTTGGCAAAGAAAAAATTACAGAACAGCATATACCACCAACGTGAGACAGAGTTTCAAATGACCCTCTAGAAAAATTGGCAGTACCCACCGCAATGTCCTTGTAGACAGACACAGATCGCTGGGTATCTCCTCGGTCTGGGTGGTTCTCCTCTACGTGCCTTTCCAGCTCCTGAAGCATGCCAGCGTACTTCTCCAAGCGCCGGAAAGGCTTGCTGAGGCCAGTTGTGAGCACCAAGAGGCCAGGGCTAGCAGCCCCTTGGGCTTCCATGAAGGTATTCAGTTCATCTCTGCATTGAAATAAACCACAATACATTGTGAAACACAGCTGGGGTTAAAAATAAGTTGTACATATGCAGAAGTACTGCAGAAACTCTAGATCTGCAATTTTCAATGTATTTAAAAATAAATTTAAAGTATATAGACTATATTCATTAACATCCATTTAAATGAATAGAAAACAAAATTAAGTTCCTTAAGCTACGCTTTCAGAATTCTTTCAAATTCCATCAGTCTTCATTCTGCCCGATGCGAATGTTCATTCCTGCCTGAGATATGGCATAATATTCTGGGGAAATACATCTTATAGCTCCCAGACTTTTAGATTACAAAAAAGAATTGTACAAGTAAGAAGCAAATCCCACCCACGTGATTCTTTTAAGTCTCTCTTTATTAATCTAGGTATTTTACCATTACCTTGACTCTTGATTTTCGCATTAGTGGTTTTTGTCATAACTCACTAAAGGTTCAGCAAATGCCGATGTCTATAACTAAAACACTTGATGCGGTAATCATGTTTATCAGGTGACAATATCAACAACTCACTACAAAAAATTCACATACAATACATGTACATTCTTTTACAACAATTTGCCAGATGACATTTGACGATTAAATTCAATACAAAAGCTTAAGTCCTAAGTAAAATTTTTGCTGCTATATAACTGTTTCTATACAATTAGACTACAACGAGCATCTAAAAGGAAAGTAATATTGATTTTAACAATGATATTTAATGTATTATTTACCATTTTGACTGTATAAGTCTAAACAACCTGTAACAAGTATTGTACCTGCTTTAAAGTAAACATTAAAGCTACTTTAGTAATAAATGTCACAGCTCTTTGATGTCACTGTGACAAAGTAGAAATTAACAATATTTTTTCACCAAATATTTGCCAATGAATTGAATTATAGATTTATATACTGAGAAATATATAACATAGATGCTGTATATGTGATTTATAGATTTATATAATATAGAACATGATTTAAGATACTTAAACAATGTTGTAAGATGTGTATAACAACTTGTTGCTGCCACCGTTATTTCAATAAATAAATTAACAATGGAGCAAAAAATAACACTTAACTAATATTTTTAAGGAATTAGTATATCTAGTTTTATTACCCACTCAAAAATTTCCCTGTCTTCTAACGATTCTTCTACAAATTCCCTGATTTTTCCCTGACTTTTCCAGAGGAATGAAATTCCCTGATTTTTCCCAGTTTTCCATATTTTCCGGACAGTGACCACCCTGAGAGAGAATGTTCATAATTGAAAGAAACAAGCATCAAAATTGCATTACTAAATGATATGTTGTTCAACAGATCAGATGTGATGTGATATGATATGATGTGATGTAATATGATTAGTATTGACAAAGTGAAAAGTAAACGTTCATGAAAATTTGAAATATATTTCTATTACATTGTTTATGTTTGTAAATCTGCACAAATAAGTTACAGTGTAATTTCCTTACTACTCTACCATACAAATAGGTCTGTTTCAAAAATTCTGAACTTTTAATATTTTTAATGAAATGGCAACAAGACAAGGAGGCAAATTTTGGACAATCAATGTGTGAGGAAAGGTTAGAGATAGCACCATTTAACTCTGTACTGCAATCTAAGGTTGAGACGTGCTACGTCTACAGAAATACAGCACAAAGCAACAGGAAAAATTGCGAAGGGAATTGAGAGTTTGTGGATCAAGGGTAAAAGGGGGACTATTCCCAAATTATAAGTCTGAGAAAACTAATTTTTCCACAAGCAACATCTCTCCCATAACAGTAAAAATTTTTAATACTTGTAAAGGCTTTTCTGCAAGGAAGGCATAACACATCTTCATAGTTGAGCAAAAGATTTGATTTGATTACATTTTTACTTTCTCACTACTGCTTAATGCTGCAGAAGGGTAAAAAATGACGAATTTCCAACAGAAAAACTCTTATTGCCAGGCCCTGGTAAAGAAAAAGCAGAAAAAACATGTCTGTACATATATTAAAGTACTTCCTCTAACACATTGTGAAGTCAGAATCTGGTTTGCAAGTTCCTTGACAGCAAAAAATCGATTGATGGCAAACATCTGTCCATCCATCTGTGGCTAAACCAGAAGCAGGTATTTTCGCCAATATTAATATTACCCGATCAATCTGGCCGATATCACGGCTCTTTGAATTTGAAACCAACATTTTAATTTTTTGGGGGTACTTCACATAAATCCCCTGGGACATTTCCAAAATTAAGAGGCTACAAATTTTTGGATTAAATTTTGTCCTTGAACAGTGTAAAGGATGCTTAAGAGAATGGTGCACATCTCATTTTCACTGAAATCTCTGATTTTTCGAAAATTGCAAAAGTTCACATTTTTTTCCCCCAGTTTTTTCTTACAACTACAATTATGAAAAAAAATATTTTTTCCTTAATAAAAGACGTTCATCAGAAACAGATCTTAAAATATTTCGAAAATATCAGTAGTTTTTGCATAATTTTGTGAGAAAAGGGTGCAATTTTTAAATTTTAAACAATTATTTTCTCAAAAATGGCTCCATTTTTCCCTCACATATGTAACAAAGAACATTGAAGAAAGTGGTGCTGGTACCATTTTTGACACACTCTGTATTTTTGAAAATCAGAAAAAAAATTGTTTTCCTTCTTCTACCATGAAGGATTGGGCTTCAATCTGTTCCAGTATCCACTTTTTCTTTGGCCTGCCTCTGTCTTTCCTTCCTTGTGAGATATATTGAAGAGCTAATGCCAGCAATCTCTCATTTGGCATCTTTCCACATGATCGCACCATGTCCTCTTATTAGTAGACATTTTATCTAATATAGGTGTGACAAAATAACTCTCTTCTTATATCCAAATTTCTCTTTTTATCTAGGAGGGGGTATCCTACAGTATTCTGTAAAAATTTCATTTCTGTTGCCTAAATTCTATTTTTCTCTCTTTCCAAGATCAAGTACTTTTGATTCACTTCCATACAAATGTACAGGAACAGCAACAATACTGATGAACTTCATGTGTGTTTTATTTTTTAAATTCCTGTGAATGTTTCCACATTTATTCCTACACTTATTCAATCTAAATCCGTATCTTTTTCATACATAACACACTATCCTATGTACTTAAAATTCTTCACCAGTTCTAAAATTTTGTTGTCAATTTCAATTTTTGTTCTAACTGGGGAATTTGCTTTTAAAAGCCATTGTTTTTGTTTTATCGTACAAAATTTTAAAATTTTATTTAAAATATGCACTGTGTATTTCAGCTTGTCTTCAGTATCTTGCACAATAAATTGGTTGACAGTATACCACAAGGAGTTAAAATACACATTTTTCCCTACATGAATTCCTTTAACTACTTGTACTTTTCATGCTCTCAACATGTCTGTATAAATAATAAAAATGATTGGCGAGAGGCTGTAACCATCTCAAGGAAAGAAAGAAACAAGGAAAAAAATTCAAAATGGTAAATATGAATTTCCCACGCTTTGTTTGATGTACTGCTAGTTCACAAAATGGCAACACAGTGGTTTCAAATTCGGTTTCTTTGGATTTTTCTCATTGTTGCCAGATGTGGTGATCTTATGGTATATTGATAACATTCTTATGAAAGGAAATAGATTGCAGGGAGGTCATATATTGATTGTAGAACAAACGAATACATTAATTTTTCTTTAAGAAGTTTTGATTGCCAATTATGACATTCACAAATTGTTAGCTCACTTCGATGTAATCAAGGGAAGCTTGCGTGAAATATTCTTTCTTTTCTGTATATTGAGCTGCAAATACTGTAACAGCAGATATGTGCTTCATTTGAATTGGACTTTGTCAAGTTACAATTGAGTTTTCAGTAGGCAGAATTTACAATACTTCAATAATATGAAACTATTTCCAATAGTGCACAAAAAATAATGCACTGTTGTAGCACCTTCAGTATTTAACAATATTAACATTTTTTAAATTGTAAAATTAGATTATGTCAGGTTAAATGGTTACTGAGTGCCCACAAGAGTTGTTTGTTGATTGATGCATAAACAAGAGAAGTTATTGCTCCATCTCTCACATAAGTACTAGGGATTAATAAGCGTGATACTGGAACATCCTAGCCTTAGATAACCAAAACATAATGGAAACAATGTGTTCCAAAGAGAAAATTTTTTTCTGTACAATCCAATAATTTATAATATTCACATCATTGTTTTATACCATATTGTAGATTTTACTTTAACAAAATTATTTCCAAAAATTAAAAATTAAAAGAGGGGCAGAGGGTAGGGGACAAACCTCTCAGCGTGCCAGTAGTGCAAAATAGCCCAGATGTTGGATTTTATTGCAGGTAAAAGAAAAAAACATTCTCTGTGCAATGTTCAATGTACTTACTTGTACTTGTCGAGGATGCATACAGCCCGTGGATGTGAGGCACAGTATGACTGGTGAACCTGCTTAACTCTAGGAGCCGATGAAAGAAATACACGTCCAACACGTTGTTCAGGAGCTGGACGCTGACTACACTCTTCCAGAGCTGCCAACAACTGCTGATGTGTCTCCACCACACAGCCAATGTTGCCCACCAGTTGGCGGTATTCCTCTTTTGTCAGTCTGAATGCAAAAAAAAATAACACATTAGAAAGTCTCAATAATGAATCTGACACCTTAAGGGCATGTTTTTCAACTGGATTTTCCCTTCTTCAAAATCGATTTTTTTTTTCTGAAGAAAGTGCCCAGAATAATTCAATTTCCATCAATTCCACCCAGCTCTACTAAAAAGTGTGTTCATTTTACCTGAATTATATTATTACTGCATACAGTTATTCATTATCAGTTGTATTTGTAAACAATGTAAGCCTCCTACTACAGCAAGAGAGTGTTGCTGTAAATGTTTCAACTGCCTTAAAGGATAAACCACAGGATAAAGTAAAGAAAACCACAATTGCAAAACCAAAGTGTGATGAAGTCAATCTCTCCAAAAGAATAAACCCAATATCATTTTCCAACAGGAAAAGTGTTGACATAGGAATGACAATGCTGGATAACTGATACTGTTCAGAAAACATCAGGAAGACAAACAAGAGAAGTGAAGATACTGAAAATTAGGCTCTAAACATATTGCCCTTCAGGAAAGGGGTCGTCCATAAATTACACAAAGTATTTAGTACCCTCTCTCATCCCTGTAATTCTTTTTTTTTTATTTGTTGTGTCCAAGTTGACACAACGTGTCTCCAAGCCCCTAGGAGAGTGCTGAGCGCTTTTTGCGCAGGAGAGTAATCCTCCATTATCTTCTGGCACGCATTTTTTTGAGTAATCCTCCATTATCCACTTTATTTGTCTTACGTCACGTCACGTGGCAGTCAGTTGTCAAGAGGACCGCCAGTTAGCATCTCTGCGTACGCGCCTCCAACTACGCACTCCTGCATCACTACCCAGCGGCCAGAATTGGTAAGGAAGAAGGATAGGGGTAGGGTTTAGGACACTTCACAGGGGTTGGACTAGCCCTTGTGAAGCAGCCAAACTGATTTTGTTAGAACAAATTTCACACGAGATTCAACAGGAATCGAACCCAGGCCTCAGTGGTGAAAGGGTAGCAACTTCGCTATGCGCCACGAGCAAGCTTAATTCACCCATAATGTACACTTAAAACCCTCAATAATTACATAATGCTTATGACAACACTCCTCTCCCTTTAACAATATATACATAGCAATCATTGCAGCAAACCAAAGTAATAAATGTACAACTAAATGATAATTTTTAATTTTTGAAAAATGCAATTATTATTATGACTTTCCTATTTCATAGATGGAAAATTCTATGAACCAATAAATAATGGTTGTTCTTTGTTCATAATTCTTTAAGAAAACTAATAATTTAAAAAATAAATATTTTGTACTTTACATACATCTCTGATTTTTCCAGTGGATGGAGAAAATTTTTCAATAATCCCTGCAGTTCAGCAACATTTGCTTTCTCAGAATCAATCAGATCCTTTAAAACAAGATTGCGATATGCTTTTTGTTGTGCAACAATTTCTGGAGGGAGTTTGGATGGAGACATTTTGCTGGTTGTTGGACTACCGCCATCTGCAATCACAAATTTTAAACATCAACATATTTCTTCACAACATTTACATACATTTAATTCATACATACGTACATAAATTATTACACTGAAGTCTGTTTTACCATGATTTATTGATTTCCCAATTCTTAAATATAGAAATATTTTTACATAAAGCAAGTTAATGGCCTCAAGAAAAAAATGTTTGAATTACAATTCTGAGAAAACTCTGAAAGCTACCATTAATCGAAATGCACTCACCTTGAGGCTTGTATTCTTTCACATAATTTGAAGGAAACCACCCTGTTTTCTCTCCAAGGGTACCCTCCCACCAACCCCCTTCTTCTTTCTGGGTTAAAGTGATAATATCACCTTTCTTAAAGCAGAGCTAAAACAATACCAAAACATTATGAAAACAACAACTGACACAACATTGTAATATTACTTTGTATGTGACATTTCTAATGACTAGCAAAATTGTATTGTCATTTCAAAACCTCACCAAACATTAATACTACACTTCTAACACCATAAATAAACAGCTCAATAAAAATAACTTGCAGAATTTTCTTATTATCAACCTTTCCAAATGTGCAGATCAAAAAAGTATTTGGAATGTGTGTGTGTGTGTGTGGGGGGGGATTTCAATCCTCCACTTCCTAAATATACATAAAATTACTTTCTATTTTTTTAATGAAATCTGAAGCTTGCCTTGCTTGTAAAAATTTGTTATCTCACATTTTGTTTCAATTCATTTTTAATAATTATGAAGACAGACTACTTCAAATTTATTTTATATTCTATAGAATTCAATAACTCTGAGCAGTATATCAATTGTGTTTAACTAAAATCCAATATTTAACGGTAATAACTTTGAACAAAATCAATTCAACATTTGATGAAAATATGCACTTTGAAAGATTTACAGCAATGCCACAATTTCTCAAGAAACTCTCTTACCTCATCATTGTTCTTCCCTTTGAATGAATACACTGCTTGAACCAAGGTGGGAGTATCAGTTGTTCCTGACATTTTCCTTTTGGAAGATCAGTTTAATTCCTGTAGAATTCAGTCTTCATTCTGTGTGATAAAGAGAGTAAAGTTAACATCATCTCCTTCTTATACTTTACACTACAGCTATTTCTAACAATACACCTATCAATGTCATGACATTACACAAAATAGAATTTAAAGCCAAATATTGTTACAAATTATATTGAGCAACAGAATCATTACATCTCTGATTTAAGAAATTATAAAGTGGTCTTGTGTATTTCAAAGGTTTTCTCATCATGCAATGACACAAATCCAAATATGGATCTTATGAATCTAATATCACAATTGCACAAAACTAATTCTTCCACGAGCATTCTCAAATGGGTAAATTGAAAACAAATTTCTTGAAAGAGAACTTCACCACAAATTTCTTAGTTGCAATGAGTGAAGTTGGGTAGTTTTGTTATGAATGAGTTGTGTAATATGTAAATTCATTTCACACACATCTATCCTAACTTTAGAATCAAACTATTCACATTTGTCATTCCAGTTCCAACAAATCCACAAGTTACAGAATCGCAAATTTGAAAGGAATTCTTCTTTTTACGAGTTGGCGCATCACCACAAGCCATTACATTCCAATTAAGTATACAATATGTCATCTTTCAGGAATCACGATCATCTGTAGATAGAGTTCGTCTTTTGAGATTTTTCAGGGAAAGTTCCTTAGCGAAGCAAATACTGTACTTACATACACCACCGGGATTCAATTACTTCTAAATTGAGTAATAACTAGTCAAGTCCAGTTCACTAGCAAAAAAGTATGTGGTAAAGACTTTTCCTTCTTTCTCCTACGTCTGAAAATAACTCACCTCGTTCCTAATTTAAATCGCGATAGACGCCACGGAATAGAGCTTCAAATTCTCTTGACAAACATTTTCAGCTCAGCCTGTGCACGGAGAAGGAGACTTTAAGGAGACTCGAATCACTCGAATTCTCTAACTATACTTGGGTTTCTGTAACCTGGCTGATGACAGCTGATCAGCTGTTACGGTTTCGTCCAATCGAGAGCTTAAACGTCATCACAATGACGTCATCTAGATGACGTTTAGGTCTCGATTGGATGACACCGTAACGGCTACTGAACTGTCATCGGCCAGGTTGGAAAAGCCCAAGTATATAGTATCTGTCATCTTCGTGTGGTGTGGTGTGGTTATAGGAAGCGACTATACACAGCACACACAGTATCAGGAAATTGCATTCGGAGCATCTTATACATCTTTTACTTAAAATCCTTATCTGCCTACAACCCTACAACAGCGTGTAATAACGGGAGGACGAGGGTAGAAAGGATTAAACGAAATGGATTAAGATGATAAGAAGGGTATTAAGAGAGTGGCAATTAACAGAAAATTGTGAACGGTTTAGAGTCATCAGCTGATCGCAGGCTCTATAATATTGACTGCAATTTTGTTTGCCTCCAAGATTTGTGTATTTATAGTGTGAAGACTGCAGATATGGTAAGTAAAATTCATGACATTTATTAATTTTGTTACTTTAAATTGGTATAGTGTTTGACGTAAGGTTATATTAAAGCTGCTCTTTTGTTACCCGTTATTTTCTGAATGCCAAAATACCAGCCGCTAGCATTACAATGCCCCTTTTAAAAGAATAACATTTAATATTTCTAATACTTTGTTCCATAATAATGCTTACAATTTCTGACAGCACGGTCGTGTGAAGACCCGCAGTACAGCGGAGCAACAAGAGGCAAAAAGAAAGGAGCGCGAGAAGAAGGTGAAATTGTATAAAGCTGGTGTTGAAAAATTATTTCAAAAGGTATGACAATTCTCATAATAATAATAAATAGTAATACAATGATGACCTTTTTGTACCATTGACAAATGAGCTATTTCTGTTATTCCCTAGCGTGGTGAAAATTGTTTTGATAATGAAGTTCTTGAGATTTCTGCTCAATTGCTTTGTGCAAATCCTGACATTTACACAGTGTGGAACATAAGGAGACAAGTTATTCTTTATTTTAAGACTGAAAAGTAAGTGCAACATTATTGATTAAAGGTGCTAATTCAATGTACATTATATGAACATTGAATAATTATAATAAGTTTGTTGGCATTAGAAAATGTAACAATAAATCAGTTTTGAACTCCACATTTTGTGTATCTTTAGATCCTCTGAAGACTTTCAACTGTTATTGGAAAATGAGCTCTCACTGACAGAACAGTGCCTCAGGGCAAATCCAAAGTCATACTGTGCCTGGCATCATCGTTCGTGGGTTTTGGATACTATGCCTGTTCCTAATTGGAAGAGAGAATTAGTTCTATGCAATAAATACCTTGAGTTGGATGAAAGAAATTGTAAGCAAGATTCTCAGTTAAAATCTGTACTGTAGTAAAACGAATCAAGAAAGTTACATTTGTCTGTGGTCTCTAATCAAGTTATTTCAAAGTGGCTTAAAATAAATCTTAAAATGTTGCAATTTTTGTCATATAAATTAAAAATTACTTAGTATAAGATAAACGTGATACCTTTTCATTTAAAATATTGTATAAATATTTGATTCAAGCGTCCTTCAAATACCAATTATTATGACTGCTTTCTTTTAGCAGTCAAACTGCATAATTTTATGGAAAATAAGTGTGAAAATAAAAAATATTGGTCTGAATACTCTGCAAATTCACAGCGGATGCCAGAAATACGAACGCGAATGTAATATTGTAGACACGTGCGAATGTAGAATTGTAGATACGCGCAATATTTCTGCCATCTTCGCTGTTTATTTTTGTGTTAACATTTATGAATTTCATGACGGAATGGCAATGTTAAAACTTAAATTCTAACCGATGAGGCTTAATCTGCTAATATAAGACTACTCTGCATTTTTCAACTGACATATTTAGGAAAAACCCTAGTCTTATATTCGGGTAAATATAATATCTTTTTATTAAAGCAAATCAAGAATAACCTGATAAAAAGAACTTCCCAATATTTTGTTAAAAATGTAAAGGTATTCTGCGTAAAAATATCTGGGACAGATGAAATTGAGCAATATTCCAATTTTCAATCTTTGTTTTGTTCTAGTTCACACATGGGACTACCGGCGGTACATAGTTACTCGAGCACAAGTGCCTGCAGAAGATGAATTCATATTCTCAACTCAAAAGATTTCAACAAACTTCTCAAATTACTCTTCATGGCATTATAGAAGTCGTTTGCTGCCGTCTTTATTTCCAGATCCACTTAATAAACGTCCTATCCGAGAAGATAAACACAAAGAAGGTAGATAGAAATTCATGACCTAGTCACTGTTAAGAGTTTATAAAGAGCAGAACAAGTTTAAAAAGTATGCAAATCAAAAATTTTGTTATTCTTTAGGACTTATTCCTACGAGTATTTTGAACACTTTCTGATATGATTTATTGAATATACCACATTTTTAATTTAAATAGAAAGTTACTATCTAAATTCTAGGTACTAGATTTTCTTATTTTTTTGTTTTTTTAATTATTTAGTTGTACTGTATTTCGGCAATAAAAATGTTATTTTTCCTTTCAGAACTCTCTCTCGTACAAAATGCAACATTTACAGATCCTAATGACCAGAGTGCTTGGTTTTACCAACGATGGCTTCTTGGCCGGGCCCATCAAAGTCTTCTGTTGGTGCAAGCATTTGTGTCAGAAAGACTGACATTTGTTGTTTTAAATAAGAGTGTGCGCTTAGAAAAATCAAACCTCTCACTGCAATTACTTATTTCAAATAATCCTATTAAAGGTTCATGGAAACCTTGTGGATGTAATGTTGATTCCCATGTTTGGGTATCCTTTGTAACGTTTGACTAATTACAGAATGGATTTTCAAGTGCATTGAAATATTCATATTTTGAACTGGTCTTCAATTTTTTTCTTGATTTCATTTGCAAGTTTTAGAACCATAGACAGGGAAAAAAATCAATAAAGGAACCACACATATTTTAAGGTATTTTGTTTAAAAATGAACCGATCCCACTCTAATGTTAATAACATTTTTTTTATTTTCTTTCAGTCAGAAATAATTTCAAAAAATAATTATATTTACATGAAGATTATTTTCAGATTTTATTATAATGACTTCCAACGTTTGATCAGCTGGGACTCAGTTAACCAATAGGGAGCTTCAATACCAAAAATTAAGTTGTAACAAATCTCCCAATTGGTTAATTCAGGCTAGCAGATCAAACATCAGAAATCACTATAATTAAATCAGAGAATAATAATGAAGAATAGAATGTAGTTTCAGACTAAGACATTTTTAACAGCTAATCAAAATACAGTGAAACCTCTCTATAAAGGACATTCTTGAGACAGCAAAAATGTTTGCTCAAGAGAGGTGTCCACTGTAGAGAACAACACCCCAGACCTAGAAAATTCTCTGCTATGAAGAGACGTCCCGTGAAAGAGGTTTCATTAGAATATACATTAAAACCTATGACGGAACTCTCTAATCACCTGTCGTGCCAGACAAAAATATCTGAAAACAACAATGTTCATAGTGAAAATAACCTCCCTGTAACAGAAATATTCCTAATGTTGAAGCCAAATGTTTTTTAGTGAACTGCAATTGATTAAAACTTATGTAAGATGAAAATTCATTTGTTTGGCATTGAAAAGGAATAGGATGACAAATCATGACCTCCAACAACAAACTGAATTACCCTTATTCTGTGTGCTGTTAATGATTATGTGGCAATGCCTTTCAAGGAAATCATACGTAATCATTTCCCAAAAGCTTGAACTTTCACTTTAAGTTGCTTAGTGAAGTTCTTGCAATTCTCTATAAACTAAAAACCCGCAATGAAGGGAAATTGTTGATGGGAACTGCCAGATACCAGCTAAGACAGGTTTCACTACGTACCACACCCTTGCCTACCATTGGATGAAGATTGTCTATGTTTATTTTATCAGTGTGAGAATGTGTTTTGCATCTAGTTTTATAAAATAAAATATAATTCCTTAATGTTACTGAGATTTTTGTACCAGAAAATCAGATCTCTGCAGGAAGCCTTACTTCAGGTTCTTTGGAAGTCACTTTACTTCACCAAAATAAACAGATAGATCAACTCCATCTCCATATAAAAGCCTCTGGTGTTGAAGCTTGGGGTTCCAAGAAACCTCAATTTGATGCGCAATTCAGCCAGGGACTTACATCAGTCCTAGAAACGGAGCTAGAATCATATCATCAGTTACTTGATTTGGAGCCTGACAGCAAATGTATGTATTGAAATAAGCTTTATAGTTCCAATATACAGTGAATTAAAATACAATAAAAGGCTTGAAGAATAGAATAATGCTCCATAACTCAATAACATAAGAATTGTTCACTAACATGTAAGTGCTTATCTTACTTCAATTAATTTGTGTCTCGCCAAAGTTTCTTTGAGCACAATCTTTATAACTTGCACTTTTCTGAATATTACTTCAGGTTCTTTCAGATACATTCATATTCCCACTCACTAAACATACTCCAGTCTTTTACTTGTGACTTCGAAGTACATATGGTGAGTGGGAATATGAATATATCACATGTTGAACATTGTAATATAGGGAAAACTGCTTTTTGAAACAAACATGGAAAAGTTGGTATTTGAACTCTATTGTCTTCATTTTCATTTGTGTAGTTGTCTTCACATGAATATTAAGCAATATTTTCTTTCCTTGTTTAGGGACTTTGCTGACTATTGTACTACTTATGCAAGCAATTGATAGACATCTTTATAAAGATGACACCATGCAAAAAATTGGACAACTAAAAAAAATTGATCCTTTAAGATCAGGATACTATGAAGACTTACGTAAGTACATGATTTTATATAACATAAATAACACTTAAAATACTTCAGTTTCTTGCTATATCGCTCTGCTCTTGATCTTAAATTTAGAATTTTGTAACAGCATTATAAATGCGTAAAAAAAATCAAGGTTTATTTGGGAAATAAGCTTTATTTTATTTTATTAATGATTGCAGCAACTAGTTGTTGTACACATATCTTACAAAGGTGTGATAAGTTATAAAACAATTCACTTAAGTAAACCAACAAAGTTATAATTAAATCACAAATATAGATCACAGATCGTCCATATAGAGATATAATGTATACATATATATACGAGTATTATTATCACTTAGTTAATCACACATTTATAACTGTCCAGACTATCCTTTCGTCAGGGTTCAGGTTTATCCTTTTGTATATAGAGTGTGGGAAGTGCATTTCATGTACTATTTACCATGTGGTTTACAATAAAATGAGAACGTTGCCCTGTCCTTGTTCTCTCTTTCACCAGCTTCATCGAATGTCCTCATATTATAATATCGATTCAAGGTTTTAAAAGCTTCTGTAATATCACTCCTGTTTCTTCTGTTCCAGTGTCAGAAGTGACATTTCTCTGCATCTTCCTTCATAATCAAATTGATGTAGTTCCTTAGGGATCTTAGTTATCTGCCTTTGTACTATTTCAATATGTTTTTTGTCCTGTTGGTAGTAGGGGGAATAAACCACATTGACATACTCAAATATAGGACTGATGTATGTTGTATGGATCAATTTTATCACAAGTGGAAACAGTAGAGAATGCCTTTCTAATCAGGTATAGTAGCTTTTTGGCTCTTTTGGTAACGGCAGCAACTTGGTTATCCCATTTCAGATTTCGAGTGATAGGACCACTCAGATCATTTTGTTCTGTCATAGAATTGGGAATGTGATTTCCAATGGTATAGTTAAGATTTGGGTTATTCCTTCCTAGGTGGAGGACTGTATACTTTTTGGGGTTGAAGGGCAGCAACCAAGATTCCAACCATCTCACCACTTTATTGAGGTCATTTTGCAGCATCTGGTGGTTCTATAGTGGATATGAGAATAGTTTGGTGTCATCTGCATAACAGTTCTAACTCGAAGACAGATTATCACCAAAGTTACAAGTATATAGGATGAATAATATTGGGCCTACAGCTGAATCTTGTGGAACACCACTTGTAATGGCACAGGGGCTCGATAGTGTGTTTTTAATCACAATCTGGAATGTTCTGTTCGATAAATATTCCTGAATCCACCTTGGTAGTTTGCCTCATATCCAGAGATGAGAGTTTGTAAATGAGACTTTTATGTGGTACTTTATTGAAAGCTTTAGTATAATCTAGATAAATGATGTCAACTGGTTGTTTCTGACCCAATTTTTGGTCCACGCCCCAATTTTTGGTAACTTCACAAGAAAATTTGGTACTTGGCAACATTGACATCATGCATATTTGATATTTGTGTGATGAATGATAAATACACATCAGTGTATTTGTGGGGTAGGCTGTGTTGGCTGTGAGGTTTATCACCATTTCCCCACTATTTTCACGCTGCAATTTGCTACGCGAGATAAGGATGATGCAATTATTCATGCTGGGAATGCCTGACACATTATTTTGTGCATTAAATTGCCATTTTATTAACGATTTCTTGCAACAAAAAGGTCATTTATAATGCTGCCATACAAAGAAAAACGAACTCTATAAGTTACAGGGAATTCTCTTCAGTATATTAAATTGTCTATGATGATAATAATAAAAAACTTTTCTCCCTTAACATTAAGGACAATCGAGGATAAACTATTCCTTCATACTACATCTTCATTATAATTTTATCTTCATTGCAACTATGTTTTGGGAATACAAGCATTCCCATGCTCTGATAAATTTACTCAAATAAAACAAAATTGAAAGGTTTTGTTCATTTTCAGAAACACACAAAATCAATTATAAACAAATGTGAATAGTTTACACACTGAAAGTGAGTGAAAACAAACTCACTCAAAATAAGTTGTTCATTGCAAGTACAAAAAAAAACATGTTAAAAAACATTGTAAATTTATAAGAAAAATGGTTCTTTCTTTTTTTACCTATATTCATCAGAATCTGAATTATGCGAATTACAAATTAATTAGAACACTTAGTTTTGTCATTAATTTAGGCTTATAAATTATATTTTTTATATTTGTCTATTTATAATTTATGCAAGAAGATTATAATTTAATTAACTATCTAATGAATCTCCTGTTAATCTTGAGTATGAGCACAATTATTAAAAATTGTGCCTTTTCCCCTCCAATTTAGATATTTCATTGCGTTTTTAGATGCCTAGGGCTTACACTTTGCCACTGACTTTTGATGTTAAAAGTTGTTTTGTTGTAAATGATTTGCAAATTTCTGGGCAAAAATAATATGAATATTATTGAACTAATAATTTTTCAAAGTTGAAATAATAATTGCAAATTTTTCAATAAAATTATTTTGTGATTCTATCAACATTTGCCATTTATATGTTTTGTAAAATCAGTTGTATTCAGTTTAATTAGACAAACTTGTTGAGACTGTTAAATTTGTTAATTGTGAATGTAAATTAATGCATTGATTGTTTATTCAATTCATGAATTTTATTTCATTTTTTATCAAATTGCTATTTTTAATTAATTACTGAATCGTGAACATGCCTATGGTTGAAGAAATCGTTTTACCGCTCTATTCTCTTTTGTTTGGTCACAGATATTCGTATTATTATTAGCGATTGTAAAGGTTTCAATGTTCTGAAATAATGCATGAACTACAATTTGTTGCTCTAGGTAGCAGATACGAAATAGAATACATTTTGGACAACCAGGAGAAAGATGGCTTATCACATCCAACTTGTGTACAAGTGAAACTTTCAGGATATAATCTTTCGGCACTTTACCATTTGCATTACTTGAGTCTAATGCAGCAAGTGAACCTGAGTTGCAACCAATTGACAGACCGATCATTACCTCAGCTTTATGCTCTACAATGCTGTCAAGTATGTCAATGCCGATTTAAATCTAGCTTTAGAAGTGAAACTAAGATTTTAATTTACTGACTATTGGATTTTCAGGTTGGAAAACACAGGTTTTAAATGCTTTTTTCTGCTTAGTTCAATTTATAGTTGAGGTTTCAAATGGTTATAGTTTAGTTTTTGAAAACAAGTGACTCAAAGAAACTTTTATGTAAGCAAAATAAATAATTAAAGTTTTTTGTATTTTTATGTTTCAAAGAGAAATTAATGCCAAACCAACTTTGAATAGTTTTTTTGTATTTTCACACACAAATGTTCAACAAATATGTGACAATAATAGTTACCAAAAATTTCAATATATTCTTACAACTTATTGCACTTTCAGGTACTTATTCTAGATGACAATTTGCTGGAATCCTTGAATGGGATGCCTTCACTTAATTCTCTTCTATCACTATCATTAAAAAATAATCACATTTCAACTAAAGATAACTTAAAACATCTTGTAATGTGTCCAAGCTTGAATTCAGTACATTTGTCTGGCAACACGGTTGCAAATGATGCTGATCTAGAAATCTACCTCAAAGGTATACTCCCAAAATTAAAGGCTGAAGGTATGTGTGTAAGAGTAATTTCTCATCACTTTCTGATTATATTTTCAATAAAGAACATTTAGTAATTGTGGGAAAATGTAAAGAATAATTTGTTTACTTAAAATTACTAAAACTTACTAAAAATTATTTTATTCATTCGCAGAAGTGATCTGAAGGACAACTGCTGTTACTGCAGCTACACTCAAAAAGAAGAAAGACATTTTTGCTACATGCTCATACTGCTCAGCTTATCATTGGATCCAACATTCCATTCTGTTCATCAGACATTTCGTAAAAATCTTTAAGCTGAATTTGGCACTCGCCTGAAAATTATATTTAGTGTTTGTATTTTCATATAGGTGGAGGCACTTAAATATTTTAAATGTTATTCCCTCTTCTGCAAAATGAGACAATGTAGCTGCAGCTTTTTATGTGGGTTAAGCACAAGAGTTCTTCATATTGTAAAGTACTATGTTATTTTTCAATAAATTTGTATACATGTTATAATTGAAAATAAATGTATTTATTTCCACTGTTATAAGATGTGAACAACCCATTGATCCATCTTTCATTATGAAATGTATGCCTTATTAACATGAAAATAGGCATGTACTAATAGTGCTGTAGAATGGCTCAAACTTTCTTGTACTATTGTGAGAATGCTGGTGAGGTATTATTGGCGTTATTAAAGGATGAAATAATTGATGACATCTTTGTCAATTCAGTTTATTCAGATAGCGGTCTTTCAATAGCTTTCCCTTCATCAGCAATTTAAAAGCAATATAAATACAAAAAAATTAATAAATAAAAAAACAGAGGTGCTACAGAATGACAATGAAAATGTCCATATTAACGGAGTGAGAGGTATTTTAAAAAGATTACATTTCTGTAATTTTTGAAAAAACAAATGAATACGTCAAAATTAACTTTACGTCATATTAAACAGTACACATAGCACACTATCTATTAGAAAAATTTGAAGAAAAAATTTCGAGCCATTTTTGAGAAAATGGCATTTGAGCATTTCTGAAAATGCGGAATTTTGAGCTCATTTGTACAGAAAACAGTTGAGTTTTCGAGAAACTTTATTTAACATTATTTAAAGCATATGTACTCATGATAATGTGAAGAAATTGCCTTTAATGTAAATATTACCGACGTGAGACAAGTCAAAAAAATTTCGTATTTAAAATTTTTGAAAAAACAAAAGAGTAGAGCAATATGCCGTTTATGTCATGGCATAGGGTTTGTTTGGAACTAACCCTACCAAAAATTTAAAGAAAAAATTTGAAGTCATTTTTGAGAAAATCTTGTTTTTGTATTTTTTTTAATTGCAAATAATTCACGCGCTATTGCACGAAAAGTACTGAGATTTTCGAAAACATGTACATGACCTTGATGATACAACTATTTATGGACGACAATTTTCGTTCGAAAGAAAAATCTCTATCTTCAATTTCATAGTTGTAGGAAGACGCCGGAAAAATTCAAACTTTAGCAATTCTTGAAACTTTCGAGTTAACCAGGAAAATCGGACCTATGCCACCTTTATAAGCGTATTTTACTCTATTCTTACAAGAAATTTTAATAAATTTGGAGCCGTTTTTGAAAAAATTTTGAAAATGTCTGGGGCCTTCAGGTAAAGTACCCCCAAATATTAAAAAATGTGTTTAAAAATCTCAAAGCTTCAACTATAGAACCAGGTCGACAGGGCTTTCTTCATTTTGGAAAAGATTGTACTCATGGTTTAGGCGCTAGTAGTGTTCACAGACGGACAGACATTTGGGAAAAAAAACAACACTTTCGGTATCAGGGGACCACAAAACGTACTTTTCCATTAAAATCTCGAAATCGATTTTCCGCAGCATTGCATAACTTTCTCTATACTTCGTATATTACTCTCTATATACGTATGTATATGAGAAAGTAATAAAGAACAAGAAAATACAAATAATGCCAGTAACGAACATATGTTAATTTCAATTAGTACTGAAAAAGAGTTATCAATACTAAAAAGAAAAGAAAATAAATGCATTAAAAATTGAAATACCTATGGGTGAGGGATGTTTCCTTTAGCACACATGAATTCCTAAAACACCTACTCTCGCCTTACAACCGCTCCTCACTCGTGGCAGTCAGGGAGTTTATGAACACTGCCACAATTCAAAAGCTAAATACCAGACTGGCAGAATCTTCATTGCCAGAATTAAAGAACTTTTACATGCATGGAAACAAAACAAATTCATCATTCTGCAAACATCTTACAAGCACAGGTCACACTTCTCACCCTGACTCAGACATTAATATTCTTGAAATATAACATAAATTCTGGAACAGGAGCTCTTTAGGAATGTTTTACGTTTTTCAATCTAAGCAAAAATCTGGAGCTGTCCTCAATGAGCAAACCAATTTTCCTGTGACCCCTCTGCTAATCATTTCACACATCCTTCCGCCACAAACCGACTTCCCTACTCCCTGAGACATTTCCAAGAAGACACTTAACAGATACTTCGACCCCTCACCTACAGCCTCAGAAACATTTTTAAACAGAAATCCAGGAATAGGGGCGCTTTATAATATTTCTTTTTTTATCGCGTTTGCTATCCAAGAAAAAATCTGAATCTCTCCTCAATAAACTAATCAATTTCCTTGTGTCCCCTCTGCTAATAATTTTTCACATCCTGACAAACTGTCTCCCATGCCTCCCGAGATATTTCCAAGAAGACACTACACAAACATCATCCAATCCCTCATTTGCAGCCCCAGAAACCTATAGGTTTAAATATAAACACCGTTTGCAACTCCCCTCTGTACACTGCCTCTTTACTTTATAGTGAGGTAAGCAAGTGGATAAACTTATTCTGTTACTCTTTTTCAAATTTTATTTGATATATTTCTTTTACTTTCTCGCCCTTACGAAGGTACATCGTATGTAATCGAGATGTAATCGAGCGCCGGAAAACTTATTGCCGAGCCCTGGTAACGAAAAAGTTGATAAATCCTGTTGCTAATATAGGAATAAATTCCTCTAGCACGTGGTATAGTTAGAACCCGTGTTTTGTGTCCTTAATACCGAAACATCGATTGACGGCAAATCGACTCTGTCCGTCTGTGGTCAACGCTAGCGCCTGAACCTAAATCCTTCTGAGTGAACTGGAGGCTTTGGGACTTTCAAACCGATATTTTTATTTTTGAAGGTACTTTGCATGAAGCCTCAAAAAATTTTTCAAAATTTTCTCAAAAATAGCACCAACTTTTTAAAAAATCAAACTGTGTCTTTGTATAGCGTAAAGGACGCTTAAGTGCAGGTCTCATGTTCATTAAGATCCCAGTTTTTACTTTCTCCTTTACGTACGTATTGAAACGCGTCTGTCAGTCTGTCCATGTGTCTGTCTGTCTGTCCGTCCGTGCGTCTGTCTGTCTATCCGTGCGTCTGTCTGTCTGTGTGTCTGTCTGTCTGTGTGTCTGTCTGTGCGTCTGTCTGTCTGTGCGTCTGTCTGTCTGTGCGTCTGTCTGTCTGTGCGTCTGTCTGTCTGTGCGTCTGTCTGTCTGTCTGTCTGTCTGTCTGTCTGTCTGTCTGTCTGTCTGTGCGTCTGTCTGTCTGTCTGTCTGTGCGTCTGTCTGTCTGTCTGTCTGTGCGTCTGTCTGTCTGTCTGTCTGTGCGTCTGTCTGTCTGTGTCTGTCTGTGTGTCTGTTTGTCTGTCTGTGCGTCGGTCTGTCTGTGCGTCTGTCTGTCTGTGGGTCTGTCTGTGTGTCTGACTGTCTGTGTGTCTATCAGTGAATCTGTCTGTCTATGCGTCTGTCTGTCCGTGCGTCTGTCTGTCCGTGCGTCTGTCTGTCCCTTTGTCGTATGTGAACCTAAACCACACGTACGATCTTTTCCAAATTGAAGAAACCTCTGTTCATCTGACTTATGATATACCAAAATGACGAATCATTTTTATTATGGAAATGTCATTTTATGACATAGAATATAGGGAGGTCTATAGACGATCGCGAGGGGGTCGCTATGTGACAAATAAACAGCCGGCGTTAAGGATCATTTTCGTTAGGTCGAAATGACAGAGCAGAGGCGGAATAAGCATTGTTTTGAGAGATAAAAGAAAAATATATAAAATTCGGATGCTTCCGAGTTTTTAAAAGAACATTCATTCGCTCGAGCAACGCGGTGATGTGCGGAACGGCTCTTGATATATTTTACTAGATCGAGGAAACGCTGTAATTGACAGTTGTATAAAATTAACTATCGTTTCTTATATTAGGATAGAGCGTTCTTGTAGGAAGTAAAATACGTGTCTATGCGTCCACGCGAGACGCTAGTGAGGGAAGTCACGGATTATAATAGTATCGCCGGGAGAATTTGGAACCAGATCGTGGACATTAGGCGAGGACTTTATCAAGAGGCAAGATTCTGCTGCGTCGACGGAGAAGGTTCTACGGGGCGCCATCGAACGAAGAAGTGGAGAGCGCGCGAAGACTCACGAATGAATAACAAGGTTTTATAACTATTGTAATATAGAGAAAAATGACCAAAGATTGATTCATTTTTGATTATCATTATAATAAATTCTAATTTTTTAAGTTGAAAGAAAGCTGATTATCCTTGTTCTTTACGTGCAATCCAGCATTTTAATAAGATTTTCAGATTCCTCGCCACTCCGTATGGATGGCAGATTGAATAATTGGTTGCAGAGTAAGTAGCAACAATTATGAACTTCGAACACCAATTAACTGAGCTAGTACAACATAATTCTGGAAGGAGAGACATTTCAATTACGTAGTAATCATTAGGTTTCAAGTGTGACCTTTTCCTGGCGCCCAAATTACATATATCAGTAATAATTATGTTTCAAAATGTCCCTCTAAGTGGGGCTTGTTTTTAAATAGAAAGACGGGGCTTGTTTCGAATTGGCACCAGTCAACGTCGGGCATGTTTCAGGCTCTAGTTGAAGCTTTGCAATTTTGAAAAACGTTCTTTAAAATTTGAGGGTACTTTACATGAAGCCCCCTGGACATTTTCAAAAGTATCTCAAAAACGGCTTCAATTTTTTTCTTTAAGTTTCTTGTAAGAATCGAGTAAAATACACTTATAAAGGTAACCGATTTTCACGGTTAACTCTAAATTTTCGAAAATTGCAAAACTGAATTTTTTAGGCGTCTTCCTACAACTATAAAATTGAAGACACGGATTTTTCCTTCAAATAAAATTGGTTACCCATAAATAGTTCTTTCATGAAGGTCATGAAAACTTTTTTGAAAATTTTAGTTGTTGTTGTGCAATAGTGCGTGCAATATTTGCAATTTTTAAAAATTACAAAACCAACATTTTTTCAAAAATAGCTCCAAATTTTTTTATTTAATGTTTTAGTAGGGTGCCAAACGAACCGTATTCGATGACATAAACGCCAAACTGCTCTATTCTTTTGTTTTTTCAAAACTTACAAAAATGTAATTTTTTTGACTTGTCTCTCACTTCAGTAATATTTGCATTAGAGGCAATTTCTTCACATTATTAGATTATGCGTACAAGTGCTTTAAATAATATCAAATAAAGTTTCTCGAGAACTCAACAGTTTTCTATAAAAATGAGCACAAAATTTCGAATTTTCAGAAACGCTCCAACGGCATTTTCTCAAAAACTGCTCCAAATTTTCTCTTCATTTTTTTAAAATGCATAGTGCTAATTGCACTTTAATATGACGTAAAGTACATTTTCGTGTATTCTGATTTTTGTTTTTTTCAAAAATTACACAAATGTAATTTTTTTGAAATATCTCTCACGCCGTTAACATGCACATTTCCATCGATTTGTATGTATTATTACATTTGTGATTGGAAGTGCTTCAAATGACTTCAAATGAAGATTTCCGAAAACCCAATAGATTCCTGTGAAAAAAGGGCTTCCAATTTCGGATATACAGTAATGCTCAATCGCCATTTTCTTAAAATTGACTTCAAATTACGAATCAGTTGTTTTTGTCAAAAATGACTTGCTTAAGGGCGGGAATATATTTTCAGAAAATGCCGATGTCTATTACTATAACACTCGACGTAGAAATCATATTCATCAGGTGACAGTATCAACAGCTCAATACAAAACATTCACATACAATACATGTACATTACTTTACAACACTTTTTCAGACGACATTAAACGATTAAATTCGATAGAAAAGTTTAAATCCCAAGTGAAATCGTTTCTGCTGCATAACTGTTTCTATACAATTAGAGACTATACTGAGCATCACAAGAAAAGTAACATTAATTTTAACAATGATACATAATTCATTATTTACCATTTGGACTGTATAAATGAGTATAAACAACCTGTAACAACTATTGTACTACAGCTTCCGGGTCAATGACCCCCATCTCGATCAGGTTTTTCGTCCAGTTTCCCTGATCCATTGAGCAAATGCTGAGATGGCCCCTTGTTTTGCTTCTGGACATAAATGTAACTTCATTTTCTGTGCACGTCTTCTAGAATTCAGTGGGAAATACAATTATTCAAATTATCGTTTCCATGTTGTCGCGGCAGGAAGTATTATTCCGAAGGACAACATGGATAAGAGCCAAAATTTATTGCTTATTTATCATTGAAAATAGATTTTATTACATGGAAGTTGTTTTTTTTTTTAATTTAAGTAGTATATGACTTAGTGTAGGGATCACAGAATTTTGAAAATGTGCACACAATTCGTTTTTCCCCATAGCACGTCATACGCAGTTTGAACTGTTTTTTTGACGTTAAATAAATAAATAAATAAATTATTCAATGAAAATTTCTCTATTCGACGAGGTTTTACTCATCTTTAATATTTTTGAAGTGGTCTTTCGGTTCTACTATTAAAAAATCGAAATGTTGACAAAATGTCAAGAAAATGTAGTTTCGATGACGATAGATAGCAGCTGGCCAGAGAATGGAGCAAGACCGTAAAGCTAATCCACATCAAAGAAATTAGAAAGCTAATAACGAGAAAGTCTGTGCCGTTCTGTAGCACCTCTAGTTACATTCTCGTATACGCACACGTATACACGGAGTAATATACATAGTATAGAGAACGTAATGTAATGCTGTGGAAAATCGATTTCGAGAATTCAACGGAAATAAACGTTTTGGGGCCCCTGACACCGAAAAAGTGTTTGTTTTTCAAAACGTCCATCCGTCCGTCCGTGAACACTACTAGGACCTGAACCATACGTACAATCTTTTCCAAATTGAAGAAACCCCTGTCCATCTGGCTCTAGTTAAAGCTTCGAAATTTTGAAAAAAAATCCTTTGAGTTTTGGGGATATTTTACATGAACCCCCGGACATTTTCAAAATTTTCTCAAAAAACGGCTAAACATTTTTTCTTTAAATTTCTTTTCAGAATAGAGTAATATACACTTATGGAGGTGGCATAGGTACGATTTATACGGTTGACTCTGAATTATCGAATATTCCAAAAGTTTGAAATATTTCTGGCGTCTTCCTGTAACTATAAGATTGAAGATCGAGATTTTTTCCTTCAAATGAAAATTGTTGTCCATAAATTATTCTTTCATTCAGGTCATGTACATTTTTTAAAAGTTTTATCAGTCTTCGTGCAATAGTAAAATGTTGCGTGGAATTTTTCCAATTTTAAAAAAAGTACAGCAAACAGGATTTTCTCCAAATCAGCTCCAAATTTTTTCTTAAATTTTTGGTGCGGTTAGTGGCAAATGAACCCTATACGATGACATAAATGCCATATAGCTCTATTCTTTTTTTTTTTTTTTAAATTAGAAAAATGTATTTTTTTACTTGTCTCTCGCATTGGTAATATTTACATTAGAGGCGATTTCTTTACATTATTATATTTATGAGTAAATGTGCTTCAATTGATGTCGAATAAAATTTCTCAAAAACTCAACAATTTTCTGTGAAAATTAACTCAAAATTTTGCACTTTCATAAACGCACGAACGCCATTTTCTCAAAAAATGGCTCCAAATTTTTCCAACGGATAGTGGAAGTCTTTTGTTTTTTCAAAAATTACACAAATTTATTTTTTTTTCAATATCTTTCATGCCGTTAATATGCACATTTTAGTTTGTTTGTATACATTATTGCATTTCGGAGTGGATGTTCTTCAAATTACTTACGAAAACTCCATAGATTCCTATGAAAAAGAGCTTCAAATTTCGCATTTACAGTAACGCTTAACGCCATTTTTTTTAAAGACGGCTCAAAATTTTCAATGGAAATGGCTAGGACATGGTTTTAGCCTTCTTTAATATTCTTAAAATAATATTTCGGTTCTACTATTTGCAAACCCAAAAGTTGAGAAAATGTCAATAAAATGTACTTAGGTCGGCGATCCATTGCAGCTGGCAAGAGGAAAAGGCAAGACTACAGCAGTGGCCGCTCCTGCTTAGGTTGCACGGTTGCACAACCCCCAGAAAATGAAAAAGATCTCGTAATATTTTAGGAATACACATTTTCCTTTCCAAACATTCATTATTCGAGATATTGCCGCAATATCGATGTATATGAAATCATTTTGAAATCAAAGAGCGTCCAACTGGCGCTCTATCATCCAGTGTTTGATGCCTTGCCAGTGTAACGTCCTCCCGCCTATGTATCTAACGTTCCTATATATGTAACGTTCCCTCTCTCTCTCTAACCTCCCTTCTATGATTGCCCGGAAATACTTCCACTTCTTATTACTTACTTTCACCAAATTACCATCGCATCATTGCTTTGTGCCCCAGCTTTCACCCTTAATTATGCCCGTCCGCTAGCTGCTTTCAAAGAACCTCTTATTTTATTTACTTAAAAAATTTCTTATATGGGCGTGAGGCTGTGGCTGCCCTATACAGGACCTAAAACAAGGTATGTGGGCACGTGGGCATGGGTCTGCATCTAACTACTCAAAAAAAAAAAAAAATCAGAATACATTCTGTCAATTCGCTGACGAACCTACTCATGTCCGTCATTATTTATTCTTTCCTGCATCAAATTTTGAATTATTGTTTCGGCTAATCCATACATGAATGGGGGTTGCTGCCCACTGACGACACACATGAAATTACCCCACAAAAACAAAACACATAAACAATACGATAACATATCATAGATCACTTTAACAACAAAACCAAAAATACTATTCATTCACACTGACAAATACATATATATATACAAACTCATTCACACTGAATGCGCATTCTGTCGGCTCAATTTTAAAATTATTTATTTTACGACAGAACTTGATCTTCAACAAAGGCGTACTTGACTTTCTTTTCTTTCGAAAAACACGTGAAATAGATAAATAAATAAAGTTATCGTCCACTTCCCTTTTTTTTGCTGGCTGGATATTGCGACTCGCGATATATCGTTGTTGCCTGGACCAATACCGCATACCACGCAGTATTTTCCAAATTATACTGCAACTGCTTCTCGTTACCACGTTGCACGGCCGAAATTCCACCGACACACTAGTATCTTCGTCGCGTGCCTATTTTGTCATTCTAATATTTCGCCTTCGTTATAATATTAATATACTACTGTCTGTCCATGGCGTACTTATGTTTCTTTGAAACTACTCCATTACGCGAAACATAATATATACGCAAAACTGCTATTGTTCTGACACGCATTCTCACTACGAATGTTTTTATAATAATAATAACAATATTAAGTAAAATAAAACATTAACTGTTCCTCGGGTATTTTTATACTGAACAATGTCACGCGGAGTATTACATCACACGTCTAACCATCAGCGTATTTTTCACACGATCTCATTCTCATTGTTGTCAAGATTCTTCATGTATTTTGCAACGAAAATTCACCGATCGCTTGCATGTCTTCACAAATAATATCATAACCTTTTCATTGAATTCTGTCTTTCAACGTCATTTCACATCCTTATTAATTCCTCTTATTCTTTTTAATCTCTGTGGTATTTATTTTATTGCTTCCCGATGTCTAGTAACGCTAAATTAGCTTAATTTTGGTCTTATTGCGTCGTGACGTAACTGTGACGTCATCGCGATGCGTCATTACTCTTATATTAATTCTAATTACATAAATTGGTTTTTAATTTCTACTGCGGTCCCTCGATATTTCTCAAAGCTGCGAGTAATACCGTAATTTTCTGCAAAATTTCCTCTATCAATTCTAAATTTGCTTATATCTTCCGAACCCCTAACGCGATTTACTTGAAACAACTTTTAACTGGTTCCTGAAATTGTGTACTACCGATTAATACTGTCTACTTCGGTTTTTCATCGTGCATTCTTTCAATTTATAAAAATTGTTCATGCGCGATACCGCCCTCTCTTGTCTTCTCACCTCCCACTCTTGTTATTTCCTGCATATGTTTACACTTTGAACCAAAACTTTTTTTTTTTTTTTTGAGGATTCTGGATTATTACACCAGGAATTGCACCACACTCTTGGCACTTGGTTGTATTAACGAATTTAGTGCTTTTACTCCTTGGTCCTTCGATTTAACACGGGGAAGATACAGCCTTTTGGCTGCCAGCAGCAACCAGGCAGTGTCGTTGCTGTGAGCGGCGACGGAGAGAATCTCAGGGGATTACCATATTCTGTCTTCGTTTAACTCACTGCAAAGTAGTTTTATGATTTTCGCTTGTTATCGAAAGTACACAAGTTCAGGCAATTATTGGAGATATTCAATGCATTGTTTATGATATTTGGAGAATTTGTTTCTTTTGGTATTAGGTTTGTTGATTCAAAACGTACATTTGATGAGTTCTTTGTGTAAAGATGGCCGTTCTGAATGGAAGTCCCTTAGTGTCCCCCGTGACTGCAGCTGGTCGGCCAGCGGTATTCCTACAACTATAAAATTGAAGACATTTTTCCTACAAATGAAATTTGTTGCTCATAAATAGTTCTTTCATTAAGATATTGTAGATTTTTTTTGAACATTTTAGTATTTTTCGTGCAATAGTGCATGAAATATTTTCAATTTTAAAAATTAACAAAAGCAAGATTTTCTTAAAAAAACGGCTCCAAATTTTTTCTTTAAATTTTAGGTATGGATAGAGTTAAATGCACTATCTACGATGACATAAACGTCACATTGCCCTATTCTTTTGTTGTTGTTTTTTAAATAATAAAAATGTAATTATTTTGACTTGTCTCTAAAGTCGGTAATATTAACATTAGAGGCGATTTTTTCACATTACTGTACTCATAAGTAGATGTGCTTTAAATAATGTCAAATAAAGTTTCTCGAAAACTCAACAGTTTTCTGTTAAAATGAACACAAACTTACGCACGAAACGCTCAAACGGGATTTTCTCAAAAATGGCTCCAAATTCTTTCTTCAAAATTTGCCAACGGATAGTGCTAATTACACTGTTTAATATGACGTAAAGTTCTCTTTGGTGTATTCTTTTGTTTTTACAAAAATTACACAAATGTAATTTTTTTAAATACCTTTCACGCCGTTAATATGCTCAATTCCATCGATTTGTATAAATTATTAAATTTGTTAGTGAAAGTTCTTCAAATGAGATTTTGCGAAAACTCAATAGATTCCTGTGAAAAATAGCTTCAAGTTTCGCATTTACAGTGACGCTTATCGCCGTTTTCTTATAGATGGCTCCAAAATTTTCAATGAAAATTTCTATTTAGGACCAGGTTTTAGTCTTCTTCAATATTCTTACAGTAATATTTCGGTTCTACTACTTGGAAACCGAAAAGTTGAGAAAATTTCAAAAGAACATACTTTGGGCGCCGATAGATCGTAGCTGGCAACAAGGAAGGGAAAGATTGATTGATTGAGTTTAAGGGCGCTTCAACAGCTAAGGACATTGGCGCCCGTGTCGAATTATTTTAAGACCAGTACACAAGATTGCCGAGCCAAGCTAAAAGGAAGCAAAGTAAAAACTGAAAAGGAACATATCCTAACAAAAGGGTTTGGCAGAAAAGAGCCAGGTATTAGCCAAGATTAAAATCTTGGACTAAAAGCCAATAATTCGCATTATCTTCTCTCAGATAAGGCTGTAGAAGTTAGACTCTCGTAAAAAGCTTGAGAGAAGATTCGTCATTTCTAAGAATCTTCGCTAGGGAGCTAGCAAGGTGGCGCCTTTGGCAGCTATCTCTTATCTTACCACAGTGTAAGAGAACATGCATTGCAAGAGAACATGCAGACTTTATATGAAGCCTTAGGACCATTCTCAAAATTTTCTAAAAAATTGCTCTAATTTTTTTCTTTAAATTTCTTGTAACAATAGTAACTTAATTAGTAAATTTCTTGTAACATACACTTATAAATGTGGCATAGATCCGATTTTCAGGATTAACTCTGAATTTTCGGAATTTGTAAAAGTATGATTTTTTTTCGGCAACATCTTACAACTACAATAATGAAGATAGAGACTTTTCTTTTCAATGAAATTTGTTGTCGATAAATAGTTCTTTCATTAAGGTCATGTACATTTTTTGTAAATATTAATAGTTTTCGTGCAATAGCGCGTGCAATATTTGGAATTTTAAAAAATTACAAAAACTATATTTTCTCGCACACAGCTCCAAATTTTTTCTTTAATTTTTTTTGTAGGGATAGTACCTAACGTACCCTATCCGATGACATAAACACCATTGCTTCTATTCTTAAGTTTATTCGGAACATCAATCAATCATATTTTCGGGTACCGGCGTATATTCCAAAATTTAATATAGGCATAACTATACATATAATCAATCTTCAGGTAAATAAAGAAACACGTGTCTCTTTTTTTGATGTCCAGACTTAATTAAAAAATATCATACATTTAAAAAAAGCCGTGTCAATTCTTGTGCGATTTGATGTGGAATTTCTCGTATTTGAATCCGTTTCGCTGTCACCCATCCATTCTGGGGGCAGAGTGAACATCTGAAATACTAATAAATCTTGAAACACTAATCAGGCAGACGGTCATTCTTTTCATAGTTCTTCAGCACTTGAATCAGACTAACCGAACTCAGTTCTTTAGTGCATGGGTAGGTAGATCGCGCCCTCATACTTAAAACTGAGTTTTTATAACTGTATGTGTGGAGGGCCCACGTTTTTTAAAGAATATTGTATAGAAAATTGAACGAGGAATACACCTATATTTTTTTAAATTTTTTATCTCATTGAGTTTATTTAGAAATTTTGATTTTATGAAAAAATTACATTTTTTAAAATGAAATATTTACTTTTTTTGAAAAATGTATTTACAGAAGAACAAAATACACATTTCAAAGTATTAAATGAAACAAATCAGGAATTTTTATATTAAGTATTTTCAGAGCAACAATTGATCATATTTTGTGAAGAACGCGTGAATTCCAAAATTGAATATAGGCATAGCTGTTCACATAGTCAATTTGGAGGCAAATCAAATCTTTTTTAATGTCCAGATTTAAGAAAAAATATTATCGTACATTTAAAAAAAGGAATGTCCACTCATGTCCGATTTGACGTGATACAGCTCCTGTCCGTCTGTCTGTCTCTTCGTCCGTCCGTCTGTCCGTCTCTTCGTCCGTCCGTCTGTCTGTCTCTTCGTCCGTCCGTCTGTCTGCCTGTCTCTTCGCCCGTCCGTCTGTCTGTCTGTCTCTTCGTCCGTCCGTCTGTCTGTCTGTCTGTTCGTTCGTTCGTCCGTCTGTTCGTCCTTCTGTTAGTCTGTTTGTCCGTCTGTCTGTCTGTCTGTTCGTCCGTCATACTGCTTTCAGTAAGACATAGTGTCCATCCACACAACGCATATTGAGATGTTATGATTGCTATACTTGTATAATATACCAAAGTCCCCTTCAATCATAACAACTTGGGTTGGGGATTGGAAAAACGTGTGCGGATGTATAAAGTTTCAAATAAGGGTTCAAGAGGGTCATCGCTGAAGAACGGAAGAAAATCGCGCTTGAATTTACAATTAAGCTTGTAAGATCAATGCCAGCAAGACTGGAGGCTGTTATCCTTACTAAAGGTCGTTCCACAAAATATTGAATTAATATTTTTCATTTTCCTCGAAGGCAAATTGCCAGCGTACGTTGATTTAATGAGGTGAATTGCGTATGCATTAGGAGAAGTTTCATTTATTATGTATTATTCATTCACTTATTTGGGGATATTATTGTCATGTATGAGTGAAGAATGTTTGCATTCATACCTACATTTGTTTTGTACCTCAAAATTCTGTACTGCATAGTTTTTCTATAGCAATTTATATTTTCTTACGATGTGTACGGTCCATTTTGAGAGCCACTGTAAATGTGCAGGCGAATATTGTTGAGTAACCAGGAAACAGAAAAAAATCAACAGATATCCAAGTCGATGATGCGAATACTCTGCTTACATTCAAGAGCTCTACGTCCTCAATGTACAATAAATTCAATGCGTAATGTAGTCGTGTAATTTACATTTATATGTTAATATTATTTGAGTTTCTTTTTGCTAATTTATCAGCTGTTTCGTTTTCACCAATCCCACAGCGTGAAGAGATTTACTGAAAATGTTTTTGTCAAATTTTTCAATGTAGTCACATAATTATTTTCCAATTTCAAATTCTCTTAAAGTAATGCTGTGAATAGAAAAGGGATTTTTGAGGCGTTTGTACGTCACATTAAATAAAAGAAGACATAAATAAAATGTACAGTTAACTCAGTAACAGAAAAATTAAGTAATTCCTTTCTTCACGCAAGTTGACCTCACGGAACAATAGTGGGTCATTAAGTAAGGGAACGTAAGCGAGGTCACTGAAGTGACCGTGAATGCGTGATGTCTTGAATCTTTACTCGCGCTTTTCATGAATAGTTACTTAGAATATATTAAAGTTGTGCCTGCAAAATTCGAAAACTTTTCAGTGACGAAAAATCAGAATGTAAAAATGATTTCAACATTTTTTTGACAGTTTGAAGTAAATACCAAATGAGACTCAAAGGAGACATTAACGCCAATATTTCTGAAGGTGTGTGAGAAAAAAATGCATGTCACGTAACGTAATAGCCTGTCGACAAAACCGTCGTGACATAAAATGTTCGTATTCGTGTTCTCAAAATATTTCCAATGATAGTTTTCAGCCTGGTTTGGCATACGTGTAAGACTGTACTACTGTACTAAGATATATTCAGAACTTCCATAAGCGGGCAGCTCGGAGAGCCCTTTGAGCAACGGCTGGAAAGGTATCCTCGCCCTCCCTGTGGAATTCGGGAGGAGCAGGAGGAGCGGACATGGGGGTGGATGTGGTGGGGCCGTGGGCGCGGACGTGGGCGTGGGCACGGCCGGGGCGTGGATATGGGCGGGGACGGGGGCGCGGGCGTGAGAATGAGCGCGGTGGGCGCAGTCTTGTGGGCGCAGTCTTGGGCGGGGCCTGGAGCGCGGATATGGGCGGGGCCGGGGGCGCAGGCGTGAGGAGTGCGGACGTGGGCGCAGTCTTGAGAATGAGTGCGGACGTGGGCGCAGTCTTGGGCGGGGCCTGGAGCGCGGATATGGGCGGGGACGGGGGTGGGAGCGGACAGGCGTGGAGCATGGGCATGAGACGGACGTGGGCGCAGTCTTGGGCGGGGCCTGGAGCGCGGATATGGGCGGGGCCGGGGGCGCAGGCGTGGGCATGAGCGCAGACGTGGGCGCAGTCTTGGGCGGGGCCTGGAGCGCGGATGTGGGAGAGGGCGGGGACGCGAGCCTGGGCATGGGCACGGACGTGGGCGCGGACGTGGGCGGAGCCGGGAGCACGGGCGTGGGTGTCGGTGTCGGCGCGGACGTGAGCGTGGACGTGGGCACGGACGTGGGCGAGCGCGTGGACGTGCAAGTGCACGCGACCGTGTCGGGGACCTTTCTCCATTCGACACGGCATTCCTGCTCAACGATTTGTACGACCTCGGCCTCCACAAGTTAGTGTTTCAACCAGGAATAAGTACTTTCAATCATAAAAGTGTTGACTGTGTTTTGACCACTGTCCCCGGACATAACAAAATTAGCCCAGACTTTCGCGTACTAAACTTTTCAACAGACCTTTGGCTTCGGAACTCTCAGTCTCCACTCCCAAGCAGAACATTACAGAGGCCGCCACCGCTCCAAGCGTTTCGAGGGCAATTGAAACCTTCCCCGGGAAGGCACGATTAGTTGCACAAACTTTCTCATTTAAGATTGTTCAAGACGATTTAAGAATCAAAATTAAGAATATATCTATTATTGGTTAGGAGTCCATTCCCGCTTCCAGGTCCAACAGAATAATCCTTCGTTTGTCTTAGGCTCCGCACTATGGCTATGGCCTTGCTTGAAAGCACAAAATTCGGCACTCTTGCACCCTGAACAACGTATCTGCAGAATAAGCCATGAAGCGTTAATACCGTTGAAACAGCTAAATACTCGTTTGATGTATGTGATGCAAGTTAAACAGCGTCTTAAGTTTACATCCGTTAGAAGTCAATATAGTTTCAGAACAACGAAGTAAAAATATTACGCGCACAAGCACGTGGCTATTGTTGCTCTAGTGTTCTTAGCCTTGCATTAAGTGCTCGCTGACACAAGTCGCATTGCCGCGATACTTTTGCTCCAATTTTCAGGTGTACTCGTAAAAGTTAACAAATTTAATTTTTAATGCTGACACTGTTGCTGCGCTTGAATTTACACCATCGGTATAACGGCCTCGTACATGACGGCATGTGAGGCTACATTGCGAATGAGAATTTGCTACGCATTCCAGTGTACGTGTTCACATCGAGAAATCATTAACAGTTGATTAAATAATAGGAATCGGACTCACTTTGCGAAGATTTCGACTCTTCTGATCGGCCTCTCGGCGGGCGCTGCTTGGGGTGTCGTAAACAGCAAAATCTCAATGTTTTAAGGCCGGCAAACGGAAATTGCAACGCGAAGGCGAGGACGGGGACGGGAATGCGAGGTACGTGCACTTCACAATAAACGCCAACGGGAAGAGGAATGCGCTGTGAATCTGTAGTGACGAAAAAGAGAACTTCAAGAAACAGTTGTCGAAACCAAAGGACTTCTAGCTACGCTACTCTGTTCACTCTTTGCTTTGCTATCTGTCTGTAAGCGTGGGCTGCTATGAATAATGAATACTTTAACGAAAGAATATTAATTAGAAAAAAATAACAATGAATGAAAGCAAAAACTACTACGAACGTATGGAAAATACAACTAACTAAAATGTTATCAATAAACGAACATTTCCAATATACTTTAACCAAACATAAAAAAAATAGTTGGGTAATTGTAATTCTAAGTAGTAATATGAATAGAAAAACAATTACACTGTAATTACTAAAAAGAACTACAACAACTTAACAATGACAAACAAAACTCGCCTCAAAGCAGACGCGAAAACCCGTGCCATAATGCCACCGAGGTGACGGACCTTGAGAGGAATTGAGAGGCAGCTCTGTAAAAACCGCAGTATACACTCTCAATTTCGCTCCAGACTAGTGTCGCGCGTAGGTCGCTCCCTCGATCAGCTGGAAGTCTTCGCAGCCATTTGCTGTACTGTCATTTGCCTAGAAGCTTCCCGTTCCCGGGCCAAGATAATTGTTGACCATCCTTCCCGTTCCCGTCAAGCTTCGCGTTCCCATCGTGTTGTGAACGCCTGTCTGAGATGTCCGACTTTCAACTTTCTTTACGTACCCGTTCACGGGTTATTGTGGAGCGGCCTTCCCCTTTAAAACTAAACACGTGCTCGGCGCCGTCCGTTTATTCGTATCTTCTCTTAATAAATCTTCCGCCGATATCTCAATACTTTCTATTGCTGTAATTACCATTGTTCTGCCAGCGCCTCCGTTCGAAATACCCCGCCCATTTATTTCGAACTCCCTCAGTTTTCCTGTTCAATTACATTTATTTCTACATGCTCATGCCTCTTATCTTCCTTAAATTTCCGTGGAAAGTTATTTCCTATTTTCTTATTCTCTGGTTTCGTGCTATTGCTCCTATCCTCCTTTCCCTCTCGACAATAACTTCTTTGATTACCATTATTATCAGGAAATTTCCCTATTCCATTAATATTAGATTTCATGGTACTACTACCTCCGTTGTTATTTGATCGCTCATACTCTCCACTTAATGTTTGATCAAAACGACTTAATATTTCGACTAGATCTTCGGACCTCCGCTCTTCCGTTTCGCTCTTTCGATACCTTTCCCCCATTAACCGATATTTCAGTTCAAACCTATGGCTCTCATTCCAATATCTCTTTAGATATTTTTCTTTACATTCTCTAAAATTTGTCGGTCCCGGAACTAGTGATGTTAACCAATGATGGGCCTTCGCCGACACATTCTGTTCAACAACATGCAGTTTTAACATTTCGGAAATGGTATTTATAAGAAAATAGCTTTCCAACTTTGCAATGAAAGACCATCTCTGCTCGTTATTGTTCCCATGAAATTTTAAATGACTGGGTACAGCTAGGGACGCTGCCGAAGTTGCCATTTCCCTGAGTACGCGTCATCATTATTTCATTTTCTAATTCGTCTATTTTACTTTTTAAATCTAACATCTTCTCTGACCTACATTCTTCTAATAACTTAATACTTTTTAACCCTTCTTGAATCTGATGTTCAATTTTACCATCTGTATTTTCAATTTTTACTTCAATATTTCCTATTATCTTTCTGCTGCGACATTTTAGTCAAATGGACTAAACATTATTCAGCGCTTGTCAATTTTTCGCACTGTTGTTTCCCTATGCTATCCAGTTCTGACACATTCTCTTATAAACTTACGACTTCTGAATGAATTTTATTAATAGAATCCTCTAGTTCCTGCTGTATTTGTGTCGTCTGATTAATCAAGGATTCTATTTTTAAATACATTTTATTAAATTCCATCGATGTGTCTGTCCGTAACTGCGCTATTCCTCCTCTAATTTACCCTTGAAATTTTTCAATTCCTGTGATAATCTCTCATGGCTTTCATTTAACCGTTCATTCATTTCCGATCTCACGATCTCTAATTTAGAATTATTATTTTCTAGCTTGAAATTCATATCCGCATACATGATTCCCAATTTCGCATTCATTTCCGCCATCATTTTTAACATTAAATTATTGGGATTCTCTTTGGCAGATGCTGATTCTACTACATCCCTTTCCGGTGATGCTATCCCAGTTATTTCCCGTGAAGGTTCTGCTTCGGACTCCGTTACGTCTATTCTCAGATCGTGCCTTTTTACTTGTGTCCATTGTATATTACTACTTATAGAAAAATATCAACATTAATATGAATATCGTCCCAGATTATTCTTTTGACCACAATGAAATGTTTTGGCAAATTCTTTTCTAAACTATAAGCTGATTTCCGTATCAATCCTCAAGTTTCAGATTCCTCATGATTGATTTTGTCGTAATTAGCATGCTTTATGACAAATTAAGCCCCGCGTTGGGCTCGCCATTTTTGAAACGTCTATTAATTAATACATGTAAAACGTAACAAATTTCCAAATTTATAAATAATTTGGGCGCCAGGAAAAGGTTACATTTAAATTCCTGATTATCTATTACTGTCTTCGGATATATTCGATATATACAATAAATGTAAATCCCGCTAGCTCGGTCGACGTGTTATTATGAAATAATTGTTGCTATTTACTCCGCAACCAATTACTCAATCTGCCATCCATACGGAGTGGCGAGGAATCTGAAAATAATTCTAAAATGTCTACTCTAGGATTGCACGTAATGGCAAATGAGAATCAGCTTTCTTTCAAACTATGAATTATAATTTATTATGCACGCCAAAAGTTATCAGACTAGCATTGATTATTACAATTTATCGTTAGGTCATGACCATTTTTCTCGTTATTGCAGTAACAGTGTTATAGATTTTTTATCCTTTCTTGCCTTTTCGCGCGCACGTCGCTCGATGTCGCCACGTAAGATAATCCAATCTTCCTTCATATCGAAGTCCACGATGATCAGCGACCAAGTCGAAACTTCCTCCAACCACTTTACAAACACTGTCTATACTCTTACGCCTCAGGTGGGGACTTATTTCAACCTTATTACTTTTTCCAAGTCCAATAATATCCTTCTAATATTATTTTCTATCACCTAACCTGGCAACTCACAATTCACTGGTAAACTTTCTAAGTTAAGTCTTGTAACTTCACCGCGAAAATATTCTAAGTTCATTTTCCAGTTCACTCATGAAAATATTACAAGTCCGAGTTTGCAATGGTACAACACGTAAATTTTATAAGTTCCCGTTGCATACCTACTGCGGAAATATTTTAAGTTCAAGTTCAACGTTCACTCTCACGAAATATTACAAGTTCCGATTTGATAATTAACCTCAAGAAACAGCGCTCAAGCGATCCGCTCACCGCCACGACACGAGTCGGAATGCCCTAATTCCCAATCTGATCCACCCTTCAATGCTCGCTGTGTTTTTCTCTCTATTGTTTTTTTTTTTTTCGTGTTGCGACGGTGCACCTAGCGTGTTTACTTTACAGCTCTCCCGGTTACTAATGTCCTCTGCGTATCTACAGCATAGAAACCCATGTCTTTGCAATATCTACATTTTGACCTTTATTTCCCGAAATAAAATGTCCGTCATTTTTGGTAATATATAAGATACGTAGTACAATGATACATTCAATATCAATTCTATATCATGTTTTTTTTTTTAATTTGTTGCGTCTACTTCGACGTAACGCGTCTCCAAGCCCCCTGGGGGGCGTTGAGCGCTTTGCGCTTCCCGGAGTAATCCTCCTATTACTGCGCTTGTTTTATGGAGTAATCCTCCGTTAACATTGTCTGTCGTGTCTCGTCGTAGTCGGTTGCCAAGAGGACCGCCAGGTAGCATCTCCGCGTACGCGCTCCTGCGTCACTACCCAGCGGCCAGAATTAGGAAGGAATAAGGATAGGGGTAGGGTTTAAGGCACTTCACAGGGGTTGGACTAGCCCTTGTGAAGCAGCCGAACTCGTTTTGTTGGGAAAAATTTCACATGAGATTCGACGGGAATCGAACCCGGATCTCAGTGGTGAAAGGCTTGCAACTTTTTATTGTTGGCATACAACAATAAAAACTTCTTTAAAACGCGATTACTCGCAAGACAACCTTTTTAAATTTTTAAAAATCTGCTACAATAATGTATTCATGATGTTATAAAAGCTATTACATTTTCTTGATATCTTTTAAGGAACAAAAATTATCATGAGAAAACTCACCTGAGCTAAAATGGGCAGTATGCAACCCGCCACAACCTTCATTGTTGCAGCGGCTCTGCTCATGGATGGCTGATGGACTACTCAGTTATAGGTGCCTTTTGTGGAACATCTTCCCTAGGCACTTCAGTTGAATTTGATACATGTTTTACTGAAAGTTTGTTCTCACTGACTGGAATGACACAGATTTTATGAAAGTTGAATAAGCGCGAAATTTTTGTTGCGTCTTCCTACAACAATAATATTGATGAGAAAATTTTTCTCCACAATGAAATCTGTTCCTTAAAGACAGATCTTAAGTACGTTCATTCAAGTTCAACTTTTCGAAAATGTGAGTAGTTTTTGTGTAATTTTGCGCGAAATATAGGCAATTTATTTCTCAAAACCCGCTTCAAGATTTTTCTTCAAATTTTATCCTCATATGTAATAAGGATCGGAAAAAATATGATGCTAGTCCCATTTTCGGCTCGTGTTACATGTTTTCGAAAATGCCAAAAAGTGAACATTTGAAAACCACACATTGAAGATGGCCATTTTTGCTCTAAACAGTCTGTGGTAAAAAATCAGCTCGTTTTTTTTTTCAAAAATTGTACATACCCGTTTTTAAAGATCTGAATTTTTACAACAGACTTTGTTTAAAACAAAAATCGTTTTCTCCATTTCTCTAGCTTGTTCTAGCTTTAGAATGTTCTTTGACATTTTCGAAGAAAAAAAATAAAAATGGAACAATAGCCGAAAATGGGATTTGCACCATATTTTTTACTGTCCCTTATTACATATGAGGAGAAAACTTAATCAAAAAATTTGGAGCGGTTTTGGAGCTAAATTTTTTTAGAAGTTGCATAAATTTCACAATAAATAAGTGAAATCATCTCTTTCTCAAAAAAATTGTAATGTTCTTCTTTAAAGAGCTGATTTTTACATCAGTCTTTGTTTAAAGCAAAAATCACTATATCCTATTTTGTAGTTTTCAAATGTTCACTTTTTGGCATTTTCAAAAATATGTAACACTAGTCGTTATGACTCCAGTACTAGCCTGGATAGCTGGTAACTCTGAGCTGGCAGGGCAGCCCCAACCTAGGCACTGAATCTGGAGGTTGCCATGAGGGCAAACTGCGTTCCGGCAGGATCCGGATACCAGCCTGTCAATGCACTTATGTGGCATCAGGGGGTGCAGATAATGGCTAAGCTCTAGGTGCTTACCCCGGGGACTCGTGCCCCCTGGTAGAATATGGGTGATATGTAGGGTAGTAACCCACGCAGAGTCCATATCCCTGTCAGGTTGCCTAGGTTCAGGTGATACTCACATCAATAGTCTCAAGGTGGATGCACTGATGAGTCGGTAAGGGGGCCCTCACCTTAGTCTGGGTGATCCTGTTGGGCTCTTGGTTTCGTCGTGGCAATGACCCAATACTTTGGCCAAAGAGGAGGGACTTGTCCTGGCGCATGTAAGTAGCACATTGTTTTGACTACGGTACTAGCCTGGATAGCTAGGAGCTCTGGCTGGCAGGGCGATCCGACCCAGGCATTGTATGAGGAGGATGCCGTTAGGGCAAACTGCATTCTGGCAGATACCAACCTGTCGGCGAACTTGTGCATCGGCGGGGGTTAGGTTAAGAGCGAAAAGCTTAGGTGACCACCCCTGGGTTAATGCCTCTTGGTAGAAGAAGAAATTGTGTGGAGTGGTGGACCAACCAGGGTCCAGACACACACTGATAATCTCTTTCATGTTATTGAAAATCCAGAGACAAATAAAGGACAAGATTTTAACAGAAAGGTGCAATGATACTCTCATCTTTGGGAACATAGTAATGGTGTATTTATTTCATACTGAAACTATACAGCTAGGTAATCACAGCTGAGAAACAAAATACAAACATAGATACACTCACAAAAAACACACATTTGCAACTAAAATCACAGCAGATAACTGTTGCCATCTGGACCGGAATAATACACTGTATTTCAAAAAGGGATTTTGAAAAAACAATTGACATTTTCAGAGATAATATCAAAGTATGTACGTAAATGTAAAGTAATTTTCCAAGCTGTGACATGCTGAGGTCTGCACATCTCAAAGATGAAATCTCACATAGAATTGGGTTGTTCCTCCAAATTATATTTAACGTTTTAGAAGCATTCTCATCTAGTTACTGTAGCCACTTAATTCTTAACCTATAAGTAACTTAAATAGTAATATAAAACAATGTTCTCTTTACTGTTTATTGAACCTGTGACTATCATCTTTATTTATATTTATATATAATATATTATTACCCCCGTGTGCTACTATTTTACATTTGAAGATGTAATGACTCATATATTTCTATATGAAGATTTTGTAAAAATGTACAAAATTTCTTTTATGTTAACCCTCATATTATCAATTTTGAAGAGGAATGGATGTCTGTATAACCACAATAAATAAATAAATAAATAAAAAACTAAACAGAAAGTTAAATGTGGCAGACTGTACATGAAAACACACGCACACACACAAACAAATGAATAGGGAATGCTTAGCTGTACTTGTAAGAATCTCTTGCCTTGAAAAATGAAAAATTATGGGCATGATCTAAATGGCAGTGATATGGAGTATGGAGACAAAATCTGGAGAGACCTAGCATATTAGGCTAGAAAACAATTGACAGTGAATGGTAACATGTGAATACAGCAAAGTGCTAGAGATATAATATTTGGCACTGATCAGTTTTTGTGCAGTAATAAACAAATCATGGAAAGAGGGTAGTCTGTCACAGCCTGGTATGTTGATGCTTGGTAGTGCAGGACTTAATGCTAAGATGACTGAATATGTGTCCTGCATCAAACAAGCTAAACAGAAGCCCTATATTGCTGAGATAAGGAGGGTGTTCTCACAGTATCTGCCGCAACTTTAACTACCTACTCTCATACAAATAATAAAATAGTTATAAACAAACACACGGATCCAAGGACAAAATGTCAATTTACACTGGATTTTTTGAGCAGTTACATCAGTCCAAGTTTCCTTCTTTTCTTCTTATTTGTTGGCAATTCCAAAAAGTTTAATTTGACCACACAGAGAACTAAAATATGAAAAAGAGAACAATTTTTACTACAGCTTCAAGGTGCCATGTATGTTTACCAGAATCTAGTTCTCTTTGGAATGTCTGAAACTCCTCGGTTCAATCCAATTAGCTTCTCCATACACTTGCATTTAGTAAACATCATAGAAATTGTAAAACATAATACTGAAGTGCAAATTCTCGTTTGCAGTACATCATTTCTTATTTGGTAGAGGCATCAAACTGCTGCCAAAATAATTAATATTTTATATATAATATATATTATAATACTTAAATTCTAAGATGGCCATTTACTAAAAGTCTTGATTAGTTACAACATAAAAACACATCTTACACTAACATGAGGCCGTGTACACAGTAACAGCCTGCTGAATGACATGCATACCAACCTAATACACAAAAACAAATCACTCATCTCTCAGTACAGTACAGTGAGAAAATAAAATACACAGTTTGTCCTGACACAATTGCCACGGTTTCTAACTTAAACATAATGGTAATTATACAGCTAGAGTTTGAAAATGTGACAAATGTAGAGCAAAGTATGTATGTACTGTATATTTCTTAAAATTATCTACTAAAACTACAAATTGATACATGAGTGCGACACATTAATTTAACTTTTTGTTGTTTTACTGTGATTATAATCTACATCTTTCACTTGGCACTAGTCCATGTTAAATAAGGCAGGAAAAAAACATTATACATAGGCTAATGTTTCTCTTACATTATTTAATTCTGTATACAACTGGCACACACAGTATGCACACATTCGTAAAACTGCTCTCATACAAATTCAAAAACATGCAGTCATTCACTTCTTTACTCATGGACTGACTTGGCATGACAATGACATACCCACTCAGGCACTCAGACATACAACAAGCAACCAGGAACAAGTGTGAATGATACACAAGCACGATCAAACAAAAAACATTTAAAATTAAAATAAACCACAATAATGAAACCTGCGCCCTTGGAGGAAAGATGAGCACGGAGGGCCCCGTGGAATGGAAAAATGACTTTGTGAAACAAGTGACTGGCTGTTTAATAATGACTTCACGTATGTGCAAAAAATGCTTAAAAATATTATAACACAATATGGACAATCTATGTACATTACAAATCTACGGTATGTGATGATTTTTGCTCATGAGTATTTGAATAGTTTAATGCTTATGCTATGCCAACTATGTACAGAGGTCATTGGCTGACAGATGCCAGATGGTCGGGTGGGGGTGGAGACGGTGGTAGGTGCTCATCCCACGCTCAAGAACACAGTTACATGTGACATATGACTTGGCCAGGAATCTGGCCAAGAACAAGTACAGTCTTTTTGAAAGTTTCTTCCTTAAGTTTTAAACCCCAGTTTTAAGGCCCAGAGAATGTATAGGTGTCCTACCTAGAAAAAGACCTTGTTCTTAGCTGCAACAAGTGGTAATTCTTCTGGAAAATTTGTTTGTATAGTTAAAGAATAAAAAACTGATATTCACTACTCTGCATTATGCCTTCTTGTTTGGTCGTTGATTAGGTTTGTCAACCTTCAACATATATTATAATAATTCTATTTTAAAACTATCAACATGAAAAATAGTCCAGCATATGTCCTGCAGTTCAGTGTGAAGGCAATTTTCATGGTTTGATAACCTATACTTGAACATGATGGATGACAGTGTGAAGAAAGATAGAGGGAGATAATTCTTGTAGAGGTGACATCATATGCTGACGAGGGACACTGGCCTTATGGTAAGTAAGGGTTTGTCAGTGATGGTTCTTCAAGCCACTATGTCCATGGGCTATGATGGAGTATAATTGGCCAACAAGTGAGAATAAGGTATGCTACAGAACGCAACCGCTCACTGCTCCTCCTCCTCACTTTCTTCACCCTCTTGGCCATACATATCCGCCAGCTTGTCAAACCGAGGCCCCCACGCTCCCAGATAGTCAAAATCTTGCTCGTTGTCATCCGTGCCTGCAATAGGATATTTACACTGAGTACATGGTTTTTATATTTCAATTTGCATGAACAATAACACTAATAATTAATGTACAAACCAGAGGCAAGGGAAGACAAAGAGCCAGCTGTGCTGCCACCTCCTTCATAGGCATAATTGCGTAAATCATCAAATGGTGGAGCATTCGGATCAGCATCAGCACGTTTCTTGTGTTCTTCAATGAAAACGCCTACATTAGGTTCTGGGCCGAGTGGTGGGACTAGAAAAGATTATATAAAACATTAGTAAGTACTACTTTAAAATACATATTATGATGAAATTTCAGAAATTAACTTTCTAAATGGTATACTTACAGGGTAATTTGGCAGGCATGTCTGGGAGTGGACCTCCAACTGGAATCTGCAGAGGGGTAATGTCAAAAGCAGTCATATCATCTTCACCACCTCCTTCGTCATCATAATTAATGATGTTTTCACGCACATCATCATCTGGACCAGGATATTTAATGTGTGCTTCTCTCCTTCGATTATAGACAACAAACACCAGGACCAGAACTAAAAAAGAAAATATTAGTCAAAATCTTCCGAATTAAATTTATACATTTCCAGAAATTAATTTATTTTATCAATTTTTAAGAGTTTAGTTAATATTTCATTGTAAATCAAAACATTCTTGATAAATGTAAATACAACTAATAAGAAAAAAGTAATTTTGAATGTCACCTGCCAATGGTTATTTTAACATGCAATACAACAGCGAATAAGGAAAATTTTGTTTTATAAATAAATAAGTAAATAAATATTCTTCCTAGGAATCAATCCAAATTCATATGTTAATATTATTTATTCTATAAATTCCATTTTAAAATTACAAGCACATTTCAAAAGCTTTCTTGCTTCCTTCATCAAGCAATCTGCAATTTTCTTTATTTTTGAAGTCTGGAAAACTAGATGTAACTTTGATTTAAATTTGATGAGTACAAAATAAACATTTAAGGAAAATCACCTCATAAGTATCTGTTATGTATCACAGATAACCCCAAAATATGTAGTGTGTGTACATGATTGTGGTTGAATAACAAGAATGGAGGGGGTATTATATAGGAGTAAGAGGGAAGTTCTGGAAAGTTAATGATGGCATTGTTATCTTTTATAAATAATGATTGTTATTTGAATTTGGAAATTACATTATTGTACTAATTTGTGAAAATATTGGATTTAATTTTGCTGGTAATTGTATTATTTAACTTAATATTTGAAGCCTCTGAAATCATGCATGGGATCTGTGAAGTGACAGTTTTGCTTGTGGGGGAGTTCTTTCAAATTATTCATATCTTCCTTTATTCTTAACTTTAATTTCCTTTTGTTTGTGACAAAATGTGGAAGAAACGAAAAGGAAATTAAAGTTAAGAATAAAGGAAGATATAAATAATTTTAAAAAACTGCCTGACAAACAAAATTCTGTGACTTCATAGATTAGAATTTTTTCATAAAATTTCAAAAACCCTTCAATTATACAGAAAATGTCCATGCTTGATTTCTGAGACTTTAGAAATTAAATCAAATAATTCAATCAACAGCAAAATTATATCCAATATTTTAAGAAATAAGAATGACAATATAATTTCCAAATGGAAATAACAATAATTATTTGTAAGAAGCCAACACTGCGTCACTTTCTCGAACTTCTGTCTTTCTCCCATACTATACCCCCCTTCATTCCTGTCATTCTGGCATAAACCTTCAGATGCACCGCACATTTTATGGCCATCTGCGATACACAGCAGATAACTACAAGATGAGCATCCTTCAACTTGACTCATTGTTTGTACTCATCAAACATAAATTAACATTATCTCTAATTTTCACAACTCCAAAATTTTAAAATCTTGAGAGATAATCTGATGAAAGCAAAAGAGTCTTCTCATTATTTTAAAATGTAATTTATGAAATAAGCGACATTAACATTTGAAATTTGAATGTCCTTAATTCCGAGGGAAAATATTTATTTATTTTAATAATATAATATTGACAATCAGTTGAAATAATTGTTATAAAAAAGAAAAAAATTGACAGTTTTAAAGACTGTTCTCAAACACTTTAAAGTTAGTGTAACATCTGATTTTCATTTGAGATCAATTTAAGAAGTCCTATGAACTATCATATTAACATCAAAGAATGAAGTAATAAAAGCAGTTTAGTTAGTGCATGTTAGAAGTTTGTGGTTACATTATAACAATGCAACTTGAAAACACATGCAAGTTACTTGATCGAAAATGTAGTCAAAGGAAAGAGCAAAAAAAGTCTTAGAAATAGGAGGATATTTTACAGTACAAGAAATAGCAAGCACCATAGATCTGAGAATTAAATAATAAATAATAAAATAATAATAAAATAATAAAATAATAAAAATAATTAATTAATAAAAAAGAAAAAAAAAAGAAAAGAAAAGAAAAGAAAAAAAAAGAAAAGAAAAAAAAGAAAAGAAAAGAAAAGAAAAAACACCCACAAACAAACAAACAACTGATTTCACATACTAATTCAGACTACAATTTTTCACTACTGTACAACTTCTAGTCATGCAATTATAAACTTACCACTTCAAAATTTTTGTAAAGAATGCCATAGAAGCAAGAATATGTAAAAGCTACACAGATTATATTTATGAATATCATGAATATATTTTATACCATTACCCGAATTCAATATAGAGAATGAAAACACACAAGATTAGGAAAATTTTTGTTAAAAAGCTGAAGATTTAAAATTAATTGAAATAAAGAAAAGCACAAATAATCAGGAAAGAATATTGTATGTCATTGGAATTTTTCACAAAAGAAAAGATCAGTAAAAGTCAAGTAAATGCTGGTGTTCCAATAAAAATTTGCAGAGATAGTTAATTTTTTCTTTCAATGTACACTAATTTCTCTTTTCTTCTATTTGCTTCAAATTTTATTAGAGATTCCTTTAATGTGAAATTGTTATACATTTATTTTTCTAATACAAAAACTCTTGTACTAATTTTCAGTTTGATGAAGTAATGATCCATGAATTAGCAAACCAATAATTACTTAATGTTTTATAATGCAAACTGCATTTCTTTATGAACACTAATGTTAATATATAGAGGTTGAAACCTTAATGTGCCCCATAAGACATAAAAATCATTATCAGAATCTTGAAGGTTATGAAGTTCACCAAGAAGGCAAAATTTATTTTTTATTAAAAGACAACTTTCTATCAATGAATTCAATTTATTGCAATCCAATGACATTTTTGCAATTGAAAATGTATGGTTTGTCAACTGAGAAGGAAGAATTCAAACAAAAATATCACAGGGAAGGACATGGACTTACTGAGTAACAGAATCAGACAAACAATGATGGCAATGATAAAATCACGTGAAGGTTGAATGATGCCTGACTCCAGTAGAACAAGTTCACAATTCAATCCAGTATATCGAGCAGGACAATGACACACATAACGACGTTCATCTTCATAATCTTCGCAACGGCCACCATTTTGGCAAGGCCTCCATTTGCACTCATCTTCATTAACACATGTCACACCTCGGATCCGGAAACCTTCATGACAGCTACGAGCCACAAAAAAATTAGACTGAATTTAATAAATGCTTTGATAACACTTCATACATACCGCAGGTGAGCCATCCATTGGAATCTGACCTTGCTATGAAAATACAATTAAAAATAAAAATAATTTTACAGCCTGCTACACTGAAAGTCAAAAGCAACGTACATAAAGCGTAGGTGGTTAATGCACCAAAATTGTTCATGCAACTGATCATGCACAAGAAGACATGTAAGAAAATACAAGAGAAATTGCCCATCTCCTTACTGAGGATGATAAGCAGACAAACGAGGATGGCTGCAAGTGCACCCATGCTCAGCTTCAGTGTTTGCCCCTCTTGGACAAGCTCACAGTTCTCTCCCCAGAAACCTTCCTGGCAGACACAGCGATATCGCAATTTGGGGTCTTGGTTGATGCAAGTGCCACCATTAAGACAAGGTCGTTCCAGGCACTCGTTCTTGTCCATGCAGCTCTTCTGGTCAGGTGTCAGAATGCGTCCCTCACCACAACTGTATGTACATGCAAATTTTACGGGTTTTTTTTCTTCCCTCAAATGATAGCCATAGTTTCAGTTGAGAACTTAGGATAACTTACCACCACATAAACATTCATTTTAAAAACAACCTAGATTAACTGTATTATTTGGTAGCAAATACAAACAAAAAAAAGGGAGTTTGAAAAAAGTTGAAGAGAATAATAAAAATTAATAAAGGCTATAAATTAGGCAAAGAAAAGTTAATAAAAATGAAATATCCAGAAAATAAAACAAATTTCTGTTTTTGTGGTGGTAATGATTTTCATTTAAAAGTGGCAAAGATAACTCCTTAAAATTACAGTACTGAATTCTACTTTATATAAAAATATTCTATAAACTCTAAAATGCCTACAGTAATCCATTCAAATGACACTTTCTGGCCACAATATAAATTCATAGTAATTTGCCATTTTTACCGTCATTTTGAAAGCAATTCAGACAGAAGCTATAGTTCATAGACAAGGAAATTGAGAAATGCTGAGAAATTTTCAGAAATGAACTACAGTGAAATCAAGGCTTTCCTCACACCAGGATGGAAAAATATAGCAAAACAAGTCACACAAAAACACTCAATTAGAAAAATTTCTTTTAAAACTTGTGAAATAAAGCTGAAAACAAAAAATTAAGTAAGATTTTTAGAAACGATTGCAAGCTAAATCAAGTGAACAGAGATAAAAGGAAAGAAAAGCCAATTCAGTTTAGTGAAAGTGAATTCATAAGAACACTACGATTCTGATAAATAACAAATTTCATAAAAATGAATATCATAGAAATAAATATATTTCAAAGAATTGTAGAGTTTAAGGGTTAATTAAGATAATTATTAATTCAAGTTCTTTAAAGTATAAAATATTCAGCTTCAAGAACCAGGGGTGAATCCACGGGAGAGTAATGAGTGCTATGGTCCTGGAACTGATATTTTTTTTTTATTATTTGAATTTTATTTTTTTATTTGAGACTAATAAACACAGAAATGAAAAAATAAACTAAAAACCTTTAGAATTATTCCAAAAAAATGAGTAAACCTATAACATAATCATGTGACAAGCAAATAGTGGCTGATGCACAAGCTTCGACACCAAGCAGCTTAACACAAGAAATCACAAACAATATTTGGGAGAAGGTGCTTGGCTGAGGAACTTGTGACTTTTCCATTTTATTATTTTAGTCAAGTGTGGGTTTTCATAATTTGCTCCTTTGAAGAATTACTATTTTGTTTTATAGCTCAAAACTGATTAATACAGAATTGTTTTAACTAAGAATTGCCAGTATTTTATGAACTAATAAATCATGAAATAATCTGGAGCCACCATTGACAACAACTACTTGTGTAAAAAAATGTTAAAAGTCTCTTAATATAACTCCCAAAATATGAATTTATGATTAGTGTCTTCAAACTAGTGGAAAAAGCTTAAGGCTAAAAGCTAAGAAAGGTAAACACTCAGTAATAATACACAAAAAATTATTCAAAAGCACAATCTCTTAATTAACATTTAATTTCCGCTCTGCATCTGCTGGAGCAATGAAACAAATGCAAAATAAAAGCATAAAGAAAACAACCCAACTGTAGGTCAAGCATTATTCATAAAAAATAAGCACATTACTTGAGTTTTCAGGGAATCAAAAATAACTAAGAGTATAAAAGGAGTGATGAAATTTCTTTCAATAGTACAGTTATATTATTTTGCACTGCAATAAGAGTGAAATGAACTTCTTGACACTATTTATAAATTGTAGCAAAATATGTAGCTTAACATGGTTAAGCATTACTTCAAACATACTGTCATTATGAGATTTAAATCATTTTTAAAATGTGCAAAAAAAAGAAGGAATATTAATAATTATTTATCTCCTACACATTATCTATAATAATAATAATATTGTTTTTTGTGACTGTCCCAAAAAAGCATTATTAAAATAAGCATATTAATAGTCTTAGTTCTCTGAGAACTACCGGGGGCACACTACTAACATGACAATAACAATAATTATTTTGAAAAAGACTATACATTAAATACAACAAAACTAATACTATACATCATTGAATCTAAAAATATTACATTTTTAAAATGTACTGAATGATGACAATAATAAAAGTTTAATTAAGGATTACGATCACCTTCCATGGGAATAAAGATCGTCAACAAGTAATAACAAAATATAACCATCTCAAATTACAAAATTGGAATAGAATTTTGAGATTGATAAGAAAAATTGAATGTAAATACTCACGTGCACTCATATTCATTCCAAAGATCCACACATTCAAAAGGATCAGGGCAAATAACATTGGCACATGGATTATTTGAAGGGCAATTTCGCTCTAGGTTTCGTGCCATAGTAGCTTGTCCCCATTGGGTACCGTTCATTGCAGGAGGTAATGGTAAATGTTTGCCTTCAAGTCTAATATCATCCAAACATCCTTTAAAAAGAAGTACAAATCATAATAACAATGCATCCAACTTCTTTGATGGTTGGATTTTTTGGAATTTAATCTCTACTCACCCTTTTGATAGTCAGCGTATACTTCAAAGGTACGCACACCAGTATATTCAGCTTTACCTCCTGCGTAAACACCTTCCTGTTTGTCAACTAAAAGCCATTGATGGCCTTCAAAGTTGAAAGTCTCATTGTATCGTCTGCCTTCACCACCATCTAATTCTAGAATTGCTGCAGAACCGTACCTTGAGACCTAAAGGAATAAATATATCTTTTTTATTATCCTGAGACATTTTGATAATTACAAATAAGGCCTATAAATATTTGTCTCCTGAGCAAACCTTTGCTGTGTGCCATTGGCCATCATCAACTGTAACTGCACTAAGCCAGAGGTCCTTTTCTTCTGTGCGTAAGCTATTTAAGTTATACCGGAAGTGCAGACGGCTGTCCTTAATCTGCAAAATTACAGAGGTAACATTTTTAACTCACAGAATGAATAACTACATAACATAGAGTAATATACTCAGAAAAAATTATTTTCATACCTCCAGAATACCGTACTCTCTATTGTGCTGATCTGACACTCTAAATAACTCTCCATGCTCTTCTCGTGTTCTAAAGCGCAGTTGCATTTGGGTTGAGAAACGATCAGGCTCAAAAGACAGAGCATATTTAACATAACTCTGAGGTTTAAAAGTTGTAGGTGTGGTTGGACTGAGGCAGGAGGGACCTGTCCATCCAGGCTTACATTGGCATCTAGCTTCTGAGAAACTGCCAACACATTGGCCATGCTCCCAGCAACGCAATGTTGACTCTTGGGTATTGCAAACTTCTTCTGTTTGTGGACAACCAGCAACACTGTTTCTCCACAGACCAGGTGATGCAAGATCGTAAAGCTGTACAAAACAAATTTTTAAGTTTTTTAAATTTTCAATTAATTGTTTGACTTTCCCATTTTAGTGAACTTTTATTTAGAGTATTTAAAATATACCTTGCTATTATGGAACACATTTTTGATACACCCATCAAATCCTTTGCCATTAGGCATCGTGTGCCAGTGGAAATGTGTTTGATCAAATGGTTCCACATACAAGCCTCCAAGTTGGAGAGGTGCATTGACATTGAGATATTCATTAAATGGTGGGACCGTACCACTTGACTGACAACTTTCATCATCAAACTCAGGTGGAGATCCATCCTCAAGTTCAGATATATCAGCAGATTTACAAAAGTCTACTACCAGCTTCACATTCTGTTAAAAGAAACATCACATTATTATATTAGTTAATATAAACTATGAAGACAGTTTATAGCTATGTTTACATTCATTAATTTATTCACAGGTTATAGTATTGTGGGTTACATTGTAATTTGTCATTTCATGCCAGAATTGCAAGGTGAAAACATCCATGACTTTTGTGGGATTAGACACCAGAATCTTTTGCTTCATGCAGAGCATTAGCTATTGCAACTGTCTGCACTACACAGGTTGATCACATTTATATATTAACATGATTATTCCAGAATTTACTCACTTCTGTATCCCAAAACACATCTAATCGATGCCATTCTCCATCATCCAAAGTTTTCTTCGTTTTAACTCTCAGTTCCAATGTTCCCGAGCCAAAATCAATCAGTAACCTAGGCATACCTTTCTCCAACTCCAATGAAATGAAGTCTGAAAACCAAATGAATTACACAATGATCATCATGTTGTTTTGATTAATTATTTTTTTCACAAAAATGAAATGAAGCAATCACCTGAAACAAGAGTTTCATCTGTCTCTGGAGGCACAATAGGACCATTGTACAGAAGCATCCCATCAGCTTTTCGTGTGATGAATTCTAAACTGAGGTGGGAATTATCACACATGTCTAGAGGAGAATACCAAGCAAAACCATTTCCACGGAAACTTCGAGATATTTGCTGACATCGTGGACCATTGTAACCACTAGGACATGAACAACTGCAAAAGCACATTGCATAAATTAGTAAAGATCCCTTCAACTTGCAGTGGGAAGGGAACCAACAAGAATTACAAATTTATTTCTCACCTGAGTCCATAACGACCTTCTACACAACGTCCACCATTATGGCAAGGACTAGACCGACAGGATTCACTTTTGCTGAAATTTCGTGCTCCACATGTGCATTCAGGGATAACATCTACTCGCACTCCAACAAGAGATGTTTTGTTGGCATTAACCATATAGGGCAAATTACTTATATCTAATGTATTTGTACAACTGCCTTCACACATCTGATTTTCATATAAACATTCATCAATGCCCACCATAGTAATATTAATGCCAACATCTTTTTCAATCTAAAACAATATATTTGTGTAGAGTACATATTAATTATACAAACCATTTAAATGAAATATAATTTATATACTGCATTCATTAAATTCAATTGACATGAAGGTTCATATTCCTAGGAGATTGAAAGAAAGTCTAGAAATAAGATTAAAAAATCTGAATAACCAAATAACTCAAGATACAAATAACTCAATACTTACATCTTCACGATGCATAAGAACTACTCCATTGAGACGTACAGGTTTATGGTAAGGTGAACCATGAGCAGAGAAACGCACATCAGTCACAGGCGGATGTTTGCGTCGTAGTTGCACACTGAACACATCTATATTCTCCCGATCAGTATTAAGTAAGTCAGCAAGTTTGTCTCGGAAACGTTCTGCTTTGCTTTTTTGTACATTCTGTGTCTGTGGAAAAGAAGGAAGAAAATATGAAACATTGAACTGTTAATAAACTGAAAATAAGAAATCAAGTGAAGAATATGATAAAATCCAATAAGCGGGACTTTATACTGTACCTTGTAATTCCACACTCTAATGAAGTCTTCATCTGTAATCCCAGCAATTCTCACAGAGCCAGAGTTTATCACAGCTTCATGAGGAATTTCTCTGACTGTTACTGTGACATTAGCTGGTACATCCGTTTGTGTATGCTTCCTGTCATAGACTTTGAACTTTAAATTATACCTGAAAAGAAAAATGAAGATATTTAAATACTGTAATTACCAATATATTAATTAAAAATTGGGGGAGGGAGGGGGAGGAGGGCTTGTCCTTGCATAGATTTCATGGTACAACATTAAACAAATCATAAGATTATCTTTTGATTTTTCTCAGTCCTTGGCTTTAACCATTTAAATGTAGAGACTAGGTAGTATTCCAATGCAGGCGAGGGGAAATGAGATGTCTGCATCATCGCATTAGCGGATAGCTAGCTCAGTGCAGCATTAACGGCTCTTTATCATTACATAGCTTACCACAACAGAAGGGAAAATTCCGTGACATTCAGATATGGGGAACTGTTCAGTGAGATGAAAGGAACATATCTTAAGATGGCATTCTGCAATGAAGGGTTAAGAAAATAATTGACTTACCTTCCATCCGGTGTACCATGTTTCATAGTTATCATTCCAGAATCTTCATTAAGTTTGAAATGTGTGTGTTCTGTTTGTTCCCAATAAAATTTCTTATCTGGAAGATCCCAATCATCTAAATCATAGACATATACTCGTCCTATTTCTGTATCAGGAGCCTGACCCTGTAATAGAAAAAAAAATTTAAAATTTTGTTTGTGAAAACAAATGAGCCTATTTGATCATAAATCACAACACAGTAGCATTTCTTACCATGTAATTGTAAACGAATATGTCTTTTGATCCTGGTTGCATTTTGTTATCATTTACATCACCAATGACAACAGTAAGAGTGCTAGTGCCAGACATAGCAGGGTTACCAGAGTCTTTGATTACAATGGGGATGAGATATTCTTTTTGTTGCTCACGATCAAAGGTCCTTAATGATGTAACTACAGCCATGCCATCACCATTAGCTCCCTCTGAAATTAGAAAAATGGATCATGATTTTTAACTCAAGCCTTCCCAAAATGTTTTTAAACAAAATATTTTATACAGGATACTCACTCTGATCATGTTCAACTTTAAATGATGCTCTGATTATATCATCAGCATTAGGGTCCATGCGGAAAGTGAACGGAGGACCATTACTCTTTGACCTATCATCATCGTCTGTTGCTAAGATTTCAACAACTTTACGTGGAGCAACATGTTCTGGAAGCACAGGTCTATATTCTTTTAAGAAAGTAGGAGCATTGTCATTAATATCTTGAACTATTACAGTCAGAGTGGCAGTTGCTGTTTTTGGTGGAACTCCATCATCTATTGCAAGAACTTTCACCTAAAAATAGAAATAAAATTAGAATGATTTACTGATTTGTTAATAACTACTTTTCCTACATAGATGAGTGCAATAATAAATTACCTGATGTCTAGGCGTCTCTTCACGGTCTAAATTACGTTGAATGGAGACGGTACCTTCTTGGTTTATTGAAAATTGTCTCTTACGATCACTTGTTCTGTCAATAGCATACTTCACTTTGCTCTTTCCACCTTGGTCAGGATCAGTAGCTTTAAATGTTTCCAGTGATTTTCCTACTTCGGCATTCTCATAAACTGACACCTCAATGTTAGGCCTTTCAAACTGGGGTTTATTATCATTAATATCACGTAGTTTCACAACTACCCAAGAATAGGCAACATGGTATTTGTCGTTGTCATTATCTTCACCCTAAAATACAATATTTTTAGTACATGAAGTGTCTAAAATTTTCTTATGCAATTTACAGGACATTTATTTATAAATGTATAACTTACCTTATCATTGACTTGAATACGGAATCTAAATCCATTACTCTGAAGTTGATCTTCATAATCCAGTGGTTGAACAATTTTTAAAGATCCTGTACCATCATTATTTCTAACCATAGTAAATTTATCAGCACCATAACCACTATTTTCTATTACCTTTAAAAAAAGAGCAATACGAAAATATAGTAAATATGGTATTGGAATAATCACGTCGAAGGGAAAGTCTTTAGGTTGAAATTCTGGACTTACCTTGTACTGGAATTTATTGGTCTCATCCTCATCATGGACTGTGACAGTTAGGATTGGGGTCTCAGGGAGATTTGAGCCATCAGTTTCATCCACTTCAGTGAACCATTCATCCTTGGTAAACTGTGGCGGCATGTCGTTAATATCTTTAACACGTATCGATGCCGTTCCAGTTCCTATAGAACATTAAAAGTTTCTTATATTAAAAGTAGCAATTCAAACCTAAGGGAGATACAAAATTTTATGACCCAAATAACTAGATTTGGATTGTCAGGTTTCCCAGTAATTTCAAATTCATTATGAAAATTTACAATAATGCGTTTCTTATATTGCTGGGTAAAGGACCAATAACTTGCAACAAAGTTAATACCATTGCCTAGTAGTTATCTTCACTTATTTTTCATGAAAACATACATTGATGTTATACTATAAAGGGTGATACATACCTTTTAACCCCCCTCCATCCATTGCTACCACTTGTATAGAGTAGTCTGGTGTACGTTCACGGTCAAGACAGCACACTGCTGTTTTAATGACTCCTGTCTCAGATTCAATTTCAAAAATTGGTGAGCCAGTCTCTTCTTCAATAACATTTTTCTCAATTGAGTAGATAAGTCGTGCATTGCTTCCTTCACTTGGGTCATCATAATCAACAGCTGTCATGGTCATCACAACCATTCCTGGAAAAAAAAAAAAAAAAAAAAAAAAAAAAGTATTTTCAATTCACATGTGACCATATGTAACATAAATTTCAGGCCCTTGTTTTGGGGTTTCCTTATAGGAGGCAGAACCAGTAAGTTTTTAAAAAGAATCAGGGTTAATGAAGGAATTTTTTGAATTCACATGATTCCAACTCTCCAAAAGAACAACAAAGAATTATGGAAAAAAATCTTTGAGTAGGTGCAGGTCAATGAAAAGTTTAAGAAATAAAAAGTAAATTCCTATTAAGCTTCAATGATTAAAAAATGAAAAAATATGAAAGGACTGTTATTTTGAAATTTAAAATTTATAGAAACTAGAAATATGATGAGTGATCTATTCTTAGTTAAATTAAAATCTTATAAAAATTGAAGTTCGAATTAACAATCTAAAATAACAGATGTTTAAAATTTGGAATAGTGGGTACGAATGGATTATTTGTTTTAAGGGAGAAGTCAAACATGAGGAAAACAAAAATGATCCATTTATATTTGTGTGATGTTGGAAATAACATCAAAATTCTCTTCTAACTAGAATCAATTTTTGTGAAATATAGGGGAGGGTGGCTTCAGAGGTGGGCTAAGGACATTTCTTGAAAATTTAGAATGAAAAAATGTTTTTGAATATTTACAAATGAGCTTCAAAGTGACGAATTATTCCTGAATTCAAACTATTTCTAATAGAAAAAGTAACGCTAGTGTAAAGATTTATAAAAGCATAGTTTAGATGTATTTGTGTTCATCGAAAAATTCAAAAGCTGAAATATGCAAAGTGAAAATGTTTAAAATAACGGTCAATACCACAAATACATCTAATTAAAATTGTTTACTTCGTTTTTCCCCCAAAATGTTCACCCTTGCTTATTTGTGAAGTCACTCTGGAGGAAGTGCGCGATACGGTTCCCGCTGCCCAGCACGTACCTGCGGTGCCGTTCTCGGTGACGTTGCCGAAGTACACGCCCTGCGGGAAGATGGGCGCGTTGTCGTTGATGTCCTTGAGGTTGACCTGCACGTCGGCGTAGCCCACCAGGCCCTCGCCGCCCTCGTCTTGGGCGAACACGGTGAACCGCCATTGCGGGCGGCCGTTCGGCTGGTCGCGGTCTAGCGGCTGCGAAACCACAAGGCCACGCGGTTCAGTTTCAGAGCGGGCAGAGACACACGTCAGTAAGGACATCTCTATTAATATTTTTGAAATAATAATACTTGTCAAGTGTTTAGTTTGAAATTAAAAAAGAGCGAGTATTCACAACATGAATATTCTCTTATAATGAGACGAGATCAATACATAGTAAATGTAGGAGTCTAATTGCAAAAATAAATAAATAGATAAATGTGGCTGCTCCCCCCCCCTCGGATCCGACACGCATATCCACCCTTCCCTGTTTCAATATACGACATCCAACACTAGAGCTCAATACACCGATGGGCGTCGTCATCACGTGAGATGTCAGGTTGTACACAAAGAAGGCTCCGATTAGAATACTTAAAGCAATATCCGTTAATAATTAGACAAATCAATACAATTATAATAATATATTGATTCCCTACTCAAACGGGTCATTATTGATATTTTAACAAATGTAGTGCAATAAAATGATATCAAAGTAGATGAGTTTTGGTTACAACCGCACCGTGTCATTACAATCGCACTCTTGGTGGTGTCCATGAATGGTACACCACTTCTAGATTTCGAAGCAAACGATCCTAATGTTTCCGACGTTTCAATCTGCGGAATTCAGATTATTAAAGAGTCGACACGATGAGAGTCCGAAAGGACCAAAACAAATGATATAGATGTACCTCTCGTTAACGTTCAAAGAATATTCAAAATCACTTGGTAGTTCAGAGATACGCTGGAAAAAGTTTCGCATCACATGATTCAATACACAAATGGTTCAACACATGAAGATTGCGCCAACCAACAGAATGCTTAAGTGTTCGTAACACTTCAATTTTCGGAGCTCAGATGAAAAATACTCGCCGCTTAACAAGCGTTCAAAGAAACGAACACTACGGTTCTTAATTGAGATGCTCTCTGAAAGCAAAATAGGGTCCAAAATACCTTTGTCGTTCAAAGGAGAAAAGCTAGCAGCGTAAATCGAAGCAGCATCTGCAATGTGATAAACCGAAGGTAACAAAAGAGCAAACCTCAAACAATAATTCTGCAGAAATTTTATTAAAGGAACGAAGCCGCTCGTACAAACACACCTATTCCAAGGCGAGTGGCAATTCAGATGCTAGCAAAAGCGCATCGGTGGGGTGTGAAAACAGGGGTCTCTGTTCATTTAGTCAGAACACCGGTGAAATGAACGCAATCTGATTTGCTCTGCGGACAAGATGATTAAATGAAAAGCAATACGCACATGTACGCACCGCCCAGTGAATAACGCCAAACGAACATGACGTAAATGACCAGCATTGTTGTCACCGCTCTCTTCCGGACCTGGGTCAACGGCGTATCGAAGTGACACGTGCCGACAAAGAGTGAATTATGGGGGCAGAAATTTATTTAGCTATCCTTTTGTATCGGGGGAACAATCGAACGCCACTACGGCCTGCCAATAAGTGTATTGGCCCAGTGAATTAAATCGATCCATCTTTTCTTCGGGAACACAAGGCCCCTAAATCAAAGACGGAGACACTATTTTACGAGCGTGAGGTCCCGGCGGTTTTGTCTCGGGGATCTGACCTCCCGGCGAAGACGACAGAGTGCGGTGGCGGCGTCGCGCACGCCGCGAGGCGTCGGGGGCGGGGGCGGGGGCGGGAGAAAGCGCGGAGGCGGCGAGAGGAAGCGGGGAGCGCCCATCACAAGCAAATATTGGCGGCAGCGCCCTCGCACCATCTATCACGTGCGCCGCCATTGTCGTGCGACCGCCGCCATTGTGTTGGCGACAAAAGCGCCGCGCGCGCCGCGCCCTCATCAGAGACGAGGAGGAGCTCTGAATCACGAGATTTATTTGCTATTATGATCCCCATAAAAACGCGCTAATGCGATAAGTTATTCAGGCGGCCCCACTCCTCTCTCCCCGCCCGCCTCGAGGGAAAACGAAACGTCGCGGAAAGATTAATCCACGACCCTCTCCCCTCCCGGTCTTCGGGTTCTTGTCCCACTCCATACCACGCCCCCGCGCTCCTCAGCAACTCGACTCGGGACTTGCAGTCACAGCCCGTGCAACGCCTCTCCCCCTTCTCCACGCACCATCTGATTTTCTCTCCCTCTGTCTCTTTCTCTCCCCGCAAGCGAGGAGTTTGTCTCTCGTTCCTCGTGGTAAATATCAGCTAATTTTCGGGGTATCGCGACGGAAATGACGCGGGATTTAGAGACACGCGCGGCGGCCGCGGCGGAGGCGAACAACAGCGCAACGCAACGCGGCGCGAAGCGGAGGCGCGCGCGGCGGATGATAAATCGGGCCTCGTGGGACAACGACGGCGCGCGGCGGCGGCGGAGGCGGCGGCGGCAGCGTCGCTGCGCGTATTGTCCGAGCCCCCGCGCCGTCTGCCCCGACAGGGCTCAACAGCACCTCTGCTCCCTGCGCAGGCACGCCCCCCCCCCCTGCGCGCAGATCATTGGCGCAACAACCGCTTGAACTAATTGCGGTGGATTTGTGCAGGGGAGCAGACGATATTTCTAGTGTGTGTGGTGTGTGTGTGGTGGTGGTGGTGGTGGTGGTGGTGGAATGTGTGTGTGTGTGTGTGTGTGTGTGTGTGTGTGTGTGTGTGTGTGTGTGTGTGTGTGTGTGTGTGTGTGTTGAGGAGGGAGCTATAGATGGAGTGTTCAGTCAACTTAATGTTTTCTCATAAAAAAAATTGTTCATTTATATTGAATTTAAAATTTAATTTTAGTTATTGATTTATTATTATTGTTATTATTATTATTATTATTATTATTATTATTATTATTATTATTATTATTATTATTATTATTATTATTATTATTATTGTCCGATTCAACTCAGATATTGAATGTTTTTCAATACTAGAACACGAGAAAAAATATATTTGTGAATATATGTCATCCAGCCCCATGATTGAACCACTGAATACGTGCTAAATGTTGTGAATATTTTCTAAGGAGAGCTGCCTTCGTAATTTTTCTCATAGCAATTCAATATATTATGTGCCATTTTTCCCAGGCCTTTAGACTCATTGTTAGCTACTTCTCTGAATTCGGCCCTGCCTATGGATCCAGAAATACTCTAGGTACCTACGCAGGACAGTGTTGAGCAGTGCAATCTTTAGTGCTGCAGTCGCATTAATGATTAAGGGGTTTAAGTGTTTCATCAGGGTCTTTTCACGAATAAAAATAATTCATTTTATTAATAATAATAATAATTATTATTAACGACAACTCGTTAAGATGTGCCGAGTCGGTTGTTTTGTTTAATTGAGGGGCTTCAGGAGTACTACGCGGTGAACTCATTGGCTCTTCATAACTGATAAACTCGACCCTCAAGACAGATAATGTCGCTACTTTAAAGTGTCTTTTCAATTTTATACTCAAGTAATTGATTGCACTGTTTTAAACGAACATAAGGTGAAAATTCTCCAGAATCACCTGCTTCAGTATTCCGGATCTGGTTCTGCAGATATTTTGGTAGTAGAGTCAGTATACTTCGAAAATTTAAAATGTTTGCTCCGACGAAAGAACTTTAAAAAATAAAATTGATTTGTACGACGGTATTATACATATCTTTATATTTTTCTTGATTCGCCCAGATAGGAATAACGTGAACGGCTAACGCATGCCCCAGAATCATATATCATGCTTTTGGCTGTTGAATTTCGAGATGGAGGGAATTGATTTAACAATTTCCGTTTGTAAACGGATCATGCTTCGCAGAGTACACAGACAAACATTCATATATATACACACTAACACACATGACCAAGTTCAGCTGAACTCGCAGCCTTTTCAACCGGGACGCTACGACCCTCTCGCCTTAACAGTTTCACCAACTCCGGTCGGCACAACTTCCAGTTTTATACGCTTTACTCCCCTCAATATTTCTTCCTCCTTTTGCAAGTGAGGGTATTTAATATTGCAGCCCTGATTAAGGAAGCAGAATATTTATCGAAGTGTTCGCTAGGATACTCGGTGTCCCCTAAACAGTCAAGAGAAATGTCGCAGAAATGTTCGCGTGCACTTTCGTTCTGTTCACGCTCCTCAAAATTTGATGCTAAGAGACAGGGTCCAATGTGATTGGGCTTTGCTGCAATTCGATTTGTCACGCGATATTAGCCTTACGGTTTGTTCCGCTGCACTGGACTCAAATGATAAAATCATAAAGTGTTCATTGTACCCAAAAAGGATTCATAATTTGCGAATGAAACACGTTTAAGAAAATGATGTTTGCGGCATTGTAAAAAAGATTTGAGGTTCTAGTTCGTTTCATCCACCAGATAATCACATATATGTGAGTTCTAGTTGAAAAAATAAATTAATATTGTGAGAGTTAAAACTTCTGTTTCTGATTTTTGGAAAATTATGCAATTGTTTTCATTATTCAACATAAATATTTTTAGATTATGTTCAATTTGAGCTATACAAAGGAGATTGAAACATATTTAAACAGTCAAATTGCTCATCACTACTTTGACTTTCCCAATCCACGATTCGTTCACGAATGAAATAATTGATCACGAAAATGTACACGTACTCGCGAAATCCCGGGAAGTAACAGTATAATTTACGGACACGGGAGAAGAGTAAGACACATAATCCTGAAACATAGTCCGAGCTGTTTGATTACTCTCTTCGTTTCATGTCGATAGTTTCAGTTTACTAACCGCCCGGGTTTATGATCCACACGTAACGATGCAAATCCCGAAGGCGAATGTCCTGTCATTATCAACTACCGATTCATTTCCATTAGTTCCCCAACACAACTATCCTGTATGTGTTTGAATACTGTGTATCTTCCCAGCGGGATTGAATGTAACAGGGTCTGTAAACGCGTGTTACAAGCAGAGAGTTAATGTTGATGTATTTGGTCCGAGATCGATACTTTAAAAATATATTTAGACAGAGCTTGCAAGATGCTTTGATTTTCAAATTATACGACCAGTATGTGACTTTGAAAACTTAAAAAGCATAAAAACTGTATGTCAAAAATTTAACAAGAGTAAAATTCGAAGGTAAACCGCAAAAATTAACTTTCGCTTTGAAATGATTAAAGAAATCTCGAGAGGTGAAGGTGCTGTCGAAGAATTGCGTTCTAAATTAATAGACCCCAGGAATTGTATGTGGTCACGTTTAAACGAGATTTATAAGGAATTTTTAACTGTAAGTTGAGAATCACAAATGGGCATCGCCGATCATCATTCTTTAGTAGATGTAATACGAAGCTTTGTCCAAACACAAACCATGTCGAATATAGACGATTAAACCGGAAAGATCATCAGTACATGAAACATTTTAGAATGATAAAGAAATTCATTATATTTACCGTTTACCTAGTTATTTTTTTCAGAATATGGAATATATGTTCAGAATATTTTTTCAGAGAATGGCACATACCTATTTGTTTTTCATAACCTCATTTTCATATAACAATAGGCGAGGAACCTTCGATATGGAACGTGCATACATGGTAGTACGTAGGCAAGTGCATAGCTAATGCCATTGGTCGAGGACGTCGGTGGTGCCTTAGGCTGGGCTCATGAGCTTGAGCCTTGAACGAACAAACCGGTTCGTGAGTGTCCGTTGGCGTAATTGGACGCCCTGAACACCGCAAACTAGGCGCCCCACCCGCGCGGTTCGGGGCGCTCCAACCCTGCGGTTCTCGGAACGTCAATGCCAGCGCCAAGCGAAGGCGGATCGAACACGCGCTGTGTACACTCTCTGGCCCAAACCTCCGCTACTGGCGCGTTCATTTCACGAACGTCCATCTGTACTGGAACGCGGGCTCTCGAGCTGGGGATGCAGAGGGCGATTTGCTTGTTCGGGATTTGCTTCGCACTCAGGCGTGTACCTGGCTTTAGACAACGTCGTCGTTGAGGTCGGGGGGGGGGGGTGCGAGGGGGACGGGAGGGGGGGACCTCAAGCGTGACGTGGCGCCCCCGAGGACGCGTCTCCCGACGGGTCCCGCCGCACGTCAGCACAGCGCTGCACCCGGCGAGGATTCCGTCAAGACAAGCTGCGACGGAGGCGAACGGGGAAGTGGGAGTAGGGAGTCTGACGAGGAGACAGTGGTAGCGTCTCAAAACGAAGAGATGAAGTGCAATGACGAAGAATCAGGTGAAGAAGAACACCTACTGGCGATTTATCGGCTTCGGAGGAGACGGCGACGGTTAGAATATCAAACTGTTATACCCGAGTTCGCCGGTTCAAATCCGTCTGAAATCCTTCATACACCTTCCTTCGGAGAGGACGTAAAGCCGGCTGTCCCGTGTAGATTTACTGCATGTCCCTCAAACCTCAAAGAAGCATCTGAGCTAAAATCTAATCACCTGTTTCGCCACCCGAGTGATACCTTCTTTCGCTGCTAGATGGCGACTGGAGCATAACGAAATTTGCTTGGTCAGGTGGAAGAGGAGGCCTGATGGCCTGTGACATGATCTATCATTTCACGTTAGCACCTCCTTGGGGCAAGTAGTAAGGCTGGTGAAAACATTGTAATGGGCGGAATAAGAAAGGCCAGAGAGGCTTTACTCAAGAGATGCTGATGACAGTAATTGACAGATGGCAATTCATATTAAAACTTCAAGCAGGTAGAGAGGGTCTCAAAATGAAGTAGAATATTGTGTCAGGCGAATGATACGAAGCGGAGCGAACGAGGGGGCAGAGAGAATGGAGTCGCAAAGCAGAAAGAAACCACAACTGGGTGGGCGTGGTCGCTTGCAGAGGGGGTAGGAGCCAGGCCAAGGACTCTCATCCTGGAAGTGGAAGAAAGCAGTGACGGAGTGGAAGGCAGGAGCGAACGGAGCTACAACCTGAGCTCTGCTCCCGCTCCTGCACCACCACCACCACCACCACGCCGCTGCCGACCTCTCGTAGAACATTGGAAATCGCATTAAAACCTCATAACTAAAAATATTTTTCTCTCTGAGTGGTCCCGGACGTCGCAAATGTACTGTTATTATTCTTCAAAACAGCGCTGCGGGCGAAAAGAACGTTTTCCCGCGACGAAGAGAATACAAGTTGAGTGAGAGAGAGAAAAAGAAAGAAAAAAAAGCGGCCGCGATATTTCATTCCCTTCCCACAACATCGCGGGAGCCGTCATTCACTTCGAGCTGCCAGAGTTGCGACGGCTTAGTTTACGGCAATAATCGCGCGACGCTTCACCTGCCAGTTGCGACGGCGCGCCCACGGACACGAAATGGATTCAGAAGCGGCCATTTGGAAACCTCGTCGCCGCGGCGTCGTTCCGGGTGACGAGCCGACGTTTTGCGTGAATTTTACGACGCGATGGAGGTAGCTAGATTCGGGATAGACCCACAACGAGGGAATAATGAGACAATGAGATGTGAGAGCAGGAACGCAGAAGAGCGTAGAGAAATGGGAACGATGAGGAAGGTTGGTTGGGAGGCGTACCTGTCAGTTTCCGAACAAGATTCAAGCGACGGGTGTCTAAAGGCGCGAGTCCATCATCACAAAACGCATTCGGCGTCGAACCATTTGTTAGTCGCCCCGAGACCACCTCATTAGAAGCGTTGAGCCGAACTTCCGGGGAACATCGCAAGGCCCGGGCGTTGGGGTTGAGCGGAGGGAGTGACACGAAGGGAGGGGTGGGGAGAAGAGGCAAAAGAAGAGGAGGAAGGTCGAACGGAGCCGCCAGGCACACCCGGCGTCGTCGATAATTAGGCGTCGCCCCGATGGCGACGCGCGCGAACGCCTCCTTATTTTAATTAGTCGCTCGTAGGCGTCGGCGTCGGTCGCGCCCACCGAGTAAGTAATAAGAGCGCAGGGCGGGGGCGAGGGGCGAGGGCGGGGGCGGGGCGAGGGCGTGGGCGTGGGCGGAGGCCCAGCGTCCTCGCGACAGCTGGCCCGCCTTGCATCGGCACGCCTCGCACGCCCCCGTGGCGGCGCGGCGAAGCGCGTCTCGCCTCGCCTCGCCGTTATGCAAATGGCGCCGGCCGAGGTCCCAGCCCTGCCCCGCCCCACTTTTCTCCACCCTCGACCCGCCCTTCGCCTGCCCTCGTCGGTTCCAACTCGTCACGCCCCACCTCTCTCCATTCCCCTTCCGCCCCGCCATGACTCCTTCCTCTCCGCTTCGCCATACCCGGATTCGCTTCCCCTCCCCGCCTGCAAACACGCGGTTACGGCGACCGCAGAGCGCGACCCGCTGCTAAATACCCTTTTACCCCCCCCCGTCCCGGAGGAGACCTCCGTCGCCATGGCACCCGGAAACGGCTTCTCCGGAGGCGATCGCCTCGCGCCGATTGTTTCCCCACGGCCTCCCAGATGAAATCTGGTGGCCCATATTCCACGGCCGATAAAGGCTCGTGCGAGAACCCCCCCCCCATGCAAACGGGCCATGCCGGCGCCAAATCGGAGCATGCGTATCAGGGGTTGGTAGACTTTACAACAGGGGTTCGAAGACACTTGAATCTGAACACGAAAGGGAAATGAAATGAACAGAGATACAAATGAGAGCACTTAATATCGGCAAGAAATTGCCATAAGGTATCAGGTAAAATAATTACGCATGAACTATTATTATTATTATTATTATTATTATTATTATTATTATTATTATTATTATTATTATTATTATTAATGATATCCATTGAAGATTAATTTTTTTTATCACTATCATGGCAACTTCAAAACCCAAACATAATGAGTTATAGAACCTGGCTGGTGTGTAAAAAATCTATTTGTACCGGACTCACAATTTTCGTAATGTTCCAATCATTGATTGGAAAGCTCATTTAGCGATCTCCCATAGCAATGACATAAAACATTAAAAAAATAAATGTGAGGAGCTTCTTCGCAATAACGAAGAAATAATTGAAACGTATAACTATGCTTATCCGTGTTAATAAATATGCGTTAATTTTAAAATTGAATTAATTCAATATCCTGATTTCATTAATTCCTTTTTTGTGTCACTGTTTCCTGCTTAGCGACTCGGAAATAAGTCAGCAGATAGACATTATGAACCAAAGCACAAGTTGTAGATAATTATCCAGGTCCTTTCCCCCCCCCTTTGAGCAATAACATCCTATATGGGAATCTCATTACGTGAGAAATGTTATCTTTCGAGAACGAGGGAGCCTGGAGCCGCTATTTGCTCAGCCCTGGGTCATCTAATGCGCTCGCCGATCTTACAGTATCAGAAGGACGCAATATCGCCTCAAACGACGACGTCGGCGAGAGGGGGGGGGGCGGGGCGCAGCGGCGACGGGAAGTCAGCACCACGTTGCTGCAAACGCTCCGGCTGATTCCGCGAAATTGCTCTCCGGATACACAAGGAGATTATTGGAGCGCGGCTGATATTACCCTCTTGATATTGAAGCGGCGACATCGCAAATCACCCGGAGCACTGGGTCGCGGTTTGTGTCTTGCAAGACGACCTTCGAGAGGATTCTTTGAAAGTCAATGTTCCTTCGTGTTCCTGTGCGGTCAGGCGAATGCTTTTGAGTAGTGCATCCTCTCGATTCACAGAGAAGTCAAGCGTAACATTTCCTTCAAAATTTCCACGCCGATACCTTCTTATTAATATTGCAAATTATTCGATGATATTAATGTAACAAGAACCACAATAATAATAATAATAATAATAATGATAATAATAATAATAATAATAATAATAATAATAATAATAATAATAATAATAATAATAAAATGTATAATATATCAGGTAAGCGCCAAAGGTTCGGAACTTAGGATATCTAAAAGGTGGTTGTGGATTGGATTAAAAACTAAGCGAGCGTGTAAATCTTTCAATGGTGCTCAGTCTCCAAAGGCCTGCCGGGGGACTGTGGGTCGAAAGCAACTGTATGTGACATTTTCAATGCGCAGACTCTCCGTAGCCGTTACAGACAATCAAAAGACGACACACACGGGCGTCAGAGGGCAGCAAGGCGTGTTGTGGCTTAAATGCGATTTAATCCTCTTAATTTTAATTTAAAGTTATCAAGTATCCACGAGATATCAACTTCAAAATTTAAAAAATTAAATATAATAAATAATTCACTAGACACATATATTGTAAAGTACAACACAAGATGGCGCCGAGTTCAACTCCACGTGTTTAAACCTTGATTCTTGCTGCCACTGAAGATGGGATACAATTCCCAAAACACGTGGTTCGTTATTTTTTTATAATATTAAATATATTCTCAAAAAACTTTGTGGTTGATATATTCTGGATCCTTAATCATTTGGAATTACCACAATATCTCTGCTATCACCACGGAATTTAATTTAAAGGCTTAATATTTTCAATATTTTTTATATCCTCCTTGCGGCGTGCTGAGGAACTCACCTTGAGCACGAAGATCTCTCCAGTGGTGCGGTTGATGTCGAACTTGGAGTTGGCAGGGTTGTCGGGGTCGATGCCCTGGCCCGTGAGGAAGTACACGATGTTCTGCGGCCGGTCCTTGTCTCCGTCCGTGGCGGTGACCTGCGGCGCCAGAAAGGCAGGTCAGCGTCGTCGCCGTGAGGGATAGAGACGTCGGCCCCCCGGCCCGGAGCCGCTGTCGCTGTCTCCCGATATGGAAATGACTTCGTTTCGATGCAAAAATATGCGCGATATTTTTTTCCCCCCTAGCCGGGGATATATTTTAAGTTCCAGCTTTCTTTTATAAGCCCTTCATAAGCATTAGTAATCCCGGGCTTCTCGGATCGCTCGCTTTTGTGGAGGCGGACGGAAGCAATTAAGGATAATTAGAAAAGAGGCGATTTATTGAGAATACTTCCCCCCACTGGGTCCCTGCAGAAGGGAGATGGATAGCAGGGCGGTGAGCAATTCCACTTAAGATGGAAAATAATCACTTACTTATCGGAAAAGTATGCTCGTTCATGAAACACGGGTTCCCCAATCTTTTATGCGGTTGAGTTTCCTGTGAATCAGGGCTGTTACTTTAATTGCCGGGTGGGGCCGGAACTTGTCAACGACTTGTTCCTCCTGACAGAGAAGAACGGCTCCGGGCAGGAAGTACGTTTCGCGCGTGCGCTGGAAATCAGGAAGTGCATGCTTCGTGGGAAAACAAAAGGGAATTGTTAATCACTCAAAATTGCATGCACCACACACTGTGAAATTTCTACCAAAAAATAAAAGTCAAAGTTTTTTTCCATGCATAACAGCATGCGTCCACCAGATATCAAACGAAAACTCAGCCGATTGCGAACAGTACTTACCGGTCTTCTGTACAAAACATTTAAGAACTTGCTGGAAACACAGAACGGGAAAACAATATATTTATTAAATATGTAGCTTGAGAGTTCATTGTTACAATAAAAGAACGGTTCCATCGGCTCTCGGTTATTGCTTTTGTTAAAAAATCTGACAAATATTCGATCAATGTGATATATCTCATGTATTAGAGACAGCGCACTTACTATTAATACTATTGTGTAAATACGAATACGATTCATTGAACTGCAATGCCAAAAAAGCACATTTTCAGTTGTGAACCCGTCATTTAGAAGAAATTTCCACCTCCCTGCCTTCGAAATGAATGTCCTGATAGAAGAAACAAGGCGTCGGATGTGAAAACAGACCGATAGACATGCCTTTCAGAGTATCTTTATTTTCCTCTTGCAAAGAACATAAAAACTGGGGAGGTGGGGGCGGACGCGTTCTCAAAAGGGGCGTAATCGATGTGACAGAAGAACAACGAACAATGCCGCGCCGGGGAGGTGGCTGCGAGGTCGCCTTGGGACGGGGAGAGGACGCGAATCGGTCAGGAGGACAAAAGCGATTTAAAGGAGACGCGGTCTCGCCGTGTCGCGACGTTCTCCATCCGGCAAAGAACTTCGTTACAAAGGTCTCGCGGAACCTGTTTCGCAGAGAGAGGACTCGTTCGCAGAGGTTGTTTCTGCCTAATTAACTGCGTGGACGGAGCCGTTTGGATTCGTTCGGATGGCATTTCCAGGCCCGAATACGTCCACCGCGATATCTGAGGAGGGACATTACGTATGCGGGAGGCGAGCGCGACGACACGGGCGAAAGAGAGTCGGCAGCGGGACGGCCTCAGTCGAAGAATTCAACTCCGAAAGAGCACCGCGCTGTGAAATTATACGGGATAGGATTTTAACTCCGCGGCACTTGCTTCGGCGGGGGAAAAAAATGAAGCGAGAGGGCGTGCGTGCGGGAGGGGGATTCCCCTCACAAACATTTGCCGTCGCAGCTCCGCGTCATCTTTCATAATCGATTATCTTGCTCCACTTGAGACGAACGAGTCGCCCTGCCTCCCTGCCACGCCCGCGCCCCGATCCCTCCCCCTCTCCCTACTTCCCGGGGCCTTTCGCCGGTGATTGACTGACGGCGAAGGGACTGCTCAGCGTTAGATAAGGCGAACGCCTCCCGGGCCCAACCCCTCGGCCAGGGGTGCGCAAGGTGCGAGCGCGGTGGGAGCAGCCCCTCACCCAAACGGAACCCTCTCAATAAATGAACCATTTGGCTTATTGGAATTTAATTTATTTGTATATTCTAAAAACTGACCAAATTCAACATTTATTTTATTTAGTTACTATTGATCTTATTTTTTCACATCGAATTCCTGGCTAGATGCCTTATGAAATCGTTGGGCAATAGCTTTCGTCGTAGATTCCGTTTGGTTCACTTCATTTATTCCAATAAACAATCTTTACAAGATCTCAGCCCCTCGGCCAGGGGTGGGTATGATAAAATATTTTACGAATTCGTAAATTGTTTCAAAAAGTATCTGAAATTGATTTTACTGTCATGAAATACTCATATTTGTGTAGTGAAAACTGAATTCAGAGTGATTCAAAAGTTTACAGAAATGAAAGCTGGATCTATCTCAAAGCATTTCACTTTATTCATTCTGAATTTTAAAGTACCAAACTGGTACGAGGAAAATGCACAAATTCTCTAGTATTTAAACAATATTCGATTCGAAATGCAACATCTGTCAATTATTTAAGAGGTAATTATTTTGTTTTTGCTTTAACGTGACGTGTTATTGGTGTTTGTCTACCACGTTAGCAAAGATTGATAAAATTTCGATTTACTAAATCGAAAAAGATTTCTACTTTGATTTACTGAATCTGATAAGAAATTATTTTTCACCGATACTTCTTTGCATATATTCGGCCCTTCACGACTCTCAATATATCTTGACCCCTTACGCACAATAACAAAATCTGCACAGCAGAACACAGCTGAGTGTACTCGTGACCTAAATGAGGTTGGCACCCCTGCCCTCAACCCCGTGCGGCGCGGGCTCTTCCGCTATCGCAATTCCCAGACGAGCCTGAACGGTTCCCTCACCAGAGGGACGAGGTTCCCGCAAAAAAAGGGCGGAGCCCAGGTAAATATTCAGCGGCAATTTTATTTCCATTTAAATCGAGCGTGACGGGACGCCTCCACGGCCAGGGACCGTTCCGAGGGGGGGTGGGGGTCGGGGAGGAGATGAGAGGGCAGGCTCGCACCCGCGCACGTCAGCGCCAAATCACAACCTCGTAACTCGCGCGAAATTACATTCGGGTTTGTCAGCGGACGGGGGAATCCCCTCCGCTATAAATTAAATGTTTCACTTCCCGCCGCAGCGCCCGGTCGCTTCCGTGGATTCGTGCCCGCCATGTTGTTTCATAGATGAAAGCGCGGTGCCGCCAGAAGAAAGGGTTATTCGCGCCTACGCCAAGAAACAACCCCCCATGTTTTATTTTGCGAGCGGGAAGAGGACAGACGCTCATTTTCGTTGCAAACAAGATGGCGCCGCCGGAAAGTTCATATTCATAACCAGGGAGTTGGTAATCTCCCAGTGCGTTAATGCCGTGCAGACTTCTCGCCGAGTAAAGAAGCAGGGAACAAGGGGTGCGAAACCCCCTCCCCCCTCGGAGGGAAGAGGGGGGGCGGCCGGTCTCGTTCTTTCTTCGAATTCTTTTTTGTTCGCCCGAGCCTTGCCCGAGTCCTTTATTTAAAATCCCACTTTCACCTTTGTCCATTTATGTAAATGCAGCCGCGTTTTACTTGACATTAAATATGTATAAGCCGGCGGCAGCGGGGCGATGTCTGGGCAGCTGGCGGGCGGGCGGGCGAGGGGGGATGTGGGTAGGCGGTCCCCGCCGTGTCCTGGGTTGACCCCGGCGCGCTGGGCCGCGACATTCGCGTGTTTACAAGGGAGTAAGGGAGGAACGTGCACTTGCACATCCAGAGCGGACGACGACGGAGAAATATGTTCCTTCATTGTCACGTCACCTCCGTGAACATGGGTTGCCTCTTTTCTGACTCACAGCGCGACGTGTTCTACTTTTCATATTGTCCAGCCCACTATTTGCTATTTATTTTCTAAATAAGAAAATATAGCAAGTCACAAATAATAAGAGTCACTTTCATATCATCAGTTTTTCTTGATACATCGAAAGAAGAAATAGACTACTTTGTATTTAATATCAATTTAAACTGCTTTCGTTTTGCACCTGTGATGACAATCCTTGATCTTAAAAGTTAGTCATGAGTAAAAAATGAAATGAAAAATGACAATCAGTTTTTGTTGAAATCTAGTACATAAATTGCAACTAATAGTCATTCTTAGAAGAAACATTAACGTAAATTTTTACTTTCAAAAACAAATTGGGTCCGTTATAAAGTGTAAATAAATTAATATGATGACATATTTTTCTCTCCCATTTTCCATTCTATCAATTAATTCAATTTTTCAAAAAATATAAATTTGAAACGGCTTAAAACAGTTGTTATTTAATTTACTACTTACATGTTAAACTTATTTAAGCCTTCATTAACAGCATTTGAAGTTTCATACATGGACGTAAAGAACGTGACTTTCCTTCTCACAAACTTCCATAATACTACTGTCAACGTAATCCCTTACGGCACAGTTAAAAGGTTTTGTAAAGTCCTAAACCGCATTATGTTCCATTAAGGGAACTTTCACAAAGTGCTCACAGATTTCTGTTCCAAACGTCCGAAGCAAGTCGAGAGAACGTAATTAAATTGTGTAAGTTTCGGTAGGTATCATAAAATTTCTTCGGCGAAAAGATTTTATTTTCAAACGCAAGTATACAGACAGGAAATATACCACACCAATGTACTTACACTAAACAAGAGCAAGACTGAAGGAATAATTCGATACATCTCTCTTCTCTTACTTAGACAAGCATATAATGATACTTCTTAAAACTTCGCTAGAAACTTCTGTCGCTTGACAATTTGAAATAAGTTCAGTAACGTAAAAGGCATTCTAAAGATCTGTCGTTTTTTAGTAGAGCGAAAGGTGTTTTCATCACCTCCGCGTTACAATTTCATCATTTTCAACAGCTGGTGATCAGTAGCACAGATACTAACAATTTGTCGACATGGCGATGAAAATCTGTTGCACATCTCACAACTTCAACCATGATCTACAACAATGTTCGTGGAAAATCAACATTGTGAGAGGAAAGCATTTGATACCGCCGACGATGCCCTTGGAGGGTTAATGTATCTTTGATGAGCATACGACTATTTATCATGGCTGCGGTTATGTATAACGTTGTTTGTCAATTGCGCGCATGTTTGCGTCTGCGAGTGGGTTGTATCAACGAAACACGACCGCGCTAACTGAATGTCTCTAGTACGAAATGGAATCTGGGAAATGACAGGAACGTACCGAATTTCGAAACAAGTAAAAAAAATGTAATGAGCGTGAATTATCACGGGTGAAAAGTACTCATGGATAGAAATTTACAACTCGTAACTATTATTAACATTTATGAAACGTGTGAAATGCAAATATGAGATCTAATTAGGCAAAACTACTGTACAGCACTACGTAACTAATGATGCCATTTGATTACGTATCCGACGTTTTGACAGCATCAGTGACAACCTATCTGTGTTAGATTCCACTACTCAACTCTTTAGCTTTAATAGCTCACACAACCGGTGGCATGTGGAACAAGCACGTTTACCTCAAAGGCGGGCACGAGCTACGCGCTACTATTTTAATAGTTCATCCTCATGAATAGTCCGCATGCAACTAGGCGCCCGTTTAAACTTGCGCTTCACCGTTTCACCCATTCTGCAGCATACGCGAGCACTCAACGTTAACACTGATGCGTACACGTTTCGCCTGTCACATCTACGTCGGTACATTTCGGCGCGCGCGCCCGCGCCGGCCGGGGTAAGAAAGGCCGACAGCCGGGATTTTTGCCGCCGGGCGGGGGCGGACGCGTGCACGCCCAGTGCGTAGCCGCGCCGCAAAACGCGCGACAGGTAGAGTGACGGATTCGCGCACCTGCGTCCGTGCCACGGGACGCGAAGAAAGGGCACGTGTGCGGGGGTAGGGGGGGGGATTGGACGGTATGGAGTGGATGTGTGGTTGAGTTGGTTCGGCGGGGCGGGACGGGGAGGAGGTGAAATGGATTGGGGATGAGGCGAATGGGAGAGTCGGAGTTGGGACGTAGAGACGTTACCAGTAGTAATCAACTACTGGCGCAAGTGGAGATTCGGGGAGAGAAATAAGAAATGGAGTGAACGGTTACGATGAAGGTAATGGGAGAATGAGATAGAAAAGACGATCTCTGATCTGGAGACAAAGAGGAGGGAGTCAACGGGCAGCAAGGATGAACAGACCGGGGAATACATACAAGGAAGCATGGAATACACAAGAAGCGAGCGAATGAGGATGTTATGAAGGAGGTGGAGAGTGAAAGTGGAGGCGCAGGAAACGAGAAAAACGGGTCAAAGGAGTATGACGAACACACGTGATCAGTGTAAAAAGGCGAGAAGTGAATCAGATGAGGAGCGGACGGACGCATCTGGGATGGACTGGATGGCGAACGGGCGAAGGGCGGGTCAGGAATTGAAAAGCCTCCTCCAAAAAAGGAGGAGGAGGGGGAGGAGGAGGTGGGGAGCGACAGGGAAGAAGAGGATTCGGCAATACAGCAGATGCTAGCGAAAGTAGAGGTTATGAACAGGAGCGAAGAGTGAAAATAGGGGCACGCCGGACGGAGAGAACGGAGCAAAGGAGGGGAACGCCCACCCGAAACCGAAGAGAAACGGCGACGAGCGGAAGCAGCCGGGATGAACCGGGCGGTGAGGCCGTGGGACGGACAGCGGAGGGGGGCGTGGCCGGGAGGTGAATAGCGGTGGACGCAGAAGGCGGCGGAGGAGGTTGGCAGTGGCGGGGAGTGGAGGGGCGGGGCGCGAACGCTGTGAGCGCGAGCCATCCGTCACGCGGCGGGCGGCGGCGTGGGCGGGGCGGGGCGGGGCGGGGCGGGGCGGGGGCGGGGGCGTCGGAATTTATCGCCGCGCGGCCGCGCTGTTCGGGCGCCGGCAGAAGTGGCGTCCGGCACGTGACACGGCTGTCGCCCGCGCTACACAACGCTCGCGCGGTCCGCGACAAGCAGCGGGCGCGCTTACACGGCCCCGCGCCCCTCCGCCCCCGGGCACACCCAGACTCGCCGCCCACGCAGCTCGCAGATACGCAATGTACAATTAGCCATTATTAAAGTGAAGTTGCTGCACAACAGGTCTCCAAGTATTAACGCTATATGTTGGCGTGGGCTTTACGACATCCTAAAGGGGGCATATTGTACATTCCATTGAAAGATCTTAATTACAGTTAGACATGCACCTGTCCGTGGTATGTGGTCTATTTGAAAATCGGTAAAGCATTCAAAATTGCGTTTTCAAGTTAGTAAATCGTTTTGATGAATATTTTATGCATTATAAACATCTATTAAGTTTAAAACTTTTACCAAGGTTGGTCATTTCCTTTTCATGATTACGCGACGACAAATTCTAAGATTTACTTTACTAAAAACTAATAATCTCATTGATAGATATACATTATTATTAAATAACAAAAATATGTCCGAATAAAGACATTCTTTTGATGAAATACTGGCTATTATGTTTCAGCAGAAGGATGGGATACGCAGTTCTCTTCTTAATTTCTGGGACGACAAAGTATTCTTTTAAAAATATCTGCCTCGAGGTATTTTGACAGTCGGATATCAAGACAGAGTCAAATAACTCATTCAGTATTAGCATTCAAGAGCTTCGGCGAAAGCATCCGTATTCGATTTTGTAGGCTTTCAATTCTTTTAAATTTGACATTCGATCACTACAAACATAAAAGTTTGCATGTACCCGCCCTCCAATACCAATCCTAAACATCAGATATTCCACCGAAAAATTGTATTACGAATTCATTAATGCCATTTAACATTTATTATTCTATCAAATACACAAAAGTGCACGCTACGGCTTCGGACGTCATTAATTTTTACTCTACGAGCTGAATCCACAAGCCAGGGGAATAGTGCGAATGAAAAATCAAAAATGCTCTGCACAAAGCATTCGAAAATGAAACAAAAAATCGGGAAAATTCTATGAATCGCGATTTACAATAAACAGTAAATATGAACAGATGTATTTTTCAATTATGAGTTCAATGGCGTAAATTCAATACCAACCAAAAATCTCAATATCACAAATACAAAGGTAACTTTCAAACAAAAGCAGATCCTTTCTGTAAAGTAATAATTGGACACATTTCATACCCTATAAATAGTATCAACTGCATTTAATATCACTGGAATGTTCAGAATTGATTGGAGTAATAATTTGATTCCATGTTTACTGTTGTAATTAGTGTGACAAGGAATACTTTCAATGTAACATGAAAATATCAAAATATTTCGGTACTAAACGGTAATTAAATTTAATTCCACGAATGATATTCATTTTATATTCAGCCGTTACAAAGGTGAACATCCGACGTTACTTTTCTGAATATTGCAAATTACTAGTGGTAAGTCACATTTTCCACACGTAATTCACTTTAAAAAATCCTTAGTTCAATGTGATCATACTGAGGACATCTTACTTCATCTGTATTTTCACACATATTAGCAATACTAGTATAATATTTGTGTAAATTTTCTTTTACGTTCTTCTTCCCAACAATTTACAAAAAAACTAGCCACCACCAAAGAATAGAGTCCTGCACCACAGGAGAAGAAATTCATCTGAAAAGGAAGGATGAGACAGTAATGGGTAACATCCGCTGCAGAAAGCATTCGAGGAGGATTTTAAGTAATTGATGGCACATTTTTTAAATGTAATCTTTAGCAATTAAGGTAGCATATTCTGAATTCATTTTAAAGTGAAGTCAAACATGAAGAAGCGAAATTGAATTATGGAGGAAGTATTTATAACCTAGAATTAAAGGATTGGAAAAATATGTTGGACATGTAATATTGTGAAATAGGTCACGCATGAAGCAGTACCGGCTGTGAATGGTGTAACAATTTACAAGCCTTTATCCTCTTAATACGCCAGCGTAATCTCTCTCTAACTGCCATCTCTGCGACCGTTATTACGCTGTTCACAGAGATCATTTCTCATTCCTTAACGCTTTGAGAGAGGTTACAGAGGACTAGGAATACATTTCGTTCTTCTGTATTCTCCTCTTGTTGAGCATTTACATTATGGTAGGGATAATTTTTATTCAAAAAATGTACCATCGAAATTTATTTCATTGCATCGCATTCATAATATTCAAATTCGTATGGCTTGCAAAATATCAAAATGCGATTGTTTCCGGCTCGGTTCATGTGTGTTATTCCATAACAGGGATCACTGAATGACATTTTCATGGTCACATTTTAACAAAATTCGGGAACTATGAAAATCTGGTTTGCTTCGCACTGTTCCTGGACATGGAATATTGTGCGGAACAAAACATTTTTGTTCGGGTAAAAAGAGAGGAAATAAGCTTGTCAGATAAGTACGGATTAATGGAAATGAAACCATCAACTACGACCCTCTATGGGGAAATGAACATTTTGAAAATTTTAAGCGAACAACGGAAATGAATATGTCAAACGTACACAGAAATGATGGGAACAGCGTGACGTGACCAACATTTCAGAAATAAATAATTCCAATTTTTGTGGAAACAAAGAAATCTGTTAATACATTTGTATTCTGCGTGGATGGAAATTATTCTTTCAGAACATGTGGAATGCTAATTAGAGTTAATGCCGAAATATATCAATAACAGCATTTCAACACCACAGAATGCCACTTTTTAATTCACACACCTACAGTAGGGATATATTTGCAGACAACTATAAACGAACGCATCACATTAAATATATTTTATTCGTGGGCTAATGATGTGTGTTCATAAGAAACTTCAGAAATATCTGAGCAGATATACTATATCAATAAGATATTCATCTGCATTTATAATATTGAAAAACATGTCCATTGTGTCCTACAGTGTCCAAAAGTTACGATTGAATCAAACAATGAATTTTAACACATCATGAACAATCAAATGTTAAAAAATTCGCAATTTGATTACGCCACAACGTGAAACAAATTTCGTATTAGAGAATGATTTCCTGGCAGCGGACTTCGGAGAAGGTCATGGACTTTCAGCAGGTTTGCACAACTCAGTATGAATAGATAGTCTCTCTGAGTTCTGATAATAGAAGAAGAATGTGACTTATGGGTATTTAATCAATTGCAGAAAGTTACGTATTAAAAAGTTCCACCATAGAGTTTTCCGTACGCTTTTTGGCATCACTTTCTGATATCAAACTCGTATGTATTTGTGAGTTTGATAATGATCGTTCATTGATATGCGAATTATTTTCATTAATCATCTTAATTATTGAAATTAATATGTTAATTACATCATGAAATTTTTTTAAAAATTAACTTCATTTTGTAAATAAACAATGCAAATAGCATCATGTAAAACATTTTATATCTGGTCGTTTGGCCACTTGAAAGGGGGAGTAAAGACAGAGGTCCCAGATAGCAAACACATTGATAAAAATCAGTGGCCATTTCAATTGCATGGGAAATTCAAGAATGAAAATCTGCAGGTGGAGTGAATCTGATTACGTAAGTCACGCGCGAATACTACATGAGTTTAGAATAAGTTTTCTAAACGCGCTCAGAGCATGTAGCGGAGCAACAGTGACCTAATTGCTGGTAATTAGTACCAGCGCTACGGAAACAATGCTCTCGGCCGTCGGGAGGCCGCAATGGTTATCTGGCCTTCTTTAGGGCTAAATGCTCACCCGAACAACCGAGAGCATTCTGATGACTCCGGTCGCAGGAAGCTTTGACTTTATTGTGCACGCCTTCTGCATGGTCCAAAATAGCGGTGGAGAAAGTCAGAGAGAGAGAGAGAGAGAGAGAGAGAGAGAGAGAGAGAGAGAGCGGACGGCGCCGACCTGCAGCAGGCGGTAGGGGTGCGGGCCCGGCAGCTCCTCGAGGATCTCGGCCCTGTAGAGCGGCCGGTCGAAGACGGGCGGCAGGTCGTTGACGTCGTTGACGCGGATGGCCACGCGCGTCTGGTTCTCGTTGAGGCTGTCCGACGCCACCAGCGTCAGCTCGTACTACAACACGGGCGGCGCCACTAGAGCCTCGTCCCGGGCGCGTCACGCCCCCGGCGGACCCGCACACACAGCAGCAACTCCCTCCGACCAACCTCCCCCCGAAACACGCTCACACATAACAACACAAACCCACGCCAAAAATAAAGATAATGGCATGCGGTGCTTACTGCAATCAACAGCAATTATTGGGTTCAATCGACAGTGAAATGCGGAGTGCAACGCGGTGTGGCCATGCCATGCAGCGCGGGCCGGCGGGCGGTCGCGGCCGGGATGGGGGAGGGGGCAAGAGAGAACGACCCAGTGGACCTTTACAATTCGAAATTTGAGGGGTTGGATAACAATTGGGAGCTAGAACGGACTAGGGCTGATTGCATGAGCGATTTCATTTAAATACAGTTGAAATGGATTCGCATTTAAAATGAACGTGCGGAGTTATTCAATGACATAAATGGCAATTCATCGAATAGAACCTGCTATTTACAGACTGTTGGGGTATCTCACTAATTGCACACTCATCTTAAATAACCCAATTCCAATTACGTACACAACATAACGTACAGTTGCCCAATGTTTTATTCAATATTGCTTGAACACGGTTCTTGGAAACAACGCGGAGTATTAATTATCTATATATGAAGAGTTCGCCATGCAAGCACTAATAAATGCAATTCCTTGTCTGATAAAACAAAGAGATGAACGGGGACGCACATTGGAATGTTAATGATCTGTTTGCCTGCTTAAAAATTCCGCGATGGAATCGATGGTGAGAACGATTACAGTATTTAAAATTCGATCCATAAAAATCTAATAATTAGGTGTGGAAAAAAAGCTAATTTAAAATTTCTAGAGCCTAGGGATGAATGATCAGATTCGTTTCACGAAATAAATCCTGAACCCAACGCCTGAACTGAAGTAGTAATACAACGCGATAGCTGGTGCATTAAGTCGAATAAATTATGGTCAGGAACGCTTGATGACAGGACAGGGAGGGCGAGGAAGGGGCGATGCGCCGCGACAGCCACGCCTCCCGGACAGGCGACAGGCGGCAGGCAGCGACAGGCGACACACACACACACAACCACAACAACAGAACAAGTGGCAGCAGGCAGGTGGCGCGCCACGTGGCCAGGACCTGCAGCACGCGCTTGGGCAGGTTGCGGTCGTCCTCCTCGGTGATCTGCGTGCGGTAGGTGGGGCGCTCGAACACGGGCGGGTTGTCGTTCACGTCCTTCACGTGGATCACCACCGTCGTGTAGTTCTCTTTGAGGTTGTCGGAGGCCGCCAGGCGTAGCTCGTACTGTCACCACCACCAACCCCATCACCACCACCGTCACCACCCACATCACAACTACCATACCGTGGGTTTGGAAGCAAAACCACTCAAGTTCACATTCGATTTTTAGTTTGGGAAACAAACAATCGGAAATTTGTCGGTTGGTGATGAAACGACAATTTTCAAAATAAAAAAAAAAATAAAAAAAATTGAGAAGCATTTTATTTACAATCACCAACCCAGGCATTTGAATGCCTTTTTTTTGAAAGCCTCCTTTGACGGAAAAAGGGCTTGGAATGTGCAAATAGAACTTGGATAGTTTCACAACGAAATCGACGATATCATGTACATGGGAAACGAGACAGTGAAGCGAAATCGCTTACGGGACAGACAACTTCCCGAGCTTCTCGAATTGGTGAGGAACAAAACCACACAAGGTGGTTGCGCGCCACCGTTTCGTGTCGCTCGGCTGGAGGAACTCGCGTTGCCCGCTTTGCCAAGTTCCCGTCACTGTCTCGTTTCCTTGAATAAATAATGCACTTCTCGGTACCTCGCGCGCCGGCGCTTCGCAGCCATATAATACCTTCGCGCACCGCCCGACACCGAAAAGAAGAACAAGAAAATATTTGATAACTCCTTGAGCGAAGGCACCTCTTAAGGAATGTTTCATATACGCTCCCTCTTTTGAGCACCAACTCCCACGCGAAGAAATTTCTTTACTTACACGAACCAGAGGGACCGGGTATTACGGTAAAATTTAGTGCTCAGAAGCTCGCAATTAAGGACGAAGTTTCCACTAAAGACCTCGCAGAGAAGAAGCGAAAAGTTACGCACAGCAGCAGCAGAAGCTGTAGACTCTTTCACAAACGCAGCACCAAGAGATCGCGAGGGTGAAGTCTTTCTAGGAAGGACACACACAAGCACAGATTAGTGGTAAGTCAGCGTATTGGAGCCAAGACTGGCAGGCGTCTGAGTGAATAGTGTGTGTGTGTGTGTGTGTGTGTGTGTGTGTGTTAGTAAGTAAAGTGTATGTGAAGGTGAGTTTCGGTGGTGTTGGTGTTGGTCGTTGTACGAGGAAAGGATGATATTTGCGCCCGCTATTTTTTAAAATAATTTGGAGAGAGTTTAAATTAAAGAGTGTATTCATTTCCTGTCGGCAAGTTTTCTCTCCTTTACAGATTTTTCCCTCAGCGTACCATTCGCTCTCTTTTCCGCGGTTTTGATGTGACAAAAATAGCTACTAGAATGAATACTGGAAGTGGGTAGCTCAGAAATTGAGTGGGAGAGTTCTTTTTACTGGCCCAACGTCCTTGAGCAAAGCTAGAAAGAATCACCACATGTGCTTAATATTTGTCCTTCTGTGCGCAAGCAAATATGGACACGCGAAAGAAAGAAAACGAGAGGAAGAGAGTGAGAGAAAAAGAGAAACGAGGAAAGGATAAAGAGAAATAAGGAAAGACAGGAAGGATGAGAAATAGGTACGAGAAAAAAAGGAAAGGGTAAAGAGATAAAAGGAAAGAGGAAGAATGAGAAAGAGGCAGTAGAAAGAAAAGAGAAAATAGAGAAGAAAAGAGACGAAAGGTGACAGAAGAGAGGAGAGACAATAAAGGAGAGTAAGAACGGGCCAGGGTGAAAGAGATAGAGAGATAAGGAGAGAGAGAGAGAGGAAGAGAGAGGGAGAAAGAGATAGAGGGAGAGAGAGGAAGAAGAGGAAAGAGAGAGAGAGAGAGAGAGAGAGAGAGAGAGAGAGAGAGAGAGAGAGAGAGAGAGAGAGAGAGAGAGAGAGAGAACGAGCTTCTGCCAATCTAAAGACCGCCCGGCGCTCCGGGCAGCCTTGAGGCTGCTGCGCGTGGCCGCACCTGGGGCTGTCGCTCACGCGGCCCTGCAGCAGCTTCCGTCAATTGCCGCGGCAGTGCGCCGTCGTCGACGACTTCCACCCTGCGCCGGCCTAATAGGGAGATAGCGCGGCCCTTTGTGGGCGAGGTGCGCGTGGGAGCAGGTGTCGGCGGCGCGTGGAGGTACGACTACTGGTCGAGCGGTGGCGCGCGCGGCGCTGGCGGGCGTCGAGCTGAGAGGCCGCGTCGCTGGTGGAGACTTCCGGTTGAAGTCGTCACTTATTTTAACGTAAATATATCTTGTGCTAATGTAAACAGGATCGAGACTGATGTAAAGTGCCAAAGTTAAGTACGAGAAGAAAGGCATGAGACTGAAAAAAATTACGTATTTTAACCCTTGGTTCTCGAAATGAGCTGAAAGAAATTAGGTATAGGTGGCGCCTGGATGTTAAGCACTCCAATGGAATGTCACACATTCGGAACTTGTGTACTTTCTGTGGTCCCTTTTGTCAAATTTTTAAAAGGGGGCAGGTGTACACATTTTCTTTCTGACAACATTGCAACAGCCTGAAGGCCAAGCAATCTCACAACTTCCTCTACCGTATCTCTTCCAACGATCTTTGATGGATACATTAAAAAAAGTAACAAGGGCTGCAACTTTGGCACTATCTTTCAGAAAACTGCGAACCTTTCTGCAAGTGAAACGAAATAGAATAGTCAACACTAATGACAATCAATCTCCAATTTTTAATTTTTCACTTTTTACAGAAATCACTTTATTAATCGGAGTGAAGATGATCAATTAACTGACGACACGATTTATCCACTGGAAAACATTTTCAGCAATGAATAGAATCTGCATTTTTACAAATGAAAACATTGTTTCATCCCAAAAATGCGCATGTCCCTGCACAAACTGCACGGGCCTCGCTGCGCGCCCACTGCGATCAATATGGGCGGCGCGCGCAGAGAGCCCAGCGACCGGAACGCGCCCCCAAAACGCGTGGGCGGGTAAATAAAAAAAAATGCGAGCGAGCGACAATCGACGAGGCCTCTCATTGCGACTTTATCGCGCCGCACCCGCACCGATAGAAACCATTCGCGTTCTATGTGAATTAGATACGCAAACGCCGGCCGGCTGTTATCTAAGCCCGATAGCTGCAAAGGAATTAAATATGAGCATGCGGCGTTAGTAGTCAATATTGGCGAATCCAAAAAAAACAACAGGAACCTGCAATCAAAAATACATACATGAGATGCGTAAAACGGTGCAAAATGAAAGAGAAGTTTAGTCAGTGGCGCGTGGGCGTGCCCGCGTCCTCCGCAAACAGTGAGCGGGCCTGAAATATGAAAGGGTGTGTAATCCTGCTTGACGAGGTGTGCTTCGGCGAGCTGTGACAACACGTGGGGGTGGGTGGGGGGCGCAATAAAATAATTAGACACATAGATATTTAACCGGCTCCTGACAGGGCGGCCGACAACAATGGCCGTGGGACCACAGCGCCCGGCGGGCGGGCGGGCGGACGGCCGCCCTGCCGACAAATCACGGGCGCCGCTGCCAGCCGGAGGCGACGACCACTTGTTTATGTGGGGGCGGGGCCGGCGCTGGAGTGGCGCGGGCGGTCGGGGGCGGGGCGGTGGGCGGGGGAGGCCGGGGCGATCGAGGGACGCGCTAGGCCGCCTAGCAATAGAGCCAGCCGTGCGGACGGGGAGTGACAAGGCTGCGGGGGAAGATACGAAGAAAAGTTGGCGGGAGCTTTACCGGTGTCAAGTCGCGGGAGAGGGAAAGGGCGATGTTGGGATAGGTATGGGGAAGAGTCTGAGGAATGGGTAGGCATCAAGGAAGAAGACCAACAGCGCAGATAGCGAGAGAAAACAGAAGAAGCGTAAAACTCGGAAAGATTCAGGCAAGCAATAGAGCGGTAATGAAATGACTCCAATGGAGGTCACAAAGATGAGCTGAGAGTGATGATCAGGAACGGGAGAGTAGTCTTAAAGACAAAGGGAAGGGGAGGCCAGATGTTAGATACGAGTGAAATGTGGGCACTGGAGATGACAGAGTGAAGATGATAGGAGATTGTAGAACGTTTGAGATCAGACGACTGTCAAGGAAGATATTCGCAGAATACGAAGCCAAGAAAAAGAGAGAAAGAATGAAATAACATGAGTGGAAGGAGGCAAACGAGCAGACTTTATTCTACAATTGCTAGGTTATGGCCCAGGGAGGGTGGATGGACTCAGTAGAGACAAACATCAAAACCTGATAGAGCTCGACCAAACTTAAGGCTGCAAACTTAAACCGACGCGAAGCCGCTCAACGGTACCACAGCGTGGTCAAGCACGACTGCGCCCTGCCTGACTTACTGCAGGCCGTTTTATGTCTTCTTCTCGCGAATTACGCGCCTCGCAAATATCGTATGCACCGGCGCGGGGTCACGCCGCGCCGCGCCGACCTGCTGGTGCCCCGCCCACCCATGCTCGCGCGTCGACACAAATGGAAATATTGGAATTCTCCCGCATTTTGGATTCTGCGCAGAAACGACACCCCCTCCCCCATCCGCTTCCCGCCATCCGTTCTTTACCCCCTCCTCCCTTCCCCCCACCCCACCCCAACGCCCCTTTCGCCTTCGCACCCGCGAGGGCGGGCGGCGACGACCGCGCGGCGGCAGTGTCCATTACATAAAAGGTTCCGAGGAGGAGAAGAAGGAGGAGGTTCGTGTGCGAAAAGAGCGGAGACTGGGATAAAATGGCGTCTCAACTCCCAGGTCGCAGAGGCGGCTGGGAATATCTGCCGCCCCCAAGTCGCGCGTGAGATAATACGGCTGGGGTCTCCGCTGACGCAGCTCGTGAAAACATAAAAATGACGTTTCCATTCTGCCTAATGCCCGTTTTACAACGATCGAAACAAAGAAAAAGTGAAATCAGTTACTAAAATTGTATTTAATGTGCTGATACAATGTATTCACATGAGCGTGAATCGTTAATGTCAAAAGCTCATCGACAATAAAAAAGCCATTAAATGGTACAGATATGCCCGTGCTTTTATTCAATTATATACGACGTGACATTAACAGCATTTAAATAATAAATAAAATATTGAACCATTTATGAAGTCACTGCACGTATACCGCAAATGTAACATGAAATTAAATGTCAGCACACGTTCAGAGAATACGTTAATGGCTAATGGTGTGCTGCTATTACGACCCCATCAAAATCTTCTTTCATCTACGTTTTCGATAATTTATTTTGTAGTAAATTTTCATCGACATTCTATCAGCATCAAGAGGCAATATTTTCTGCCACGATATTTTAAGCATCATACAGTATTATTATGTGTACCAAAAAAGACGAGTCCATTAAACTAATCATAAAGTGTACGTAGTACTTCGCTTTAATAGCACAAACTTTTTATGAGAGAAGCAAAAGAAAAACTGAACATCAAGCAGATTTGAGTTCTAATTTTGCAGAGTAAACGTGATGGTTTTTCAAAATATAATTTAGGCATATAGAAACTAACCATCTCCATTACATTTAGAGAGCCGCCTCAATTTACTCCCCACGCTGATGGCGCCCTCCCGGTGCATTTGAGGACTCATTTGCAGATGCTTTTCCTTTTACGAGTTAAACACCAAACGGCGCAGTTTCTGAAATCAGAAACTACCATATCACTCTCGTTACGGGAGAAACTGAACATATTTCGAGCAAAGCGCAAATGATACATTAAACGTGATCCATTTTAGGAGTATCATTTATCATTTCTGGACTTGTTATTTTCTTTGCTACAAGAGTCACGCTGTTGAAACACTCTCCTCTGACTGGTGGCGGTCCCTCAGATGCTTCCAAAGCAAAAAATTTTAAGAAAGAAGGAGAATGAAAAGTGCTAACACGATCCTAATGTTCTCCCAAATAGCCAGCAGAGCAAATTACTATAATTTATTTTGCAAGATCCCACATTATTTTTATATGCCTTAAACCTTTATAGTAGTAACGAAGTAGAACGACGAGAAATTGGAATAAAGAATAGAGAAATGTGAAATACAAAGGCTGAAAATGAATGAATGAAGAAGCAAGGTAACGTAATCTATATACAGTACGTATCTTGGAGACGCAATGGAGAAATAATTTATATACGAAAAAAGTCATAAGAAGTATTGGCACAATATAGAAGAGGGATCTGGACGAAATAATTAAGGAAAGATTGTCGAAACAGGTGACGTGAGCAAGCACATCTATCGCGGATACGTACTGAGATGGGCACGAATGGCCAAGGATGTAAATTCTAGATTCAGAATAACGAGGCCGCCAAAGAGCAACGTCCGTAAAAAGAACTAGAGTAGGCAATAACGAGGAGCAACAAGGGTAGAATGAGAAATCAAAGAGGGGTGGGCTGCACGGATGGTACCTGTGGTAGAGGGTGATCGAGCAGGGTGGCCACTTTCCGGAAAAATGGAAAAAATTAGGGAATTGCATTGCTGGGGAAAAGTCAGAGAAAAAATCATGGAATTTGTACAAGAATCGTTGAAAGTCAGCGATAATTTTGAGATAGTTATAAAACTAGGTGGTATCCCTCCTAAAAAATAATAGAGCATTATTTTCTGCTCAATTTTTATTTGTTGAGTTCTTTTTTAACTTGTACCTCCCGACAAAATCAGAGAGCTAACAAATTAGTTTCAAGTTTGCTTTAATATTTCCTTTAAATAGTGTGAATTACTCTACAAATCTCATCAATGAAAAAATAAAAAAATAAAAGAAGGCTTTGGAAAACCAGGAAATGAGTGGCCATTCCGGAAATGAATGGTCACGAGTGATACAGGATGGTCCCGAAATCGAGGATCCATCAGGGCGATGCAGAGTGACGCGGGACGGGACGGCGCGTCCACGTCGCGGCGTGGGCAAAGGCGGCAATACTTCGGAGAAGGCGTGACCGCCCGAAAAGCGAGGTCGCATAGTCTCGCATTCAAAATGCGCGAGTCCGGGCGGTCGCCTGGGCGCTACATGTTTTGCGCGGGCGGGGCGGGTGGAGCGAGGGTGGGGGCGGGGGCGGGGGCGCGGCGAGCGGCGGAGGCCGTCTGCGGGGGCGGGGCAAATTGCATGTCGGTCGCAGCGCGCCGCGGAAAAACGCCGCAAGAGCGAGGGGCGACCGGATGGGGGCCGCGTCGTGATGTCGCGGCGTGGGCAGCGCGAGGAGGAGGCGGGCAGGCGGGGAGAAAGAGGCGGTTTATGAGGGCGGAGAGCGGACGATCGACACGAAAGGAGGACAACGTAAAAGCAGATTTCAGCATTACTTGCATTGTGGTATACGGCACGGCAGTACCGCTTCACAAGTTATCCTGTTCAAGGATTTATGACGAAAATTATATATACGTACAACCAATTTTCAAGTTTAATTTTTTTTTTTTATAAATGGGCATAAAGTTCGTACAAATTAAACACATGAGTCATGAGTCTAAAAATACCAGTAAATTGGCCTTACAAAAAAAAAGTTTCTTTGATGCAAAAAATTCGTAATGACGTCGGAGACAGGTAATAGGCAGGCGCCTGGAAAGTGTAAAGTGCGCCTCCAACCATGAAGTCGGGCGTAGCTCCTGGAAGTGGGAGTAATAGGGCAGATAAGCAGTTAAAGTGGCTGCACGGCTGGCGCATCGGACGCATGCAGGCGAAGCGATCGTCACAGAGAGGCCACCGAGTGGCCAGCGAGTGACGGCGGGGCCGCGGACGGGGGCGGGGCGGGACGGGGCGGGACGGGGCGGGACGGGGCGGGGCGGGGCGGGGCTGGGCTGGGCGGGGCGTGGCTGGGCGGGGCGGGGCGGGGCGGGGCGGGTCTGGGCGAGGCTGGACGGGGAGGGGCTGGGCGGGGAGTGGCGTGACGTGGCGTGGCGGGGCGGGGTGGGTGGGACGGACCGTGGCTGACGGAGGACAAAGTGGGCCCCTGTTCTCTCACGCTCTGAGAGCCAGAGGACGCGACCTCCCCGGGTTTTGCGGCGACGGACGCTCGAGCGCCGACCCCGCCCACATCTCCCCTCCCTTCGCTCCCTACTTTCCGTGTCCCCGATTCAGCGGCGGCGTGGGTTGCGTCGCAAGAAAAATGCAGGCCCGCCTCCAGCGCACGACTCTTCCCTCGGGAGCGGAAGCGCCCCCCTTCCCTCCCCTCCCGAGTCGCCCGCTGCCCGCCCGCCGCGTGACCCCCTGCAGCCTCGGGCGTTCAGAGTTGCAAGACATCTCTACGAGTTTGAGGTCTGCTGGGAAAGCAATTGCATTTGGACAATTTACCTCGTGGTTTGAAAAATGAACTTGCTTCTTTGCGAAACCACTATTACTAGACAGCGCTAAAATAAATGACGCGACACGACGGAAGCTTATGTATAATTTAACTTTTGTTAATTTATCACGCGAAAAGTGTCACGAGATAAAAACGTTCGTTACTGAATGAAATACTTGAAATGAAATTCGCATGTATCACTCACGTACGGATCGGTTTCTTGTCAAATACTTCTTTTTCCTCTCGGTTTAATGCTGACTACAAAAGTAATGTGTTTTATAGTAGTGTTCAATGAAACGGAAACTGATGAACACTCATAAATGTGCACGAAACTGAAGTTTTCCGACTAATAGGACAAAGCTAAATTACCATGAACCCGATAAATATAGTCAACAGGTCGTTATATCTGCACACGATGATATTAAATTTAGCAGAAGTCGATAGACCAAGGTAACTTCAAGCTTAAATATAGCAAGAAACTATTTTTAAAGCGCTTACGTACAGTCGTATGACATCGCCTAAGTCGATCTTGACCTGGACTAAAGACTCGACTAGAGACTAAACAGACGCGTAATATTCAAATGAATTTGGCGACGTTAGAAAACGGCATTACGCAGAGCTTAAGCCTAAACGCTCACAACAGATGACGCATCACGCAGAACTGAAGACGCAAAACACAGAAAGCTGCTTACTCGCGTAATTCCACGTGCGCCAATCTCAAGACTAACGAGACACGGTGAATAATAAAAAAGCAATAAAAACGCCGCAAATTAACAGAATTTCGCCGCAGGCGGTCGACAGACGATCAGCTAACCTGTGGCCAATACAACGCACAGCGTTTATGTGTTTTTCACGTGATAAAAAAAAACAGGCGGGACGCAATTTTAGAGAAGGCGCAGCGCGCAGAAATCTGCGCGACTACGTAGCGCGTGAGCGTCCGCCTCGGGGCGAGCGACAGTCTCGGCGGTGCGCGGGGGCGCGACTCTCGTTCCCCCCCCCCCCACCCGCGTCTCGCGTGAAGCACGTCTCGCGGTTACGCCGCCGTTGCGCCGCTCGTAAACCTCAGGCGCCCGCCCGCCGCGACCCGCGGGCCACCCGCCCTCCGCCTCCGCTGCCGCAGGGCGCCCCGCCCGCGAATGCGCTGCGCAAGTCATCGGGAGTCTCCTGGGGAAGGCCGTAACGTTACAGAAACATGCAAACGAAGACAAAAGATTTGAAATTGTCGTTTGGGTGGTTATCGCCGTACTCTCTTGGGAAAATGTTGGAGTCAACGGTGACAGTTGGAAGATCACACGTCGTGTCTCGTTCGACTTACGTGTCACGTCTAGTACGACTGGTGTCTCAAGAAATGAGGTTGAGTGTTGCTACCTGACCTGTGGGAAAATCGGCCAATCGGACAGTATTATTCTGTATTTCATACTAAAGTTTTCATTTGTTAGAATCTGTTTTCTAGTAATCTATATTGAAATCAAACTATATTATGGAAAGAAAATAAAAAAGCACTAATAAAGGACGAGATACGTTATGAGAATTCCAATTATAATTCATAAAAAAATGAGTCTACTGTAAACTTCTGACGCATTCACTAAACATTTATCCCAAATGAAATGACCTCATTGTTAGACTGTGATTAAGAACGTTAGTTATGTGTAATCGACAATTTTTCAATCAATATTCAACGTAACTGACATACAGTACTAAAGACAGAGTCAAGAAACTAAACTGGAGATCTAAGTCACAGAATAGAAAATATTTATGGAACAAATGGTAAAAAGGAATTTTATTCAATGGCTCAAGCCGAATGTCATTAGTCTATAGTTGCTGATGATGTGAGACAAAAGTATTTATTTCTCTTTGTTTCATTCACAGCTTTCCCTGAACATTTGAACATTGTCTCACTTTTAGCACTAGTGCTAAAAATTGAACTTTTAGCACGCTGTGTATGACCTAATAGTAACAGCTTTTACATGTGGCCGTCAAAAAAAATATTGCTTAAAAATACAGAGAACCACCATCTTATTTGAATCGACCGGAAAAAACATATTTCGAAATTGAGCTGCGTTAACGGAGAAGACTGTCGTGCTGCTGTTATAATCTGTCACCCAGGAGACGCACACGAGTTTCCACACAAAGCGACGGCGCCCGCGGCGACACAGACCCCACCACTTGCAGGCACTAGCGCGCCCCGCGGCCACAATGGGCATTGTGCGCCTGCGTCGCCGCTAATTACTGTCAACACGGAGCCCTCCTTCCCACCCCCTTCCCGCTTCGCGGATCCCCATCCCGCAGTCGCCGAAACAACGAAGTTAAACGGACGCAAAAGTTCCGCTTGTTGCAGCTCCGCCGTCGGTCCGCCCCCGGCCCCGGCGACCGGCGCGCCCGCGGCGGCCGAGGATGGAACTAGCGCGCAGTCAGGACGCGGGACGTAGGGTGTGGGACGAGGAACGTGGGACGAACGACGGGGGACGTGAGCCGTGTGCGCGAGCGGGGACGGGGAAGAGGGGGCCAGGCTTCCTAACTCAGAGGAGCCCCTTCATTAAGAGAAGGTCCGCTGCGTTATTGTTTGGACCTCGACGAGACAGCTTTCCCGCTAGGAGTCGCCACGTGTTAGAGCACAGCACCGCCGAAGGGAAGTAACAAGGGGACAAGTGTTCGAGACTTCCCTATGCTGGACTGCAGACGGCTGCTGAGGACATCCATAGTTATCAATCCTTTCTCGTTCTGCAGAGGTGTCCATTCCTAAAGAAAACTTAAGTATATATTAGTAAATTTATGTCTAATACGACGAGTTCATATTGAGGCTGAGGTGTGCTTTAGAAAGATGGGAATCAGAAAAAAATACATCTACATTCCAAATTTTGGAATGAAGCAGAAAAAAACTCGGGTTTTAAAACGTTAGCTTTTCTTCTTGGGAAACAAAGAATCAAGAGATAAGAAGTCTCTGCCTTTTTCGCCAAGAGGCTTCCATTTTCAACTCAATACAGTAAATAAATCTAACTATAAACGAATACACACATTTTTCCAAAAATATTTACGTTCTGATTCATTCATGAATAAAGTGTCGCTTACGTATTATATCGTAGTTTCATTTCGCAAAGGAATGAAGTCGGATATTCAGTGGAGCATGGAGAGCCATTCTGTTGACCTGGATGAACGTCCACTGGACTTTGGCAAATGAGGTACTTGAATATATTTATTTAATTAACATTAATTAACTGGGGAGCGAAGCATCAACACACCGCAAATGCCTCTCAACAGGCCCACGAGCGACATGGTATTTTAGAAATACCATGTGGTTTTGTAACGAGGTAAACATTATTCGCAAAGTGGAGAAATGACTACAACAACCACTTGTTTTAGATTATCAAGTGACACATTTCCTGGAATATCGTAAAATGTTAAATTTTTAGGATTGAGTTAAAAACCCCTCGTCTTCTCCTACACTTCGATACACTCAATATAACGCGATGTATGTTTCAATTTACACGAAAAAGGCTATTTTTTCATTGGTCTAACATAATCTATTTTCCCTCTTGCCATATAATCTCGGATTATTATTAGGATTTATCCTTTGCGTAACGAATTACCACTACTTCAAATCATTATAAACTTTTTTATGAATATTTTGAACATTAAGATCTAATAATGAACTATTGAAAACAGTAGAGTGAAAAAACATGTTCAATTTTCGTGTTCAAAACGTATAATTTTTTTCAATACAAAGAAAACGTTTATTTGAAATGTATAGCATGAATAAATAACATATTTGAAACAGCGGCGAAACTAATAGTTAACTGATTCACTTTCATTGATAATTTAGCATTGTTTTTGAAGTAGATGGAGTATTAATTCAAATTTGAATTTTGGAATACACAGAACAAAGCGAACGAAGAAAATGTTCACTGCGAGAAATTTTCCTATTATGATTTTTTAAATATTGTACACTTCAGATAAATACATGATAAAGAGTTATAGTCTGTGGATTAGAATATCATTCTTGAGCCCCATACAGCACCTCAGCCACAAGTGAGGCCCCATTGCGTCGCCAGGCAGAATAACCCGCAGCAGAGCTCCGAGCGGGAGCTGGGACTCACCCTCTTGCGAGTCTCGTAGTCGAGCGCGCCGGCCACGTAGATCGCGCCTGTCATGTTCTTGACGGCGAAGGCGCCGCCTATGTTCCCGCTCGTGATCTCGTATCGAATACGCGAGGCTGCAACACACAGAGAAACACCTGTCACAAGACGCACTCCCTAAAGGGACGACAAGCGCAAAAGGAAGCAAGAATTACTCCCTTCTAGGTATATAAAATAGAAGCTACAATGCACTACAGAGTGAACATACAGAAATACATGTTGAAACAAGCGGAACTTAGTTTCGTTGCAACTAAGGATGTGAAACCAAATTTGCTCGGAGCGCCTTTGGTAAGATGAGGATCGATGGGAGTGGAACGCTGCAGGTGACACCCGTTACGAACTGACTTTCAACTTGAGTTAACCACTTCATTAGAACTCACAAGCGTATAAACTACAACGCTCAACCCGCCATTATCATTTATAACAAACGAGGCTCGCCTCTGAAGTGGATACACGCGAAACAGGGCATGTCACGGAGCGGAGAGCGGCGACGGGGTGGCGAGGAGGGGTGGGAGGGGGAGGAAGGGCCCCTAAAAGTTGACGTTATTCACATTCATCTCCGTCGAGCCCAAACCAGAGGCGACCCAGCTAGTTCCTAACACGAAATCAACCCCTCTCGGCGGAAAAACCGATTTTACGGCGGCATTAGCGACCTATCCGGGATGTACGAGCGTCCATTAACCGAATGGCATAATGCCGCTAGGCGTGGGGAGAGGGATGGGATGGGGCGGGGAGTGGAGAGGAGGGGAAGGGAAGGGAGGCAGGGCTCCCGCAAAATCCAGGCGGTGCGTCGCGCCGGCGCGGCTGCAATGCCCCGCCGCAGGCGCACGCCGCTAAGCCCGCGTGACGCAGATGTCAGGCGGGTTGCGAAGCCGCAGGGGCTCGCACGCCGTGCCCTGCTCTGCCGCGCCGCGCCGCCCTCGTACAGGTGCAGGAGCTCGAAGAGATGCGGATGGGGATCGAGGCTATTCACGCACAGGGGAGGAGAACCTTGCTATTTTCACGGAGGTGCTGGTAGAGATATATATAATACGCGAAACCTCAAATTCGATACGAAACTATGATTAAAAGTTACCAGATAAATGCTTTTTGCAAGAAACAATCATACCATCCACTCCGAATAACTCACTATTCAGATTATATTTCCTTAAAAAACGGACGCTAAGAATATAAAGACGAAGTCTTAAGAATTGCTACAATATAGCTTGTATTACAGTTCAACCCCAGGAAATTCAATAAAATAGTAGTTTATGCAATTAGTTTATAATGTTAAGCTTTATTGCATGAGTACATGTTTTGAAAACGAGCGACGTTAGGAGCGAGTTTTCAAATTTGTACGAATGCAATAAAGCAACATTATAAACGAGTTGCATACGCTATTTTTTTGTATAACAGCATTATAAATTTACAAGAGAATCAAACTTAATTTCGCGAAACAACTTTCTTCTGAGGTCTCGGGTGCTTGACATCCAACGCCCTCTAGAAATTAAATTCAAGATGGCATTGTCGACATCCGTGCGAGAAAACGATGGTCGGCTGTTCCGTCTTCTTCTACCTCCCCACGATTCTCTCGCTACTATTGGCTGAATGTGTGATGACGTCATGTCGCGTTTAATAATGGCGATGACGTCATGTAGCGTGCGATAAAATACTGAATTATGCACGATTCGGGGTATCGAAAAGGGTCGTTTATAATGATGGTATACAAAAAATATTATTAAGTTATTAATTTAATTGCTACTTTATTTTAATATTATTTTATTTTTATTATTTTCAATATTTATTCTTTACATTACTATTTTCCCTCAAAGGCATCGTCGACAGGTAGCTAAAAAACAAATACGAAAAACGTACACGATAAAAAGTTTGTTTAATATTAAATGTAACTTTAATTTCAAAATATATCAAATATATGTGACCACAATGTTACAAAGAATAATGCCAGTAGGAGTTCAAAACAAGTCGCTACTAATGCACGGTTTCTACATGAGGCAAATCAAGATATACAGCGAAATCCATTTTGTTCGCACTGGAAAAGCTGCTATGAGGCCCTTCGTCAGAAAGAGAACGGACTGTACATAAAAAGAAAATAAATTACTTAGCCTTCTCATGGCAGTAACTATCTATTGGATAACTATTACGGCCAGCCAGCCATTTTTGTACGTAATAAATAATTTATTTTATAATTTAAAAAGGAATGTGACGTGGAATGCAGTTGAAGTTAGGAATTTCAATACTATGAAGCATTCAATTTAAAATGAATTATAGCCATTAAATAAGCATTAATTTGTTGACTCTAATTAGTAATCGGAATTTTTACCGTAAGGATTAGCCCAAAACGAAAAGGTAATAATAAATTTAATTTAATTTGCGACCAGGGTAATATGTGCATCGAGATCGTATTGCAACATAACAAGAAAAGTTATCTAGGTAATGTTAAGAAAGTGTTTGCTACAAAATTTAATTAACAATGCACCATCCGTAATTTGATCTTCAGTAACTCAATTTAGTGTAATTCGAAATTATTATGTAAAGTACATGCAATTCGAAACCAATTTCGATAATTCAATTTTTCTCCCTTCTTTTCAGATCCAAAATATCAACTTTGCCCAGTATAAAAATATGCGATTTAATTCACCGGAAAATGTTTCAAAACTTCAATAAAACGTTTTTTGTGCATCTCCATGAAATATAATTATATTTTAAAACCGAATTGTAACAGATGTATACATTTAAAACATTATTATTAAAAGGTGAGTGGCAGGGGTTGGGAACAAACACTCGCCCCTTGTTCAGCCATTGGCTTTCGCTGATTCGAGGTCGTTTGCATTTGCCCCGAGCGGCCCAGAGTTTCGGCGGAATGGGCAGAAACAGCGCAGTTTAGCGCGAGCGGTGAACTTAATCGCGAGATCCAACGCGTGGCGCGGCGCAGCGCGGCGCGGGCACGTCGGAACGCCAGAAGTTGGCGCGGCGTTGGCGCCTCCCGGGCCTAATCCCAGGGCCGCGGCTTACCCCGCGCTGGCGCCAACGGTTGGCGCACCCCGACGCCGGCTGCGCGGCCCGCGAGTTGCTAAGAGCGAAATGAAAAAAGTTACGCCGGCGCGAACCTACGCAAAAATGTTTTTGTTTATTTTCCTGATTTTCAGACAAAACGTGTATTACTTCTTTTTTTTTCCATCTGTGTACATAGTTTCATAAAACATGTGAGAGGGAAACAAATTCTATTTGGAAGTACTTGTATGCTATTAGTGTTCATCAAAATTCTCGAGTTACGCAATTTTATTGAGTTCTCTTCTTTAAAAAAATGTACATTAATAAATAAAAATACGACATGCTCTTATCGATGGGTTGGGAAATGTTTCGTAAATGATAACACATATTTTGAATATGCTGAAAAAACATGTATTGTCTTTTATACCTAACATAAAAAAGTCAATCTATTCAGACTGCATTTATTTTGTAGTTCATTACACAAAAATGAATTCACATGCAAGAGCTGACCACTGTAGCGAACGGACGTGACATTTCAAGATCCTCTGCATTATTTAAACCATGTCCGCTGCGGGCGAGATGAATTTTGAGTGACGAACTCAAAGCGAGTAACATTCTCTATTGTGTAAACTGATCTCAAGAAAAACAAGTTTAAAAATAGATGTGTCAAAGCTCATTCTCTCCGTTGAAAGGACGAAGCACAAAAGCTGTTTTAATTCAATAGGGGATTGCGTTTCAAAAATCCATTTTAAAACAACAGACATATTTGCATCGATGGACGTCGCTTCTACACCAAAAGCCGCAAATTAAAAAATTCCATACGTCTGTAACTCAAAACTAGCTTCTGGGTTTTGCGAGAAACTCATTAACGAGGCCGTACTTCATAAAATTTCGTTAGCATGTCGATATAATGACGTCATGATTCACTTTGCGATGTTCTACCTTTCAGATTAAAAAACTTGTTTAAGATTCACAAAGTGAAACTTTTAATCACAGGAAGACACAACGCTGAAATAAGATAGTGTTTTCATACAAACCGAACCCTCAAATGACATTATTAGTAAGAGTTGATTGAGGACCTTCATACGTCTGTAACTCAAAACTAGTTTTGAATTTAATATTTTTATTTCAATTTTTACTTTTATATCTTCGTATGTTTTGTATTTTTACTGCAGCTGTCAACCTTTCTCGTCTTTCTTAATTTTCTGCAAAAATGATGTAAGAAACATCACTCGAAATCGAGTCAATTTATTCCGCATATATACAAATATACTGAATATTTTAATCTCAAATAAGTCTGTCCCAGCCCCTTTAAAAGAAAGTTCTTGGACATTAGAGAAATTTCTAGTCACAAAAATCGTACGTCTACTCCACTTCTAAAAGAAATAGCACAACCGTATTCGAATCGCACCATGAAAATTGTATGTATTTTCAAATAAAGGCCGTAGTTGTCACAAAATTAAATAATCAATTTTTTCTACGACTAGCAACTACCCCATTCTATCCCTTTCAAATATTTCTGTAAATACATCAAAGTTTAAAAAGATCAAGATATCAGAAGTTCGCAAACTCTGATCGTCTACACAGGAAAACGGTTTTCCAGATAATTACATATAAAGGAAACGTCCACTCAAGCCATGTTTTAAAAGATTTCCTATCGTCGTACTATGTTTAACATCTGACGACTTGTTTTACTATCGTACTCCAGAAACGAGAACGCCGCAGCAGTCCAGACACACCCATAAGCCGTTTGAAGTCGACGCACAGCCGCGAATCGTGCCTCACATAACCGCTCCGGTCATACATGTAAGTGATGACGAAACGGGCGATACAGCTGCGATTGGATCGCACAGAGGCGATGTGTCTTCCTCGTTCAATAGAATCCGCCGCACATGAAATACCTCTGGCGGCGCGAGCCTGGCCGTGACAGCGCGGAGCGTCGCCGCAACAGACGTTGAAAAATCCTTCTCCCTTCCGCTTCGCTGCGACCCCGTGTCCGTTTTTATTCCGCAGTCGGCGCCACGTGCACGTGCCAATGATAGCGCTTAAACCCTCCCCCCCTGCCTCCCACTTCCGCGAATATCCCCCTCGGACGCTGTCCGATTTATTGCGATCGGCGCTCTCTCCTACTTCAGAGAACTCTCCGCTATTTCGTTAATGGCACACTGTCACAGCACATTCATATTTATGTTCACCTCTTATTTTAGTTCTCGTTTGCAGTGAATATTGATGTTTGAGCAGCAGTATTGTGCCGTGTCAAACAAAAGGACGAGTGGACGCAACACGCGCAAAAATGGAACATAAAGTTTCGCCGCGCGTGTTTCCCGAATCCGCGCGCGGATAATACTTTAAAATACGAACACTCTGCAGGGCGCGTCGAATCGGGGCGAGCGGGTCGAGTAGGGCTGGACGAGCGGGATCGTGCTGAGCCGAGCGGGTTGGAAGGGGCGTGGGCGGGATTGATGTTGTGGGGCTGGGCGGGGGGAGAAGGGATAGGAGAGTGGGGAAGGGAGAGGGGAGCTGGATTGGTGGAAGGGGCGGGGAAGAAGTGAAGGGGAAGAGGGGATGTGGGAAGGGGGATGGGTGAAGGGGAGGAGAGGGGTCGAGTGGCGCAGGTCGAGGGGGACCGGCCGTGACGGGCAGGGCCGAGAGGGTGGAAAGCGGGCGGGGCAGGATTGGTGGGATTGGGCTTGGGCATGGAGGAAGGAAGGGGTGTGGGATACGATGGCAAAGGGTGAGGGAGAGAGCAGAGGGAAGGGAGGGGAGATGGGGAGAGGGGAAAGTGGAAAGGGAGGAGAAGGGGGAGGGATGGGTGAAGGGGAGGAGAGGGGTCGAGCGGGACCGGGCAGTGTCGGGCAGGGCCGAGAGGGTGGAAAGTGGGCGGGGCAGGATTGGTGGGATGGGGCTTGGGCTTGGAGGAAGGAAGGGGTGTGGGTTAGGATGGCAAAGGGTGAGGGACGGAGCAGAGGGCAGGGAGGGGAGATGGGGGGAGGGGAAAGTGGAAAGGGAGAAGAGGACAGAGGGAGGGCGTGGAGGGAGCGGGGCGGGGCGTGGCACGCGCAGAACGATGCTGCGGGCTGCACTCGCTCTCCTGTCTGCCCAGAAAGGCCCGTTGCGGCTCGGTCCGACCGGGCCGCACTCGGTCGCTGTGCTGCGTGATTAATCAAAGCGTAGTGACAGAAATCCTCCAATGCAGATGGACCTTCACAAAAGCGCTCTGAATCGCGTTTCAACGCTTTCGAGCGCCTGAGAGGCGGAGGGTGCGGCGAGTGGACGTTGGGCTTCCACCGTGCAGCACAGGGATTGGGAGCTGTGCAGGGTTCACATGCACGTGGCTATGAGCGCACTCTCAGCTGTACTGTCAGATCGATCACGTCATACACAAGTTGCAATATATCAATGTGTTTTTTTAATAATTCAAACTATCCCCAAACGTTACAATTAACAATTTACAATTAACATTGAACATACGTTTTTAAAAAGGCGGAAAGTGAGTGGCGTGTTTAGAATTACTGACAACAACGTTCGAAAATTTGAAAACCAGTACACAACAGATCACATTTTAGACTTTTATATTGTTCTGCAACTGTTCCAGGTTGTTTCTAGCGTTTCCTTTTACTACTATCGAATTCATTGTGCTTGAAGGAGTTTTAAATGTAATTGTCACGCTGGCAGGTAAAAAGAATGTTGAATGAGCGGTGATATACCAATGATCAAGACAATTCTATTATGTAAACCATTTCGCGCCAAACACTTGTTCCATCCCATACATCAATGAAGTAGAAGCCAAATCAAATTTTTTTAATACAGTATTTCTGGTAGGTGAAAAGTTTTTCATAACTCAAAATCATAATGAAAAGGACATATCACCGCTTTTACAGAATACCATTGTAAAATAAAATAAAATAAAAATTTTGTACAACAGAGCGCGATTTATTTTCTGCGCAACTACATTTCTTCCCATTAGTCGACGATATATGAATGATATCAGAAACCTTTTATGTCTCTTGGATTTTAATTTATGAAAATGAATTGTATAAAACTCTGGTTATTTGGAGTAAATTATTTCATAAAATGAATGGTGACATCCGTCCATGAGATAGAGATACATCTGCTACCAAGCAGAAATTGATATAATGTCAGAGATGAATACTTATTCCTCATAAAAAATTGTACTGATTTACTCTAAAATCTCAGTTTTCGCTTTTTTTTTGTTAGAACAACAGTAAAGCAAGGGATAAACAAAATAATATAATTTCAGTGTGTCTGTGTTACGTTAATATCAACAAATTCCAGGTCTCATCAGTCATTACTATTCTTCTCGCATTTACAGCCTACTAAGCAGCAATCTTCGAACCTCCGTCTGCATTACGAAAACGTATCGTGAAGCGGCGATTACGGCGCGGTGGGGTAACTGTAGACAGGGGAAGCGGTCGCTCAAATACTTTATACTATAGAAAGCGTAGTTAAAAATAGCGGGAACATTTGTTTTGGTTAATTCGATTCCTCAAATTACCTTTCATACCGGTCTATAACATACAAAAAACGTTCAGTTCGTTCGTGTCACTCTCGTACATCTGGCCATTCCGACGGCGATCACCAATATGAGGTAAAAACGATGGGAACGACGTAACGACGGCGGGAAGGGGAAGCATCGGCCTACATAAACCACTTCCAGTACAGTAAACTTATCATTCGAAGTCAGTGAATCGAGAGATTCTCTTCTAACCAACCACTTTGCTGTAGCTATAGCTATTGCTTCGCTATAGCTTTGCAGGATACGAGCGGAAACCACTTCCGGGACACGGGACATCCAGTGTCGAGCGGTGTCGGTATCGGCGTCCGCGCGTCCCTCTCGACCCGCGGCGCTCAGTCGTCGGAGGTCACGTTTAAAAACACAAGGGACACGGGAAGCCATTGTGTACGTTGAAATCGATAGGCCTACAGACCGAGCGAGTAGAAGAGAGGAGAGCTGTAGGAAGAGCAGGCGGGCCACGCCGTCCGACGGAGAGTGACGGCCTTTGACGCCACGTGCTTTCAATGACGCGATCGAGGTGAAAGAACAAAAGAGCGGCGCGTGGGGAGGGGGGAGGGGCTCGTCCTGACTGACTGGGCCAGATGAGAAGATCTCTTTCAGAAATGGAGGGATTAAAGGAAACGAGGTGAAGAGAAGCGAAAAAAGGATGGGGCTTAATCGCCAAGCAGCTTCGGAAGGAAGGTGTTTCTGAGGGAATAAAAGTGTTGAAGGGGAAAATAGTAGTGATCGAGAGCAAATAAAAGGAGTATTCACAGGATCCAAGTTGAAATATCGTAGAAACGGAATAAAACATGACAACTATGACAGTTCTGACAAATGATAACTACACTCAGCCCATAGAAGATCTCAGATAAGGAAACTCACGCGTATATTATTAATTAAAATATGAAACAACAATAACAAAAAAACTGACTGAAGTGGCTCAGAGCATCAACTAATATCACTGAAGTGCCTCCGACCTGGAGGTTATAGGATTCAAGTCCCAACGGTGTCACGCCTTTCGACACTAGCGAGATAGCGAGGTCGAATTCAGACGCTGCCTGGAGGTGAATTCTAGCGGCAGCTCAAATCGGCAGTTTTCGATGATATCTATGATCAACACCAGGCGAATGCCGGAGAAGTACCCTAACAAACGGGCCACGGACCGCGCACTTTTTTCCCCTTCCAGTTCCTATCCTCTCCCATTTCTCATACACTTACACTTACATACATTACACGACCACAAAAGTCGGGAGCTTAGAGCCTGTACCGCCTGGAGCGGTGTCTCGTTGGTGGGTGATGAGAAAAACCTCGCAAGCCAACGTGTAGGTCAGCATCAGATCACACCATCTAGCGGTGAAAGGACCCCGCCACCTCTCGTAATAAAGCTGGACTTAGAAAACGATTGACCGTAGCAGAAAGAAACTCGAGATAACACTCCTAGACACTTCCAGAAACACGAGATAATCAATCAATCATAAAAAATAATATTTTTTATTTCTTATTTATATAATTTATTTATAAAAATAAAATTTACTAGTTATTTTTGAAAACAATTTAACAGATTGTCTTAAAATTGAAGATACTGAATATCAACCAAAAATAAGCAAAAATATTTTTTTTGTTTGCAACAGCGAACGCCGGTGATAAGTCGGGGTCAAAAGAAGGGAAAACGCGAAGGACGCACTGCTCGCCCGCGTCACCGCAGTGCAGTCGCGAGGCGCCTCGCCGCAGCCGCCTTGTCGCGCGGTGCCGCGGCAATTAACGCTCCGCGCAATGATTTACACTAATCTAACGTTAATGGCGCACTGCGAATTGCAATATTAATGACAAAGGCGCCGGCGCCACGGAAATATCAGGCCCATCCGCACGCTGTTCTGTGATTAGCGGTCGCGTGGTCACTGCGTCAGCGAGGGCGGCGACCGGCGCTGCGGTCACACGAGGCACAAGGCAGCGAGTTCTTTCGGAGGAAGGTCGACGCATGGACATTCGATACATCAACTGAGTTAGCTCAGAGCAACCACTGTTGCCACTGCAGCGACTTTAACCTGGTCCCAGGGTTCGAGTCCCGGCGGCGGTGGAGGATTTTCGACATGATGGTGGACGATAGCTTGTTCCAATTCAGGCGCTTTATGAAAGAGAATTCTAGCAGCCGGCTGCTCTGACTGGTATTTTGCGTTGTTTCTCCGATCAATTTCGGGCGAATTCAGGAGCATTACACAACACTACCACACATATCGGGACACCTGTCGAAGCCAAAATGAAGGCCGGTGCAGGATCACTCGTTCTACTGGGTGGGTAACACATCCACTCCCAGCGATGAAACATTCACTACATTTATGGTGCTAATGGCCACAGGAATCGACGCTCTTGAAAATATCTATCATTGAATCACAACTACCGACACTTAACTGAGGGAGACTTTTTCGCTTTACCCTTCGGTCTCCGGTTGTGAAATGCGCTGAGATCTCTGCAATGAACACACTACGGACCGAAAAGATACCCGCTCAAGTGAGGTTGAGACAAAACAAACTATTTTCCTCGAATCTAGAAAATTGTCCGCTATTACGAAGTGTCCGTTCAGAGAGGATTCACTCCTTGCCACATTATTTTTATTTTTATCTCAACGAAACGAGAACGAGCAAGATATAACGTTTCACAGTACTTTACACTAAATGCATGGATGTAGATGAATCCCGGAGAACAACTCGTCTACAGCGCATTGTCTAAGATTTTCATTTACGGCTACAGCGGATTGAAATACTAGCAGAAAGTTACAACAGAGTGGGAGAGATCGCAGTGAAGACAGCAGCGAGAAACTGTCTCATGGTGGCCCCGCAGCAATCAAACTAATTACGAGGAAGTCGAGGAAGCGCGTAGAAAAGGAGCCAGGAGCCGCCCACACCGGTTGTATGTCCAGGGGCAATTTAAGCTTTTGCCCTCCGTCCACAGCGGCTGAGCATCGCAGGGCGCAACGGCGGCGAGTAATCAGCGGATCTGCAACTCCGCATCACCCTGCACACGCAGCAGCTAAGGCTCACGCAGCCGCCGCCCTTCCAATCCCCTTCCCCTCCCCCCTGGCGGACGGGTAATTGGACGAAATTATGGAGAACCGAATTATCCGCAACTCCGTAATTAGCGGAACGAGGCGCGGCGGAGGTGGTGGCGGCGGCGGCGGCGCCCGGACGCGACCCCTGGACCTCGGCCTCCCCAAGGGCGGCGCGCCACGCGGCCGCCGCGCAAAACAAACAAACGAACGAACGGACGGCGCTGGGCGGGCAGGGGCGGAGAAGGCGTTGCGAGGGCGCGCAGAGGGCTCCAACTCCCACGGCGGAGATGGAAGAACCTCCTCCGCATTTAAAATAGAATATACTGACACAGATTGTCGTTTGGGGGATACAAAAATTACAAGAACAGATGGTCACGTGTTTCTCATGTCTCATACTCACACACTAAATCCACAGCTTGTGTGTGTGTGTATGTGTGTGTGTGAGAGAGAGAGAGAGAGGGGAGAGAGAGAGAGAGAGAGAGAGAGAGAGAGAGAGAGAGATGATGATGATGATGATGATGACGTCAATGTAAGCATGAGATAAGGAAGAGGATAGATTGTCAAAGAGCAAGAGCTACAAAATGAGCGGATGACACAGTCGATTGCGCTGATGAGAGTTCAACCCACGGACCTCATGGAAAACAAAAGAATATAGCGTCTTGTCTCCTTCATCGCAATCTTTTAAACTTCTTTCTCTCCGCCAACGCCTTTCATTAGCTTCTTTTTCATTTTGTTTCCAGAATAGCAGACTTCAACAGCTGCAAATCTGGTGTGGTAGGAGCGCCGAGGATATGCGTTGGGGAAGCAGTTGGGATGTCGGCAATTGAAAGGGCAACGTGAGGGCAGAGTCAGCGTGGCCACACCCACCCTCGCGTGAGTGGGCTGCGCGGTCGTCGGGGAGGGCGCGGGCAGCAGCACCGACGAGGGGCGGGACCTTCAGAAGCGGCGAGAACAGAGGGCCGATGGCTGTGGTGGTGTGAATAGGGGCCACGGAGTGTCGGGGAGGGCTGGAATCGACGGCGGCGGAGGCAGTAGGACTTTTGAGAAGTACGACAACGTTGAAGGTGGCGGGGACGGCGGTTGGACGGCAACGGGGAGTGTGGGATGGCTGGGCGTCGACGATAGAGTCGGCGGGGTGGGCGGAGACGGCGGGAGGCGAGGTCCCTGTGGACGAGGGAGCTGGTGGGAGTGCTCGGCATCACCGCTGCGATGGCGGCTCCGTCCGCGAACAAACGAACGAGCGCCGAGGGTACGAATTTGCATGCAAATTGTAAAATTCCTTCCCGCGAATCGCGCATTGTGTATGTAAAGCGTTCTTTCAGCGATGGTCATTGTGAGTTATGGGCAGCTTTCGCCGCGGCCGATACGCGGCGCTGACAGACACGTGCGCCGCCCGCCATGAATTCGCGTCGCTGTCTTTGTTGCCGCCAGCGCTCCTCTCCCACGACGGCAGAAATTGGAAGCAGCGAAATACGAATTTTTACTTCCGCTTACTCTTAACGTAAACGCCAAAAGGCTCACAAGACATTCCTTTTTCTACGAAGAAACCTCGAAATGAATGCTAATGGAACCAGACTTTGCTCTATCTAGTTTTTTTGTTTCGTGAATAAATAAAATGCCGCTGGGTTTCGAGTGGATAATAAAACACGTGCACAAATTTTATCTTCAACCAAAAATATTATATTTCCATCTCTTTTTTCGAATATGTATGATACGCCTCCTTTTTGCATAGTTTTAAATTTTACTTCACGGGGATCTTCGAACAGAAAGCTAATGGTTATTGATGAATATAAATAAGTTTCCCACAACATTATAAATAAGTTTCCCACAACAAAACAACGAGTTCAAAAACTGGGCACAAAATGCGTCATATTTAGAAATTGTGAAAGGAGGTGTGGTAAATAAAAAGAATTGCGGTTGGATCAATACACAGCAGTTGGATCAGCACAATACTGATACTAAGTGCAGGGCACACAGCAATGTGTGAATCAACTCTCTGAAAACTGTACAGTACATCTGCCCTCAAACGCAGCACAGAACGATAGGTTGAAAGAAATAAACGAAGATTCTGCAGTCAGACTGTTCCTCTTGCTGTGAAGTTTCGCCCACTTTACGAACATTTACATTGATGTCAACTGTGGTACGGAGGAACAAGATTGTTAGCTCAAATTTACTTACGAAATAAGTTCTGGAAATAATATTACAAAGTGAGATCATTTCGATATCACTACAATTATTAAACGAGGCCGTTTAACCGATTTTCATAGCCAATTGAGTATTCTAATAAGATATTACTTTATGATTGTTCCACAACGTTTTATCCACATTGTAAAAATCTACTACAATTATCGTTTAAATGTCCAGGTTTATTTTACTACAAACTTGTACGGCAAGTGGGGTGTCGAAGGCGATAATCTTTTGCTTGTGAAATCTTAAATTACCCGTTTCAATTGCTCCCTCATTGGTATGCACTGGTGTTTGGCAGGTAAACGATCTGGCGCAGTCAAATAGACGCGTACAGTGGCACGGAGCGCAAAGCCCCGGTGCGTCGCCCCTACGCACCTGCGAAAACGCACACGCTCCGCCCACGCAATGAGAGCGCTCCCCCCCAGGGGGCTGGGCGAAACGCAATTCGCGGGGAAGGCAAATTCAACTGCAGCCGTCATGATTTGGTACGAGTATTGCAGCGTGCAGACGAAATTCCCCGTACGTCAATAAAGATATTGCAATTCACGAGAACTCCTCCTTTCAGCAACACAATGCTAGGAGCTGGCAATGCAATGAAATGGATTTTCGTTTGAGAAAAGAATAACCCGATACACGGAACATAATGAAATATGAGAAAATGGAAATAAGAAAGCAGACCGGGTCAGATAGTTGATGTAATGAGATTTTGTTGTCAAGACTCGGATGTCTGAATTTCATGGTACACTTCTCTCACTGTCTCGTGACCCGCTTAGAAGTGGAGGTGGCCAAAGAGTTTAAAAATCTTCCTTAAGCTGAAAAATGCCAATACTAATATTACAACTGTTAATAACAAACTGGAGCAAAGCATTGCCCTAACAGTAAAAAATACCGTAACTCAAAAATATTTTGGGAGTTCGAAGTCTTCGGGATTTATTATCTGCCTTGTGCAGTGTCATTCAGCAAGTTGCTGCAACGTCTACTAAGCTACTACTGCTAGAAATAATAATGATAATAATGGACGTTAAATTAGTCCGAGACCAGATGTGTTTTTCCTTCACATGACAGAGTTGATACTGTGCGAGTGCTTTTAGTTCCATAACGAACGCGGACGCATAATATATAAAACCAGCTCACGTGTTTTTGATCCGCGAGGTGGTACACGTTATTCTGAGAGGTCATCTGGAAAATCGTTAATTAGAACTTACAATGTGTGCAAACAGCGAAGTCCCTCCAGCCGCGGCAACAACTTTCATCTGAATGACGTTCAACTACGTGCGGCATTCGCTATCTCCCAAACGTAAATAATTTCATTATAATGTAAGTTCGGTCCCCACGAGTGCGCTCGTTCCAGTTCGAAACAAAGAAATGCAATTAAAAATTCGTTAAAACTCGTTGCGTTGTAACCTTCTTGAAATAATTGTACTGCGAACACAGAAATTACAAAAACAAGAGTCGAACCTTCAATGCAATGTCACAGAAATAATTGTCAAGAACATTTGAAAAGCCGGACGAAAGAGGCTCTTTCTACGCTTCTTCCTTTTGTGTCCTAAATATTTTGGGAATGGCTGTATTTGAGAAGAAAAAGCCAGAAAAATATGATTTGGAACTTTCATTTAGTGTTGAAGTAAAATGAAAATTTGAGTAGATGTAATTAATAAGAAAATAGATGTTAAATTTTATTGTTTTTATAACAAACTTATAGCGGATGTTTGTAAAAGATAGTAGATATTTTAAATTATCACCCCGTCGCGTTTACATATTATTCTGAGAAGCAATTGCTACTAAAATGTGTCACAGAAATATTGCATACCAGTCTGTTACGTAGCTCTATATAAAAAAGGTACTCATTAGATCTTGTTTCAAGTTCAATGTACTATGAATTTTGGATAACTTTTGACATAATAATGCTTTGCTAAAACCAAGAAGAAACATTTCACATTGGCAAGGAAGTTAATAAATTTAAATAAAAAATAATAGATTTAATCCCTGCACCGAAAGGCAGGAATGCTCTAAAAATACAATAAAAGGATTTCGGATTAATCTATTAAAAGTAAATCAGAAATCTATCAAGACTTAATACCGGAAAATTGATGCATAAGATACACGTATGTGAGGAATACTGGATCCACCATTCGACAGGAACTACCTACAGCCTCACATTCGTTTGACTTTCATCCCTTAAACCGCGAACTCATCACCTTTCGCTGATCCCATCCATCGACAACACACTTTTCACCGCAACATCCAACTCACGTACACGCTTTTCACCGCACCTCGCAGCGCAAAAACCGGGCCTCGGATATCTCAAAAGCCAACTTTCGCCACGCGGCCACCGAGTTTCGCAGTCGCGCCCCGCGCCGTCCCCACGCACCGAAAACTCATCGCGGCGCGTTACGCACGGCGCGGTGGCGGGGCGTGTCTTTGACAGCCCGCCCCCCTCTTCCGATCGATGCCGCGGGCCGGTAGCGCGACATGTTTATTAGCCGGGCTTAATAACAGCGATAAATAAACGCGCCCCGGCGCCGCTCCGTAAACAAAAACGCTAACAGTCGCGATTAAAATTAAAATTTTTATACAATTAACTGACTGTTGAAAATCCGCGCAACGCTCGCGAGTATAAATACACGCGGCGGGATATAATTTCTTGGCAGCGCTGGCAGCGCGGCGCCTAGGCGAAGCGGAGGGCGGGCGGGCGTTCGGACGCGCGCTGATATTAATACACGGGCGCGCGGGCGCCGGTCCGCGCTCGCGCGGGACGTCAATCCCGACGCGTAAACCCAGTTTATCTGGCGATGATTTAAGGGCACGCTTAAAGCAGATAAGTCACGGAGCGGTGCGGGGCGTCTGTCACAATAAACACGGCATTTATCGGACGGGTTCGAGTGGGGGCGGTGCGCTGGCGGGGGACGGGGTGCGAGCGGTTGGGGGGTGGGGCGGTGCGGGCGGGCGGGCGGGCGGCTCGTCGCGGCCAATCAGACGCCCCGAGCACCGCCGCTGCTGCCGCCGACTGGCGTTCCGCGCCGCGGCTCCCTTTGACGCTAATGCGCGGGTCGCAGCTGCGGTCGCGGCCTCGCCCGGGCCTCGCCTCGCCCGCGCGCTGGGCCCAAGCGCCCGCCAGCCGCGCCCCGCCCCGCCCCGCCCCGCGCGACATGCCGCCTGCGGGGATACGGGTTCGAGGCGGATGGGGGCCGACCGCCTCCGGCGGCAGCTCTTCCTCCAAACAGCTTGACTCGCGAGTTTATGCAAAGGGCTGCGAGACAACGGGACTGACAGCTCTTGTTCCGGGGAAGGGCTGGCTTGTTTAAACCACTTCTTTGTACTATTTCTAACGCCGTAACTATATCTTGCATTATGAGGATTCTAAAAGGAGATAACATCAAGCATCATGAGCTGATTCACTATTCGACTTCACAATCTACATTATGCAATAAAATTTGAGAACCAAAGATTGAAAATTCTCTATTGTTTCAAATCCTCTGTAAGAAACTAAGGTATAATCATTTTTCGATCTCATTTATTTTTTGACCTTTGTCTGGTAAGTTTCTTTCATTTGAAAATTTTACATTTTTATTTTTATTTGAGGCGTTCCTTTCATTCAGGTAACTTCATGCTTGGTTACCTTATTGCAGAAATTCCTCTATGAACATTTACGATCCATTTTTTCGTTATTTAAATTGTATGATTTGCTTTGAAGCTATCTCAATTTCTATAAATCAAAATTGTTTAATACATCAGAACATAATTCATCGATCATGTTTTATTCATATGATTTCTCTTAATATTATCGTTTAATAACTCTATAAACATTCACGAAAACGAATCATTCCTCGAAATTCCGAACGTCAATACTCTTGGTTCATAGAAATACGAGACTCTCAATGCTAGTGTACTCTAGAGAAACGACATTTGCGTCAGAGTCGATCCCCTAGGAACATTCATAAAATTGTTTGGTTAGTTTGGTACGTTAGCGACCCTTTCGAGCACACAGAAAACAACAAATTCATAACTGACTTGAAAACTACTTCAAAACATACAAAAATCAAAATTATAAGAAAAAAGACAATATTAGAATGAATAAAAGAATATTTGTATGGCATTCGCATGGCATTTATGACATACTTTAAAACATCCAATAGAATTCAGAAAACTTAACTTCCAATTTAAAGTGTATTTACATGCAACAGCATAATTTGTAGGAATTTATGGTTCGAATCGGGCGAACCAAACACAAAATCCATAAATTGACGCCCATTTATTGTTCGGCCCCTCTCAAACAACTAGTAGCAAATTCTGAGTAACGGGGACATGTACGTTGTCGCGCTCTCGAAACCTCGCAACGCGACATCAAACCATCACCTGTCACCGCCACCGGCGACATTCACAAGTTAAAGCTCGGCGCAGTTTCTCACCAACTGATCGCGGCCATTACTCACCGCGAAGAGGTTAATGCCGCCAGAGCATGTCCGCGGCCGCACGCGGGTGCGAGTTGTGGGCGTGACAGGGCCGGCCGCTCTTATCCTTCAATCATCGGCGCGGGGCTGTCGCTCGGCGCCCGGGGCTTTGAGACCGCAGACCGGGGTGCCCGCGCGCCTAACACGCCTTCCAACACGCGAAAGGGAGAGGAAGGCGGAAGGCGGCGGAGAAAGGGAACTGGTGGAAGAAGCGAGGAAAAGAAGTCAAGACGAAGACTACTGAGGTGCAAGGACTGATTGGAATGGAAGAACACCAACCCTCGAAATTCCAGTGTGTTTTTACTGGAAGAATACAAAACGCCACACTTGAAATGGTATTTCACTACTGAATGTCGGATATGTTTCTCGCCAGAGTGGCCGAGAAACGAGTCGAAATCGCAGCACGGCGGCGGGAGAGCGCACGTGTCAGTGTCTCTCTCAACCGCGACGTCACACGAGTGAACGCAAACGAGGGAAAGGCGCAGCACGGCGGCGGGAGAGCGCACGTGTCAGTGTCACTCTCAACCGCGACGTCACACGAGTGAACGCAAACGAGGGAAAGGCGCAGCACGGCGGCGGGAGAGCGCACGTGTCAGTCACACGAGTGAACGCAAACGAGGGAAAGGCGCAGCACGGCGGCGGGAGAGCGCACGTGTCAGTGTCACTCTCAACCGCGACGTCACACGAGTGAACGCAAACGAGGGAAAGGCGCAGCACGGCGGCGGGAGAGCGCACGTGTCAGTGTCACTCTCAACCGCGACGTCACACGAGTGAACGCAAACGAGGGAAAGGCGCAGCACGGCGGCGGGAGAGCGCACGTGTCAGTGTCACTCTCAACCGCGACGTCACACGAGTGAACGCAAACGAGGGAAAGGCGCAGCACGGCGGCGGGAGAGCGCACGTGTCAGTGTCACTCTCAACCGCGACGTCACACGAGTGAACGCAAACGAGGGAAAGGCACAACACGGCGGCGGGAGAGCGCGAGAGCGAGCGGGCGCGTTGAGCGAGCGGGGAGCGGGCGTCGAGCCGCGTGCGGGCGATGCTTCGTAGGGCGGGGCAAGGCGCGACGCCCGGGGCGACGGGCCGCGCCGCAAAGGGCAGCTGCTGCGGACGGCGGGCCACGCCCCCCTCGCGGCCACGCGCTGTCGGCCAGGGCGAAAGCGGAAGCCACACGCCAGCGCTCCTCCGGAGCGAATGCACTCACGTGCTCCAGCACCCCGTGGCGAACACCACACACACGAGAGAGGTTTCTTCCTACTCGAACAATTTAACAGGAACGACAATGAAGAGCTGATTTCCAAAGAGACGGAACCACATGAAACAATTTTCTAGGAAAGGAAAGATTTAACGTACAGCCTTGCAGTTCAAAACAGGATTCAACTGTTTAAACTGATGAGAAATGTAATTTTGAACACAATATTTGGTGGAGATGATGGAAAAAGGTCTTCAAAATGTATTGGTGTATGTATCTAGCGGGCTTGATGGCCCGAGCCTCACCATATTAATAAAGGCATTATTATTATTATTATTATTATTATTATTATTATTATTATTATTATTATTATTATTATTATTATTATTATTATTATTATTATTATTATTATTATTATCTATGATAATGTATTCTATCAAACGAACGGAAATGGAGAATTGGAAATACGCTATTGAATTCTACTCATAGTTCTCAATCCTTCGGCTGATTTGAGCCACTACGCCACGGCTTTGCACTAAGAAAGCCAGCCAAAGCGGACATTTTGTGAATAAATGGAAAAAGACGCAACATTGGCTTCCACGTTTCAGTTCCTTAACAGGTCGTTGGGTGAGGGGCGCAATTTAGATTAACTAGCTTTCCAAGCTTTCATGTGGAGCATTAAAATGTTTGAGAATGGTCTGGGAGCTTCAAGCTTCACTATCGGAACCAAATGTTAGGCGCTGGCTGTTAATTATGAATGATGTTTAATGGATTCATAATGGTTTGTCATTGCCTTCCACGCACCAGTCACAAGCCGAAGACATCAGTGGCTGTATGAATGAATGAGTGCCTTTTTTTACGTGGCTCAGGCCATGAGACCTGCTCTTCCGTCTGACCATGCAAATTTCATTACGCTCCTTTCACCTACTACGGATGAAAGAAGGTATTACTTGGACGACGAAACAGGCGGATCAATTTTGCTCAGAGGCTTCATTTAGGCTTGAGGATCTTTTACATGCAGTAAATCTACTAACATGGGCCAGCCGGCTTTACTTCCCCTCCGAAGGAAGGCGTACGAAGGATATTTTCGCCCTTAAAAATCCATGGCTTCGAACCCGCAAACTTGGGTATAACAGCCCGATACGCTAACCATTACACCATCGCCGCCGCCGCCGCTGTAGGTGCATTCGAAACTTTCGCACCGCGCACAGTGGCGGCCGATGCAGCTGTCAACGCTACGTAGGTCCGGCAGATCAAGCTTCCACATACCATACATACATCCTAAAATTACCTCACCGGGGCGAACGACGCAAAGAATTAATTTACCTTCCGTGCGCCCAAAACACCACGTTTTTGTTTAGTTTCCTACGCATTCAATCTGGATAATTAGCTGTTGCATCAATGAAATTGCGAATGGAATTGTGTTGTTGTTGCAGAAGGTCACGTAAGTAATTGACAGCCCGCCGGTTGCTCATGTTTTCCATTACCAAGTCCCACTAACGAATCGTGTATGATTTACTGTGCAAATAATGAACAGATCGATGGTATTGCTCCGATGATGTCAAATGTCCAACATAAATAGGATCTGAATGAACATATCTGGAAATCAACATAATCTTCATGAATGTGCAGTAATATTGGATTCACGATATATCATTAGTACATTAAGATGCGGTTTCGTGATATACAAAACTATTTGGAATATGTTAATAAAGTAATAGTACAGTATCACATACTTTCTCATATTATTTATTAAGTTTTTTTTCAACTTGAATTCTACTAATACGTTACCTACCTCTTAAAAACCACCAAAAGAAGCATGCAAGATTTAAAAAAAAAATATATTTAATTTTTGAAAATACCCAAGTTTTTATAATGAAAAGTGTATTTTGTCCATAGATTTGAGTGATCTATACCGCATTATCCCCAAAAGTTCTAAAAATAAAGTAGGAGCTGTGTTTCAGAAAATCTTGTTAAGGTAGCGTTAGAGTACCTCGAAGGATTCGTAATGAAAAATTTCTTCATCTTTTTCAAAGATTTGTATCTGATACATATACTTTAAAATAACTCTTTATTCAGAATGTAACAGAAAAAGCGAACAGTTTAGAAACCTCTTTTCTCGTTCCACTGCCATTAATCAGAGATTGATGGTTTTTTAATGGTTTATTCTCACGTGCGTGAGTGTGTGGCGTCTATCAAGAGTCTTGGTTAATGCAATAGTAACGTGGGCAAACATTTATGACGCTATTAAATAGAATATGTATTGGACCAGAAATACGGTTTGAGGGTTTATTCTCTTTGTAAAGCATTTAATGTAAGCTTCATTGTAGAGCATGGTACTCAATAGTATACGAATCAAATACATTTTTCTTATTTTTTGAAAACAATCGCCCAATAGAAGGAATGACTGAAAGAAGATTAAGTTAGTTCCCACTGTGACAAAGAAATGTTACTTCGTGAACTTATTTTTCCCTCTCATAAAATTTCAACCAATTTTGGTGATAGAAGAACCAGGCCAGTTTATCTGCAGATGAGTGATGAGGGCCAAATAACGTTACTTTGATATGACGGACACTTATATAAAAATAGATTCAACAGTGTAAAAATTAGTCTGATAAAAACGTCTTTTGAATAGAAACAATACTGATTGGACTTTTAGGAGTGGTAAATGTGCCCAATTCTGCATTTGGTCTCTCCATTTCATACGATGTTTTTGTATGTATCTTGTTACGTTTTTGGCGTCGTTAATACACGTCTTCCCAGTAGAGAGTTTTATTTCTAATTGAAAAATAGTCTTTTCAGCGTATCTTCTCCACCATTCAAGTAAAGATCGGACTACTCACTTTACGTATTATTCTACTGCTATGCTGAAAAGACGCATAGCAGCTCTCCCATGATCGGAATGTTTTCCAAGACCATTCATAGCGTGTTCGCTGGAGGGATCGAAGAAATTAATTGGGGGCGGCGAAAGAGTTACGAGGGCCATCGGTAGAAGGGCCGCCGGAGACGGCTGCGCACACACTCATCCATCGGACGTTCTCTGCAGCCCTGCGCGCCGTTTCCCCGCCCTACACTCCCGACGTCCTGCGGAGGAGGGGGCGCAGTCGTAGGACACGGTGTGTAGGCCCGAGTGCCTTAAGGACACTACTTGTTTGCAGGCTTGCGGCTTTTTCAACGTCCGTTGCCGCCATCGTTCCGGGGATACCGGGGTCTCCCGAAGGCTGCGGACTTCCTAGGCCACGGGGCTCGCGACAATAATGACAATCGCAAGACGGAGAAAAAAAGTAAAAAATATCTTAGTGCCTCTCTTTTCGAGCTTAGTTCTTGTAACTTTCTTGACCTCAACAAAAAACAATAAACAATCAAGGGCCTTGACACGCATAAATACGATTATTACGATTTATTAATAGGATATCGTACAGATTCTTGCCCTAGAGACAAGAGTGGGTTCGTTCTCTCGATACAGTTATTCATAATGCATAACTGGACAGCGTTGTGCTCAATAAAATCTCGTCCGCTCATTAGGCGTTCTGAATAAATTAGATCTCTGAGATTTTTCCTGCACTACGTTGCACTGGTGGGTGCTATATCATGGGCGAGTTTTATTTTAGTTAATTATTTTTTCAAAGTGCGCTGAGTGCTGTCGCGGACAGACTCGCCTCGCGGTACCGCTTTCCCGCTGAAGACATGGCAGCGCGCTGCGGGCCGCGGGCGATGGCCAGTGGGCGGTGGGCGGTGGACAAGGGGAGCTGTAGCCCTGGGCGAGGTAACGCACGGCCATTCCCGGCAAGGGGTGAGCACAGAGGTTGAAGTGGCAATGGCGTGAGAAACGTGTGAGCTTGGTAGAGGGAATGAGAAGGGGCCATCCAGAGCCAAAGAAAAAGTCGATGCGTTGCGTTGCTGTAAAATGGGAAAGAGATTAAAGAGCAACATGAAGAGACAGCCGAGATCTTTTGCATTTGGGTTGTGAAGGAATATGCTTATGAGGAAGATGTCAGAAAATGCAATCAAACACCAGTAACGACAGATTACAAGGCAAAGAGCAAAGAATTGAAAAGACAGATATTCATCTGCAAAAACAGACAAAACTACAGAAGAAATATTATAGAACTACGCATAAAAGAGAGGAACTGAAAGATAAAATCAAAAAGGAGATGAAAAACATGGGAATAAAATGAGAATAAATGAAAGACGACGGAGAAAACTGACAATTTCAAAAGATAAATACAGCGTGTGGAGAAGGTGAAAAACCAAAATTATGAAAAGGATTGATGGAAACAAAACGAAGAGGAGGGTGAACACAAAGGTCAAGTTTACAGCGAGTGAAGAACATAGACACGATAATCGTAAAATCAAGGAACGACAGAAAATGAAACAACAGTGGAATTCATAGACAAAAGAGGGAGAAGACGAGAGTAACCAGAAGTGATCTCTTCGGAAGCGCAGGAGAGTGAGTCTGTTAGCGGGGCGCTCTGGGCTGGCAGGGCCCGCCAGCGGCGAGTCGGCGGGGGGCGTGGTAGGGCGGAGGGAAGCCGTTGCTGGCGGTCGTCCGGCGCGCGTAACAAGACTCGGCGGGTAAGTAAAACCCCCGCCCGGGGCGCGCCCGGCGTTCCAGGCGCCTCGCCCCTGGGCGGAAGGCGTGTAAGGTGGCCGTTGCGCCCGCGGCGCTGTATTAACCTTTATGGTAAAAGCCTCCGTAAAAAGCGAATGGGGTAAACTTTGTCTCGCGCCTCGGTGCAGCTCGGCGCGCGGCGGGGGGGGGGGAGGCGGAGGTGGTGAAGCGGCGGGGCGGCGGGACGGCGGGGCGGCGGGACGGCGGGGCGGCGAGGCGGCAGGGCGACGGGGCGGCGGGGCGGCGGGGCGGCGGCGCGTCGTGGCGGCGGGGTGGCGTCGTGGCGGCGGGGCGGCGGGGCGGCGGGGTGGCGTCGTGGCGGCGGGGCGACGGGGCGACGGGGCGACGGGGCGACGGGGCGACGGGGCGACGGGGCGGCGGGGCGGCAGGGCGACGGGGCGGCGAGGCGGCGGGGCGGCGGGGCGGCGGCGCGTCCTGGCGGCGGGGTGGCGGGGCAGCGGGTGGCGGGGAGGCGGGGCGGCGGGAGCGAGGGCGAAGGCGCCGTAAGAAGCGCGGGAAATCGCGGCGGAAGCGGCCTCGCCCACACGCGATGTCCCGCGCCGGCGCGAGTTAAGCGCCACGACTCGGAAAGGCCGGACTCTGAGCGGGGCAAAGTAGTACAAGAGTTACACGGGACTGATCGTTGCCGTTTGCTGCGATCGCGCCCAAGGAAAACGACCGTCTCGGAGGTGCTCGCTGAAGCGAAATCGGGCGCGATAAATTGACTCCTCGATGAGATTCGATTCCCACGCTGAATGAGATTGAATGTGCATGTAACATAATGTATTTTACGAAAACATTTCAGGGAATATTTCAAAATGACATTGTACTACTGGAAAGGGACTGAAATATTTATCCGATTACACCGGAAATCATTCTTTACAATAAATAAAAACGTAGCTTAGCGTTTTTAAATACGCTCTGCACTCAAATGAATGCACATTTTCTCCCAACAGATCAAAACATGAAAAATAGCTCTCTAAGGTCCAGTAAATTAATTAAAATATCTCTATTAAGCCCTATAGATTCTCTGGAGATTCTGAATGTAGTTCACTTGGGAGTTTTCATAGGCGAAACGAAAGGGAACTTCAAATTATAATTAACCATGAAACATATTTTCTACAATAGATAAAATGCCAGACAGTGCTTTTTTAAATATATTTATTGATATATACGATTGTATGTATTTATTGTTATATATAACAACAAATAAATATGCTATGAACGCTATATCTGTCATCAGGAAGGACGAAGCAAACGACACCACCAAACATTTTATAAACGTTTTAGACTACCCATCAAGCCTTCGTGATCGGCAGGTTTCACTGGGCGGCCAAATTGGCGCGAGCTCTCTCCGCAACCCGACAGTCTACATGACACGCGCTTTGTTCGGCGCCACCGCCCACGCGCGAGACCGGCCTAGTCCGGCGACCGGTCATCCGTCTATGAACACCCGCGCAATGATTCAGGCGCGGGGGCGAGGTCAGCGGCCGGCGGGGGGCGAATCCATCAAAATTAACCTCAGATTCGAGCACCGCCCCCCCCCCGCGGGCCGCGAGTACTGGACGGTGCCCGCAGATTAAGCTCACGTCCAGGGCAATATTTATTCAGCCGCGTGAAATATGGCGGCGTGCGGAACGCGCAGTTAAAAATAATTGCTCCCGGCTGCGCCGCCCGCCGGTTGCACGCACAACTACACCGCGCATGCGATGGCGCGCGACGCCCGCGCGACTGTCCCTGTTGTGAGGTTTTGCTAGAAGTAGCCTCACCCGGCTCCCAGGGCCAGGGACGGTGACGTCGCTTGCGACGGCTAAATGGTGGGTGGATGTTACTGAGATGGTAACGGAGTTACATGAATAGTAGTTAGTAAAAGAAATGGGATCTTCAATAAATGTGTAACGTTAGAATATAGGGTGCACTACGTTTCAGGGTAGGAACATTGCTGATGGACCAAAATGTAGCGCGCCAGTCCTAATGGCCAATACTGGAAAAGTATGTACTCTCTCTCTCTCTCTCTCTCTCTCTCTCTCTCTCTCTCTCACACACACACACACACACACACACACACACACACACACACACACACACACACACAAATGCCCCTGATGGGGCCGCATCCCCGCGGGCGGCACGTGGCCCACGGTCGTGTACCGTGATCCCTCACAGAGAAGTCCTGGCGGGGAATTGGAATCTCCGAGATTGTAATCAGCCCGAGTGTTCAGTTTGCCAGTGGTGTCTAGCAATAGCGACCGCAATAGGGAGACGGTTTGGGAGATCCGTATTCTCGGATATATAGAGAAGTTACTCTAAAAAGAGTCGAGCTTGGGTTTAGTTTGACTAAGCGAGAAACAAATTAACGTCATGTAGACGAAGGTATTGCAAGACAAAATGATGAAGACATTTACAATTGAGCGAACTGTGTAAGCGAACCCATTGAACGCATAGAGTGCATGCACATTACCCCCAAATAGGTTGCCAGCAGTAGCCAAGCACTCACTTCTTATAGTCTCTCTCTATTGCGGCTTGGGTGGCCTTCAGTTGTGCTCTTGACGTCATCGTGACAGAGCTCGATACTCGAAAGTGTTGAGGAGGGACTTTGTTCAGACGCAGAGTGACGTTTATCAAATCTGGTACCAACCAGGAAAGCTGGTAAGGCTCGAGCTGGTGAGGTGGCAGAACCAGGTTCACACTTGTTCTGGCACATCCGAATATCAGCAAAATGGTATATTGTAAACCACCCAGGGATGCGGATAAGCACCCTTGCTCAGGTGCCCACCCTAGGGATGTAAAAGACCCTCCCCCCCCCCGCTTGTAAGGTACAAGTTGTAATGGTGGGTCAACTATTCAACGGAACATACTAGATTTTTAGAGGTCTCTCTGGAAAGTAGACTAAGTTAACAATAATTTAGTCTAAATTTCACTGCTGCTAAGTCTCAGTACTGGCAAGCCATGCAAAAAAACTCAAAACGTCTCACTCAGCGACTGCTTTTAAGTATTTTAATCTGCAAGGGATTCACTTTTGGGAGACATACGAATAACAAAGTTCAGTTCGAGTTGGATGGGGAAATAGTGAATATTACATCCTTGGTATTGCTGGTAGCAGCGAATCCTACAACAAAGTTGAAGCGAAATATAAAAACGGTTATGAAAACCACCACGATCTCACTCGTTACCCTGGATCGTTGTCTCAATAGTTAATACATCGACGCACGTAGAATCAAGAAGTTAACGTGATAAGCAACGGTTAAGCAAGAAGATTTAAGTGTAGTTTCGAAATGTGGACTTGGAAATCATTATTAATAAGATCTTTTTAATATTTCGATGAAATTTCCGTGATATTCACCAAACGCGATGAAGTTACGAATCTACCCATCCTCGAGAAGATTGAGAAGAAGGAACTTTGGGCGGCGTAGTTTCGTCGGCTACCAGACACTTTGCAGATTAAGTTACTTTAAGGCAAACGATGAGCGATGGAGTATTTGCGTGGTATGCCAGTACTGAGACAGAGCAGCAGCAAAAATTAGTCTAAGTTATAGCTGAATTAATCTATTTTAGAGTGGCACCTGAAAACCTATCGTGTTTCCGTTCGCATGTAATGTCATCGCAGCCACCACCTTAAATTAACAATCACACATTTCTATAATTAATTTTGCCTATTAACTTTTCGTGCATAATATATTGGATATTGTAACAAAATTCCCGAAACACAATATTAAGTTACACGAGTCAACGATGCATTAGAGTTTTTCGATTTTATAATTATTTCCACGAGTACTGTAATTGTAATGTCATGTGTCTGTTTATCAATAACAATTAACTATGTATGAAAGTGAAGTACCTAAACGAGACACTTCAATTTTGTAGATATTTTAATGCATCCTTTCATTTCATCCATACAGTTGAAACGTACTGAACGTAATTGACACCAAGAGAACAAAAAAAATGTACAATTAAGCCTAATGTACTTCATAATCATAAAGTTTGCTTAGTGCGGGCAAAATTTGCAGAAAATGTTACAATCACTAACGAGTTCACACTCCTCATTAAAACGATTTCGTTTATTGTTCGTGTAGTCAGGATAAGCCAACTCCAGCAACATAGACCACTGTTGAGTAAACCACTGTAATTTGAACACGTAATGTCCTTTGTGTATTTTCTTGTTCTAAATGTTTAGAATCACCATTCAAACATGTTTAGATACACCGTTTTCAGGATTTCAAATGCGTCAATAGTGATTAATTTTCTGTTCCATCAGTTTACTAGCTTGTATGTTCCTGTGAATTATAATGACACAGAACACACGTCCACTGTGAAACGGAATCGGCAACATCTTGTTATTAAACAGTTCAATAAAATGTATGACACCTATGTTATTAATAAAGTATTATTATTTAAATTGCCGATCTGAGCATGTGGAGCCGAGGAGTAGCGGGTAGTGTGATGTAATTATTGCGTGGGTGTTCTCAGCTTTCAGGGTACGGATGAGGCGTAAATGCTTCTTACACTGTATCATACCAGAACATCCATCCTCTCATACATCACAATCATCTCTGTTATCATTCACAACCATGATCACCTTACCATCCTTCACATAGTGAATTCTTTTACGTTTAATGAGGAAAAACAATCATTATGATCACCCACCAAAGAAATGGAAGGGCACACAGGCGAAACTCTCCCCACTTGCCTACAGCCAGAAACAAATGTGGAAGAAAACGAAAAGAGATGAAATGAGCAAATCACGCGTAAAAGTTGTATAAAGAAAAAGTAAACTATAAAGAAAATATGACAATTAGATACAGAGACTCAACAGGGGATGAAGCTTCACTAAGCTGTATGATATTTTTCATCCACAGAAAGCCTGCACAATCCCGAAATAATCATGCTGGTAATGTAGAGAGACATTGGAACGACGTGTTTCTTCCCAATTGGAATCCGACATTTGGTGTCTAACATTCCGCTTCGCTGGTCACCAACCAATCACGAGTCTCATATCCGTCTCGTCCACAACCAAAAAACACGCCATTAGTACCCCGCGCGAGTATTGAAGGAAAACGACACGGCGCCGCCGCCGCTCGCCTGTCACGTTCGCCCCGCCCACCCTTCCGCCCGCGTCGCGCTGACACAACGCGTCGTTTCCATTTGAAAAAGCGCTTGTCGGGGCGGACGCCCGGCGACGCGGCGGCCACGGGTTAACCCCCACCCTCACCCCAGCCTCGCGCCGATGACGATTCGCGGGTGAGGGGGTGTATTCCAACGTTCACAACGTTTTGATATGCGCGACCCGCGTTTCCAAGCCGACCGCCCACCCTCCACCACGCCCAGCCACGGAAAAGTCGTCGGTGGCGGCGGCGTGACACCGATATAGTCGCGAACTGCTGTTAAAACTTTCGCGAGAACAGACAGGCAATTGGGAAAGCTCAGACGCTCCCAGTGCACTGCAAAGGGGCACGCAAAAGAATGCACTGTGCACGCAAGACGTCGTCGTTTTATTTTGTCCAGAACGATAAAGTCGCGACGTGAAATCTCCCATCAATTTTCTGCGCGGCTGATTTCTCAGACGCGGTATTGGTATTACTAGAACATGCATACGAACCACCTTTATGTTTATGATTTTAAGAAGGTAATGTATTGCCTACTTTTCTGTACTTCTTCTTTCTGCATGCCACGAACACAATGGGAAGGCGGCTGGGAAGGGGCGAAGGGTAGTAAGTCGTGGGTTTCGAAGTGCAGACATGAAGTTCCTATATTTCAAGAGACCAAGGGTTTTAGACCGCAACGAGAAATCAAGTCGAATGAAATAGTTCATTACCGACAGAAGGGAGAGTTGGAGGGAATTTTCGCTTATGAGAGGTTCGGAAGTTTCCTGATCACCACAAGAGCGTGGGTATAGATAGAGGGAAGGCAAGAAAATAAGCGATTGAGGGCAAGCTCTTCTTTAGCGCAATCGTTCGGTGTATATTGAATAGTAAAATCCTTTACGAATGAGTTGGAAGGACGTAAGACCACATTAAGGGTTAATGTGACCGCACTGCTTATGAGCATTGCATTCATTGAACATAAGTATCGTATTCCGACAATGTACTGGATTACCAAATGAATCTTGTTCATTCTGTCAGTGCTTTCTAGGATAGTTCTATTGCCTTGTTTTTGACATTTACAGTATAGATCTGAATAGTTCAAAGAGTGTTTAATATATTATGGTGTAATTATAATATTACCAATAACATAGAGCTTTTTTGTTTCTTTTTCTTTTTTCCCCACCTTTTATTGTGTATGCTCTTCTCTTTCTCCTTCTTGTACTCAGTTACTATTGTAACGTATTGTAGGACTACAGTTAGCAACCGCCACAAAGGGCGGCGGCAGAGGATTAGACGCCAGGGGCCAGGCAGGATGTGACACGCCGAGGTATTCTGGGAAATCCTAAGAGCTAGGGAAAGGGATGCCCAAAGTACGGGACAGCGCATTTTTGCCGCGTGCCGCGTGTCAAATTCTTGGAATCCAGGGAAATGGATGTCCAAAAATGCCTGGCAAAGCGGTCAGTGTGGGCCGTGTGCAAAACCCAGTGACGTTTCAGGTCACGTGGGTGGCGGCTATATAAGAACCAACGCAGAGCGCGGGGGTGGGGTTTGTTGAGCTGAGAGGGAACCCTCGTGCGAACGCACAAAAACTTGCGCCCAGGGCGGTGCGGAGCCGAGCTAGGCTCGTGCGGCAAACCATGTGTTGGGACGCCGTTGTGGACTATATCCACGGGTGACAAGAGGTCGCCGGAGCTGTCTGCTGTGTGCGGGAGGCTCGCTGAGGAGTGGCGCGGGCCACGAGTCAGTTATTCATTTTTAAGGATCGCTCCTGCGATCAGGGAAGTAAAGATCTACCAGAGCTGAGTAACTTAAAGTATTATTGTACATATTGTGAATAAACCTGTACATATTTATCATTGAAGCTCGTGTCTGTGATTATTGTGTATTCCCACGACGTCACAGACGGGTAGACATAATTGGTGGCAGCGGTTATAAAGAAGCCCACGGGGGAGTACGTGCACCCACCAAATAGTATAATTGGTGGCAGCGGTTATAAAGAAGCCCACGGGGGAAGTACGTGCACCCACCAAATAGCATAATTGGTGGCAGCGGTTAAACGAATTCCACGGGGAATATCATTCACCAAATAGTATAATTGGTGGCAGCGGTTATAAAGAAGCCCACGGGGGAGTACGTGCAACCACCAAATAGTATAATTGGTGGCAGCGGTTATAAAGAAGCCCACGGGGGAATACGTGCACCCACCAAATAGTCATAATTGGTGGATGCGGTTATAAGAATTCCACGGGGAAGTGTTGCTCAATTGTGATAATTAATAGCAGCAGTTAAAACATTCACGCCGGAACGGCACGGCATTGTTGCACCATACGCATAGTGGTGGCAGTATTACGAACAGTGGGTGGGCCAGTGCGTGGGTGTGTCGACGGGCAGACATAATTACGACGCACGGGAGCAGAGAGGGTCCGCTCCGAGCCAGACGCCCACGTCTTCACGGCAACGCCGGAAGGAAGGAAAGAAGGAAGGACGGAGAAGGAAGGAAGTCTCAAGGCCAACCGGCTTTGATAAAATCAAGAAGTCAGCAAGGATCTGGTGTAAGTATAGCTATCTGCATTGTAAGGTTCAGTTCAGGTTTCAGTTATGGCTTACTTACCGAGATTCGGGAAAGATTGTGTAGTGCACGTGGCACAGGAATTAGGACTCCAAATTACAGGTGGAGAAACTTTGGTAGTGCTAAAAAAATTGATAGAGGAGCATTCCGATTACGAGGAGGAATTTGTGAAAGGGATAGCTCAGGCATATAAGGATGAACGTGAACGAGAAAAGGCCGAACGCGAATTAGAGAAGGAACGCGCCTATAAGGATCAAAAAGCCGAACGCGAAGCAGAGAAGGAACGTGCATTTCAGTTAGAAAAACTGAGAATAGAACAGGGCCAACTGGCGGGTAGAGCTAGTCCGCAGTCCGAAGTAAATAGCAAAATGCACATTCGATTAAATCAAGTTATGAGCCGATTCAAAGGGGAGGACGACGACATAACAGCATTTTTAAGTGTTTTTGAGAGTCAGGCGGAACAATTAGAAATTCCAGAAGAAGAGTGGGTGGCAAATCTTATGGGACTGCTCCCACACCAAATCAATGCATCGCTAACTTTAGAAGGGCAAGGTAGAAGAACAGAATATGCCGATTTAAAGAGTAGGTTATTAGAAATGTATCGATTCAATGCCGAGAAGTTTCGACAATTGTTCGCGAAACATGTAAAAGCCGCGAATACTACCTGGAACGTATACGCGAGAGAGCTGAAAAATTATTGCAAAGAATGGGTAGCAGGACTAGATATTCATACGTTCGAGGACTTAATGAATCTAATTGTAACCGATCAATTGAAGCGTCGTGTGCCTATTGATATTAAAGAGCATTTTATTGATGAGTGGGGGGAATTTAAGATGCCGTTAGAACTAGCTCGTAAACTAGACAACTATGAAAACAATAGGGCAGGCTGGAAACGGTCTTCGTTCAAGCCTTATAGGAAATCGGAAGCCGTAGGGGAACAAGTTGCAAGCACGAGCAAGACGATGCCGATAATACCGGAATTTCAGGGGAAATCGAGCGGTAAGAAAACCGATGTTAGGGCAGCATACGAGAAGCCAGACAAGCGGAAATGCTACGGGTGTGGTGCCACAGACCACATGGTCCGTGAATGCCCGCAGCGCCGCGTGGCCGAAAAAATGAATCATGTGGCAGACAAAACAGCTACGGAATTGTTTTCACCGTACGTGTTCTTTGGAAAAATTAATAAAATTCCCGGGAGATTTTTGCGCGACTGTGGTGCCAGTTTCGATCTTGTCCATGAGAAATTTATTAGCGACGAGAATTTAACGGGAGAAAGCGTGTGGATTTTGCAACCGCTTGATGCCTCACCACGAAATCTCCCGGTGGCAGAAGTCACTATTGAAGGGCCATTCGGGAAAGTAGTAACTAAAGCCGCAGTTGTGCCTCGGGAATGCGACAGCGGATATTACTTATTAAGTAATAGAACAGCTGCTCTGTTGGAAGAAGTAAAGGCAGGATTTATTGAGCCACAATTAGTTGCAGCCGTAACGACGCGGGCAAAAGCCGCTGAAACGTCGCGGGTGACTCAAGAGTCGGGGCCGGCTGACCGACACGCAGGCGAGTTTGACGCGGACGAGCAGGTAGAAAACCTTGAACAATTGAGGCAGGAGGGAGCCGTTAGTGAAAGGGACGCCAGTGCAAGTGTACTAACGCCCGAAGTGAATGAACTCATAAATGTTACCCAGACTGAGTTCGCAGCTTCACAACAAAGTGACCCGGAAATCAAAACATTATACGACGCGAATAAGCACAACGTACCGGAAGCAGGGCGAGAGTCGTATTTCGTGAAAAATAGTATTTTGTATCGGTCAAGACACAGCAATCGCGGAGAAAAATTTAATATGTTAGTAGTTCCGACTAAATATCGGGCCGCCGTTCTCAAGGTGTGCCATGAAACCGCGAATGCACATTTAGGTTGCACTAAGAGCAAATCCAGCATGGCGCGATACTTTTATTGGCCTCGTTGTTTCCAGGATATGGAGACATATGTGAAAACTTGCGATGTGTGTCAAAAGGTTGGTAGGCCAAATGATCGTAAAAAAGCACCGTTAATGTTAGTACCGCCGATAACGGAAGTCTTCGGTAAAATAAATATTGATACTTGTGGACCTCTTCCCGAAAGTAAAGAAGGCAACAAGTTTATTTTGACAGCCATTTGTTTAGCGTCTAGGTATCCGGAGGCTATTCCAATTAAAGATTTGCAATCAACAACTATCATTAGTGCCTTGTTGACATTATTCAGTAGAATCGGGTTTCCTAAGGAATTACAAACAGACCAGGGCACGTGCTTTACAAGCGCATTGACAGGTGAATTTGCTAGGAAGTTTGGGATCAAACTGGTGAGAAGTTCGCCCTACCACCCGCAGTCAAATCCTATCGAACGCGTGCATAGAACGATGAATCGCTTAATCAAAGTGTTATGCTTGGAAGCAGGAACGGAGTGGGAGGACCAAATGCCCGCGATTTTATTTGCTTTGAGAACCACGGTGCACGAGAGCCTCGGATTCACTCCAGCTGAATTAGTGTATGGGAGGAACCTCAGAACTCCCATAACCTTATTATATGAACACCTTGCAGGCGAGGACGATGAGGAAGAAAATTCCGTCGTCGAATATGTGTTCAAGCTAATAAATAGGCTTCAGAAATCTCGCGAATTAGCTCACGAGAAGCTTGTTAACGAGCAGGAGAAAAGAAAAACGTGGTACGATCGGCGAGCCGTACACAGAGAATTCGCGCCGGGCGACCGGGTGCTGGTGTTGGCCCCGAATCGCACAAAAAAGTTATCTGTTCAATGGATAGGACCGGGAGAAGTAGTAGAGAAAAAATCGGACACGAACTACTCTGTCCGAATGCCTGGGAAAAAGGAAGAGCGTATCTACCACATTAACATGTTGAAAGCGTACGTGCAACGTACCGAATATCTGAATTATGTAGCAGATCGCAGCTCAAACTTTGAAGTTGAGGAAGACGAGCTGGATAAGTACGCTATTAACCTTGATAGTGTCGACTTCGATGCGGAAGCTATGCTCGAAGGAACAGAAGTCGAAGACGAGTTCCGCGACAAACTGCTCAATTTAATTGTAAAGTACAAGCATATATTTTCAGACAGACCAGGGTTGACGGATGTCGTCACCATGGACATTGAATTGACGGACGAGTCGAAAAAGATAAGAAGTGCGCCTTATCGAATGTCGCCGCGTCAATCAAAAATTTTGCAGGAAGAAATCGCGAAGATGTTACGGGATAACATAATCGAAATAGGCGACTCTGATTATGCTTCCCCTATGATTCTTGTAGAGGCGCCGGGACGAAAACCAAGACCGTGCGTAGATTATCGCAAGCTAAACCAAATTATAAAATCAGAATATTTTCCGTTGCCGAACATGGAGGAGAGGATAGAAGCAGTAGCGGCAGCTAAGATTATTACTACATTGGATTTAGCAAAATTTTATCATCAGATACCGCTCACTCCGAGAGCGCAAAGATATGCGGCTTTCTGTACAAGCTTTGGCACGTATAGGCCATTAAGATTGCCCTTCGGGCTAAAAAATGCACCTTTTCAGTGTAGTAGGATGATGGCAGCTTTATTAGCAGGATGTGCAGAATTTGCAGTCCCATACTTGGATGACATCGCCATTTATAGCGACACATGGCAAGAACACCTTAGACATTTAGAGCAGGTGTTTCTAATATTAGAGAAAGCGAAGTTGCATGTGCAGCCAAGCAAGTGTAAATACGCGCGTAAGAATGTGCAATACCTAGGCTACATGGTTGGTAGTGGCATGATGCGGCCGGTAGAGGCCAAAGTAAAAACTATTAAAGAGCACCCCGTACCTCAAACGAAAAAGCAAGTGCGTGCTTTTCTCGGATTAACGGGTTACTACAGGAAATTTATTCCCGATTATGCGGGTATATCAGCGCCATTAACGGACTTATTGCGAGGTCGCGAACGGCAAGGCAGGGTAACGTGGACGCCAGCATGCGAGATGGCATTCGAGAAACTGAGGAACGCTCTCTGTCACGAACCCGTCCTTCACGCGCCAGATTTTAATAAGGATTTTATAGTGCAGTGTGATGCGTCAAAAAGAGGTATTGGCATCATTTTGGCACAGTATAATGATAGAGGAGAAGAAAAACCGGTGTTATACTTAAGTCGTAAATTCACAGATTCGGAATTATTACGATGTACAACAGAACAGGAGTGCACAGCCATAATATGGGCATTGCAGAAATTAAAGTACTATTTGGATGGAAATGCAAAAATTAAAGTGGAAACAGACCACAACCCATTAGTATGGCTAAATAATTGTTCAAGTAAGAACCCGAGATTGATGCGTTGGTCATTAATGATCCAAGCATACAATTTAGAAATTATTCATAAAAGGGGTAAGGATCACGTAAATGCTGATGCCTTAAGCCGTATGTTTTACTGATACATGGAACCTGAACTGAACTGGGAATGCGGAGGGCTACACTGAACCGAATCACTTGATTGCATTGTATAAAATCAAGACAAGAGAAGAATCACTGTATATATGTAACAAATTGTTGAAAGTGTATTGTTTGTGTATTCTGTTTGTTTCATGTGTGTCTTATGTATGTGCAATTATGGGTACAAAGTGAAGCTCTGAAGACATTGTTGGTTCTGGGGGTATCAGGGAAAGTATCACATCATTTGATTGTGAATACTACGGAGGTAATTGCAGCAGACTGTATGTAATTTAAGATTGTAGAAAATTGTATATATTAGAATGAAAGGAGGTACGTGAAGTAGGTTAGTTATGTATATTAGCTAGATTTTGATAAAAAAAATATGTTGTAAATATAGAGTAGGTTAGAGAGATCAATAGAGTGTGAGCCCAATGGCCAGGTAAATGGTATAATCATATCCAGATCCACAAATCTAGTTGCGGGACGAATTTTTTATTGTGGTTATATCCTGCATAAAAAATTCAAAATAGGGTATGGAGAAGTATGTAACGTATTGTAGGACTACAGTTAGCAACCGCCACAAAGGGCGGCGGCAGAGGATTAGACGCCAGGGGCCAGGCAGGATGTGACACGCCGAGGTATTCTGGGAAATCCTAAGAGCTAGGGAAAGGGATGCCCAAAGTACGGGACAGCGCATTTTTGCCGCGTGCCGCGTGTCAAATTCTTGGAATCCAGGGAAATGGATGTCCAAAAATGCCTGGCAAAGCGGTCAGTGTGGGCCGTGTGCAAAACCCAGTGACGTTTCAGGTCACGTGGGTGGGGGCTATATAAGAGCGGACGCAGAGCGCGGGGGTGGGGTTTGTTGAGCTGAGAGGGAACCCTCGTGCGAACGCACAAAAACTTGCGCCCAGGGCGGTGCGGAGCCGAGCTAGGCTCGTGCGGCAAACCATGTGTTGGGACGCCGTTGTGGACTATATCCACGGGTGACAAGAGGTCGCCGGAGCTGTCTGCTGTGTGCGGGAGGCTCGCTGAGGAGTGGCGCGGGCCACGAGTCAGTTATTCATTTTTAAGGATCGCTCCTGCGATCAGGGAAGTAAAGATCTACCAGAGCTGAGTAACTTAAAGTATTATTGTACATATTGTGAATAAACCTGTACATATTTATCATTGAAGCTCGTGTCTGTGATTATTGTGTATTCCCACGACGTCACACTATGAACAGGCAAATCCATTGCCTCTGAAGGTTCTTTTTTACGATTGCTATTAATCTATGTATGACAGAAATACTGAATAAATATTATACGAAACAATTTAATCCATTATCGATCATGAACATCACAGAATAGATTTAGAAATTTTGGAACAGTACGGAATACTATAACACCAAGATACCATAATACTATGACATGAAAATTCCCCTCTCTCTTTTGCACGTCACCAAAGAAACGTTGTTTGGAGTGGGAAGTGTTCGAGATCACTGACCTGGGCAACGCGTCCCCGAAAGCCGATACATAAATTGAATAAAAGCGCGTCGCAGCGGGGAGCCGGCAGAGCAACTTCTGATTGCGCCGCCCCGCCTGCGCGCAACGCTTCCCCTCGCCGGCGAAACGTAAAACCCGCGCCGGGGGTTTCGTTTCAGGCGGCACGAGATGTGGGAAGCCGCGCGCGCACGCGCTAGAGAGATTCGCTCGGGCGGCGGCGGCGGGGGTGGGGAAGGGGCAAGGGGGGAAGGTGGGGGAAGGGGGCGGAGGCAGTGATGGCAGTTAGCGGGGGCGTGGGGGGGGCGGCGGGGAAGGGGGTGGGAAGGGTTGGAAAGCGGGCGGAGGCGGCGGTGGCAGTAGCAGGGGCGTGGGGGGGCGGCGGTGGGGGGGAAGGGGCGGAAGCGGTGGTGGCAGTAGCGGGGGCGTGGGGGTGGGTGTTGGCGGCGGGGGGGGGCAAGGTGGGGGAAGGGGCGGAGGCGGTGGTGGCAGTAGCGGGGGCGTGGGGGCGGCGGGGAATGGGGCGGGGAAGGTTGGGGAAAGGGAAAGGAGGAAGGGGACGGAGGCGGTGGTGGCAGTTAGCGGGGGCGTGGGGGTGGGCAGGGCGGCGGCAACGACGGTGTCGGCGAGCTGTGACGGGGGAGGGGGAGGTGGTTGGGAAGGGAGCGGCAGGAGCGGGGCAGTGGCGGAGGCGAGGAAGGGGGCGGGGGCGGGGGGAGGAGACAGCTTGGATACGCGAGACACATCTCCCCTTACGTGCGAGTCGGCCGCGGAATATCAAACGCGAATCAGCGAGGGTGCAGAGAAGGGCACGGCACAGCGACCGACGGTTCGCAAAGCCCTCGATGGCGTCGCTCCGGTGCCACTCCTGCCATTATGATCGCTCGCCCAGCCGCTCGCCAGCCTGTCACGTTACTTAGGTTTCCAGTGCGCATCCAAGTCCAGACGTTTACAGCACTACTACACATATATTATTCCCAAAGGTTGTAGTGACCCTTTAGAAACTAATGTATTTGATTCACAACATTAGATAACCTCATAATATAATACATTTCTTCAGATGTGATAGGTTTATTGTTTCAAGGCACTGTAAAATATCCAAACGCCGCGAATTCAAAATTTCATTCTCTTCGTGCTTTATTCTACACTAAATATCTGGGTGTTGTTGCAATAGCTTTCATTGCCTTTTACCCGATTGGAGCACTTTCTTGATATTTGTGTTCTATTTGTCATCACGCTTTCTTCTGTCCCGACTCTAACTGCATTCACAATTCCTAGCTAGATCCGATTTCACTGTTTTTTCAACTTGTGGTCCACGTCCGTGTAGACTAGGCTCCACAGAACTGCCAATGATGGGCTGAAGCAATTGCCCCTCTGGCACGGTTCCACTGATCCCCTTTCTTTACCGTAAATGACAGAAAAATAAGAGAGAACCTTTTCCTAAAATCCCTGAGTGTTATAGGAAATTGTAGGACTCTATTCAGAGAGAACTTTTCTTGCTTTGTGTCAGAAGGGTACTTTTGCTTGCCACTCCGTAACAGAACTAGATATGCAAATTGTAAGGCCTCTGTTTTAAAGATTAACTTCCGAGTGGAGAGTGAGAGACTAATTATAATATGCTTATAGCCTGCTTCTTTTTCTCTCCTCCTTCACTTTAGGCGATTTGTTAAATGGAACGCTACAAAACGGCCTAAAAATCAAGAAACATAATTACACAAAAAGCAATTTCTTAAAGGCCTTTCTACATTTCCTTTTTGCCTTTGGTGCACCGGTTTGAAACCTCAGGTTCTGATCCCCATTACGGAATTTTGATCTCTTCACGAAGGCTTTAATACTTAATAATTAAACAATACCCTAACACATTACATTTTCAATTCTTGTTAAATAATTTCCTCGTCCGCTGGCCAATGCTTCTAACAACCAACACAACTTTCGACAAGTTTCTTCCTAGAAGCAACCAGTTCTGACAGTAGAAACTATCACTAGATTCACTACTTTTATACCACTGAGGCACTTCTAATCGTCTTTTCAACTTCCTCCTTCCCATGTCGTCGTCACGCAACTTTCTCCAATCCATTCTCTCGCCCGTTCAGAAACGAAAACATGCAGCTCTCGCCCATTCATCCACCAAAACCACCTCGCTCTTCCCACGTCGACTAACCGCAGGTATACCCTCCGCGAGCTCAGTTCTCGCGACCGCCTTCTTACGAACACACTCACCTCACCGCCCACACCTGATCACAAACTCCCCCTCACCCCCCGCCGCCTCTCACCGCCCGCGCTCCTACCTCTGTTTACCTGCTAGCCCGATCGCTCCTGTTTTCTCGACTGCGCCGCCTCCGCGCCCGCCCACAGCGCGCCCTATCTCCTGTTTACGGCGAGCGTTGCTTTACGGGTCATCGGGTTCGCGACGGCGCTGGAGGCAGAGGGGGAGGAGCAGGGAAACTTTTCGCCTTTCTGCGCGCCGCTCCCAAAAGACGCCAAAGGAACTCGAGAATAAAGCTCGTTCTTGCACTTTTGTCTGCGAACGCCGCCGCCGCCGCCGCCACCGCCGCTGCCGCGCGCTCTGTGGGTGCCACGAAATATGACGAGTGTGTTCGAACTCCAGGAGGTCTCGCCTGACGGGAATTATGAATCCGAAGTCGATAGGGTGCGGGGTGAAAAGGTCTCGAAGCGTTATTAAGTGAAGTTGCTTTGGGGCGTGTTCTCCATCGGCTTAAAAGTGATTGCTGGTTGCTTGGTGGTAATGATTTACTCCAGAGACTTGGCAAATCGTTGGGAAATTGGGTTTTAATCCAGTCGAAATTGCGGGAATATTCTTGAATGAACGGATTGGTTTTAAGGACGTAAATTCGTCTTTTCAGGAAGAGAAGTACACGAGCAAACACGTTGTATAAACAGAATAGTACGTGATTTACTGCCATTTAATTCCGTAAAAGTAATGAATGCTTTTAAAATTAAAACATTAAAAAGCGGCAGAATATCGGTTTATTTTTATACTATTTAGACCATTCTTTAGGAAAAATAATAGATTGCTTGAAAATTTTGTATAAATGGTGCTTAGCCGGGCACATCAATTTGTCATTGAAATTAAGCATTACCTACGACAAGCCATGCTGGTTTAGATTCGCTTGCTCCACGAAGTTGTAATATACGAGTTCAACTTCCGGGAAACTTTGCTCGTCATTATTAAACATCTGTTCAAATACCAGACGCGAGGTAAAGCTCATTGTACCACCAAATTATGTCACATTCACGTGATGAACTCACATTCTGGGCGGAATATTAAACGGTTCTTGGAAAAGAAAAGATGTTTCGGAAGGAGAAAACAAGTATAGCGGAACAGCATGTTACAGCCCCATTTCAACTTTAATGCAAGCTCGTTGGGTCTCGACGACAGCAACAAAGGTATGCGAATTGTTTATCGAGCATTCTTTTGTTTTCTGCACGAAATTTCTGGCACGCACAGAATACAATAATCTTTTGTAGAGAAAATATGCAGTGGGGGTTATTAGACGGATGTTCCTATTAAAACGGTATTTCAAACGCTTCCTTAACGTTGGCACAACAATTATTTTCCTTCGCGAGTCTTAGATAACAATTTAAGGACAGTTTTAGCATTGAAGTTTGATTATTGCATTGAAAAAAAAATCAGTTTCCAAGGAATTATCAGAAAAAATTGTAACATTAATTATATGCATTAAAATCAATTGTATTTTTATGTAATAAACTTGTTAAAATATTAATAAGTTGTGACAAAATAAAACCAGAAGAATTCACAAATTTTATACGAATACAAGTTTATTAATAAGAAAAGTCTCTTGAAAAACTGAAAGACCCAAGGACCATGCAGTAAATATATAGATTTAAAAAAAATCGATTACATCACTTTTTTTCTTACGAAGTTCCTTCGTAAGGTGAGAAAGTAAAAATATGATTGAACGAGTTTTCGTTTACATCATAAATGGTGAAACTTTTAATGATTATCTTTGGACTGCTGGGAAAACAAAAGACTCTTAACACGGGCAACTTGCCGCGAACCTGCAATATCTACAAGAAGTGATCGGATTTTGAACCATAGTAAGGTGGCGAAATATTGAAAATTAGTTCTAAACGCTCTCCCACTGAATTTAGAATAACCTACGAGTAGTTCTTTTTCTTTCGAGAAGGGCGGAAGTAGTTTTCAAGAGCTCTCGGAACGCCACAAATCGCACTTACGCCACAGGCAGCAGCTGAGCCAGCAATGCACTTACTGCAGCCACACGGATTCCTTTGAGGCCACGATCTATCGTGCTCGCATACACCTCCATGCTTTCTCGGAGATACTCCATATTTCATCACTTCCAAAACACAGAGCTCTGGAGAATAGTCCCCTTCTACGGCGCAATCTCGTACGTAATTCATTGAGAGGAATCTCCATGGAAACGTCACCGGCGACGTGTGTAAATCACTCAGCCACGCGGCTCCCGATGTTAATTAATTATGAAGCGAGAGGGCAGACGGGCGGAGTGGCGGTGAATGGAAAGGGGAGGGAAAGAGGTCGTTCACATCGACGAGCAAAATGAGTTTTAAAGAATGAACGAAGCGGTTTAGACGCGTACGAGAAAGAACGAACTCCAAAATGACACACACTATCTTCAGTTATTCATGAGCAATTTACAACTTCAGAGTGACGAACGTGACCAAAATTGTCGTAAAGTAAAAAACACCTGGTTTTAACTAATACAATAATTTTGTATTACTTTCATGTGATTTTGGAATCACGGACACCGATCATTTAAAATAAAGTTGTCTTCTTGTCTTTATATTTTGAATTAGCAATAGTTTTTCTAATAGGAAATATTTTCAGTGGATTATTGACCGTTTGAAAACTATTCTTCTTCTTCTTCTTCTTCTTCTTCTTATTATTATTATTATTATTATTATTATTATTATTATTATTATTATTATAAGGCTAATGAGAGATTTTAGAAGCACTGTACGAAGTAGATTCGAAACTAGAGCAGCAATATTACTTCGCGAGCCACTAGAAAACACGTTTTTGCAATTTCACAAAGGAAAAAGAGATTGAAATGACTGTGCACACGTAGTTACGCAAAATATCAAAGGCATCTAAAAAGCAGAATATAGAGGGAGATTGTATTTGTTCACGATAATGTTATGGAACAGGTAATGTTAAAATTATTCTTCTGTTTAAGCAAATACTCTACTAACCACAACAGAAAAAGCAGGCTATTAAAACGTAATTTGTCAGAAGCAAAATATGTTAACATAGCATGGGACTGTCCGAGTTGGGCCGATGCCCCGTTGGACGGAATTACCTGGAGGGGGAGCGACCCCCGCAAGGCAACATGATGTAGATCAGCGGCAGACATCACCTTCTATCGGGGGGGGGGTAACACTGCGACCTCTGGTGATGCATCATGCACTGCACTTACGGCACTGACCATAGCAGTGGTGACGACCGAAAAACAAAACACAATGAACAATCCAGCCCTTCTCACCTGCCCCGCCCTGCTGCCACCCGCTCGCTAGCACGTGTCTGCTAATGTGTACTTAACGCCCGGCGACTCGACAGGAAAGAGCAGAGACCAGCGCGGGGCACGAGCACTGTGGAAGAGCACGACGCAGAGAAGATCGGGTCGGAGGCGGGGGCGGGGAGGAGCGGGCGTGGGGTGGGGTGGGGGCGGGGCGGGGAGGCGCTGCGCCGTTGGGAGGCCGACTCAATTAGCCACCTTTGATGCAGCCCCGCAGCGAGGCCCCTCCCCGCCCGCCCCATGCAGCTCGGCGAAGGAGCACGCGAGACGGCGAGACGCGAGGCGGCGCAAGCGGCTGCCGAGGCGGGCAGCAAGAATGGCGTTTTTTATGAAATTTCGTATGACGCTCAACGGGAACTTCCTCGCTCGCGATTGACTGATTATTGTGTTTCCGTGCGCGTCAACTCTTATAGCCGTCATTCCCGTGAGCATAGTGTATGTTTTTATCCCGGAAGATGCTGGCGTTCAACCCTGCTGGAACGTGAGAACTTGCGCAGACCTACGCGGCGGGAAGGGGAGATGGGACGAAGATGATAAAGGAAAGAGCGTAGTCGGCCCGTGGCCCGTTGATTGAGGGTATTGCTCCAGCATTCGTCTGGTTTTGAATGGAGGAACCACGGAAAACCCGATCAAAGCAGCTGGCCGTTAGAATTCTCCTTCGGATAGCGGCTGAATTCCATCTAGATATCTAGCTTTTGATAAATTCGCCATTTTCGGACTCCCCCAATCTAAGAACCCTGGAGCGACAATAGTTGTTGCCCTGAGCCATCTCAGCCGATCCCTTACTGTTGTGAATAATTACCAAACAACATATATTCGACCAGCAGTATATTGAAGAACTTTACATTTCAATACATTCATTCCAATTCATTTCATTACATTCATTCAAATTGAATAAAATTACATATTCATTGAGTTCTTTTGCCACCCTTAACGAATGCAAACATTTTTCCTTCATTAAAATGCATATAACATATTTTACGTAATTTATTTTATACACAAATTATAAACACGACTTTTTTACCTAAATTGTCTAGAATTTCCACTTTTAAAATTTCTTTCTCTGGTAATTATTAATGAATGACGGAGGATGTCTTAGGGCAATCGAGTTGTGATTTAAATATTAGGCGAAGTATTTGATCTAGTTTATATATTCATTATTCATTAATACATTTTAATGAGTTTTTAAAAAGATATTTTAAAATAGTAGAGGTAATAATAAATAGTATTTTCAACGTGAACTGCAGCGTACAAGAGGCGGAGATTCAGATGTGGAGCAATTACGCCCGATGTTTTCAACGGCAGATTCGAGCAGGTAGAGCGTAAATTGATGGATAGAATGGACAGAGAAATGTAAGGTTGAGAGGCGGCGAGGTGAAGTTCGAAAGCAGGGGCCAGGCCAACCGAGACAGATGATGAATGAATAGCGTCATATGAGGTGGCGAAGTTGAAAACCCGTGTCCGTGCCGATTGAAAAAAAAATCACGCGTTGAAAGGTCGAGCGCATAAAACAAAATATAGGATGTTGCTGATCTATCGTCTACGAAAGGTCACACGGTCATCTACAGGAGGAGATTTGGGCGACCCAAGTTAGAAAAGGCTATTATGCCAACTACCGAGAGAGGATGTTGAAAATGATGAAGCGGAAGGGAAACTGGAGATTATAGATCTGCATCAACAGTGCAAACAATTTATATTATTAAAGGTGTTCCTAACATAAAATAATGTAGCAGAACATCATGAATATAATGCTCCATCAATGCTTGCGTTCAGAAGATGAATATGTCAAGTGTTGTGACAACAAGATATACATTTCTGAAAGGTGCGGGAAGGGGAGAAATTATTGGTGCAGTGTGATCTCATCCAAACTCACATTGCATCACATCTAACGAAGCGTCCATTTGAGAGAAAAATAAATATTTGTTCTGCAGATACAGAAAACGCTTCAATTATTTGAATTAAAGGTTGGGGAGATTCGACAAGACGAAAATGTCATTAAAACGCGAAAGAAATGCCCCAAAGCAAGAGCGTTTGCAAGGATTGCAGCTACTAGAAAAGGGCACTGAAAGAAGCAAAGTATAAAAGTGCAAATTCGTCCACTGAACATCTTTAAACATGGAAAAAAATGGCATTTGCAAATTAGTATTTTCAATGCTTGTTGAAAGTATTCACATTGGAGGAAATCAAGTTATAATAAAAACAAATGAAACACCACTGCAACCTGCGTGTTTCATATTAGCTACATCAAAAATATTAAAAAAAGGCAGAGACAGTAATTAACGTACAGACAAGACGGTTTATTTGAATGACAAATACTAATTATTGCTCTACATGCAGATCTTTTACATGAATGAAAAACAGCACCACGATCATTTTAGAAAAATAAAAGAAACTCAACCCTACTTTTCACATGAGCAATTAAAACAATGGACAACCATTTCCTCCACTATTATCAATTTACATCAGCGTGATATAAATGATTCGACGCGCAAATATTTTATCCGTAATGTCTATCATAGAAGAAATATTTGGAAAGCAATTAAAATATTTCAATTTACTATCGGAACATGGCCTGTCATCGTGCAAAGAAAACTCATAACGCGCTAAACTACTACCAATCACAGAAACGAGCACGAAAATGACGAATATCGAATTTCTAAAACGCGCCGCCTTTCCACGAATTTGTATTCATATATTTTATTACCAGGACATTGGCGTCGCTAGCCGTAACGAGTTTTATCACTCCAGAGATGGACGAGCGCGTGTACAGTACCAATCAATATTTCATTACTTCACGCTCGAAATAATTCATTTAATTGCAATACCGAGGACTCAGACAAGCTTTTAATAAAATAGATGAAATGAGATCTGCCAGCGGCCCCGTGGGGTACACCGGGTGCAATATCTGGGGCGAGAAGCAGATTATGACATTCACAGGTTCTACTAAACTCTCGCAATTCGCCGTACGTAATGTTATTTCATTACGAGCTTCCATGTTTAGTCTAACTTCTTGAAGTTGTTCTACTAAATTCACCTCGAGGCTGTGCAGTGGAAGGCAAATTCAAATACAATATCGTTACCAATTTAATACATTTTTTCATAATTATCCAGAAGAGGCAGCTAACAACAGCTCTCAAGCTTGTTCGCTAAAATCCGGTCAAAGAAACTGGTAGGTGTCCGAAATTTACAATATACTGCATTATTATTGGTATTACGAGAATATTTTAATAAAAGTCTTAGTATCAACCGAGATTAAATGATTAACATACTAATTTTACGAAAGAAAACCAATACCAGATGTTCAGGAACCGAAGTCAAGGATAATCCCCATCATTGCACGCAGCGCAGCAGAGCGACACAAGCACGCCATCGGCACCATAACCCCATTACGCGGCGCCTGCAGCACTACAAAGCGCGCGGCTCGGGGACGCGGCAACGCCCGGGCCCCGAGGGGGCGTGGCTCGGCAGGGCGCAGGCGCAGCCCCTGATGCAATTAACGGCGTGGGACGCAATTAAAGATGCGTTCGCGCACACAGGGGCTCGAGATAGCACCGCTTAATTGATAAATAAGTATAATTTAATGAATCCGGGCTCCGGAATCCGAGCGGAGCATCCCGTTGGGGATTACCTTAGCGCGCGTGGCACAGCCTCCGCCGCCACCACGGGGCCGTGGCGGGAGAGCGACCCGGAACTCGTTTACTCGTCGTCCCCGCCCTCTATTCCGTCCCCCACCACGCCCCCCGGCGCCACTCCCCGCGCCTGCGCCCCGGCTTGGAACCTTGCGGAACGCCATCTAACCGGCAAATAGGGGCCGAATAATTCATGCGATTCTGCAAACGTATGAATACATCCTTTGCAGGTTCGCCCCGAAGCTCTCGTGAGCTGTGTACTCTGCTGAGAGGCCTGCGCGGTGTGGCGCGGCGCGGTGTGGCGGCACACCCGAAGGAATTCGCGGGCTGCGAGCGGAACGGGCCGAGCAGGATCGCGGCGCGGGACGGGCGTTCGAGGTGTGTGCGGGCATAAATATCGTGGGCCGACCGTTTTGTTTTGGATTGCGCGGTGGGAAACTGAGTTTATCGAGATTCCATCTTTCCAAAAGTAACAAAAAAGAAGAGGAAAACACGAGATAGAAGGCCGATATTGGGGAAAGTTTTGAACAAGGAAAATCCGTGTATTATTTTTTTTAAAGAGGCATATAATTATCTTAATTATTTCATACCGAAAATCGTGAACTAAACCACAACGATAGTTAAGAATGGGTTGAAAAAATATATTTCAAATATTTACCTTATTACCTAGAAACATCATGTAACGCTCGTTGGTTCCTTTGTTTAATAAAAAAGTTTTCCACACTTTAAATATGTCAATAAACAATATCAACTATTTTTGTTTGCAAAACTCAAAGAACTAGTTTTTAGTCGTGAACTCTCTCTTGTACACACGAACCACAACTTGAGAAGCGCTGGGTACATGTCTCGAGCAATGCTAACAGAAAAAAACCTGCACAGAAGCTCCGAGTGGCTGCAGCCGCGAGCGCAGGCAACCAGTTCAAAAGAGCAGCGGCGGCCGCGACGGGCAGGGGGGCGGGGCCGGCGAGAGAGATAAGGGCTGAGAGGAACGAGGTCAAAGCCGCTCTCCCAGCGGCGGCCGTTCCCTGGGAGATTCCGCGTCGAATGCTGCTCTATGGGGCGCCGGAGAGCCCACTCGCCCGCAGGCACCCACCGGCTCTCCGCAGCTACCCACCGGCTCCCCGCAGCCACCCACCGGCTCTCTCTCCCCCCCCCCCGCTGTCGCGAGCTGCCGTGGGCGGATGGACGAGCACAGTCGTGGCTCCGGGCGACGCGCGGTCTAGACACGGGGCGGGCACAGGGAGGCGAGCGTCAGTCAGTTAAGACTAGCAAAAGGGCGGTCGGGTTAGCGAAAGGCCGGGAAAGCGGGTTGTCAGGCGGAAAAGCGAGCAGGCGGGCGGGTGGAACAGCGGACGCACCCACAGGCAGTAAACACTCAGGAAGGGAACTTTGTAATGCCAGTTTGGGATGTATATTTTGCTTTTTAATAATAATAATAATAATAATAATAATAATAATAATAATAATAATAATAATAATAGACTACATCTTTGGTCAAAACAATCAGTACAAAAAACGAAGCCAGAACAAACTTGTGTCATTTACCATTGAAAGAAGCCACATTTAATATTAGAGTAACGTTGAACATAGTAATGATTCTTCTATTTATCAACAATTATGTTTTTTTTGCGTAACAATTTTGCATCAAAAACTAATTTCTAATGGCATAATTATCTCTGCATGAGTATTTAAAATTCCCTCCAAGCAATTTTATAATTAATTGAGTGATATTTCACTGCATGAAAGACAATCTTTCATTAATATTTTTCCTGCGCAAAGGGCGTTTGGTCGTTGTGGGATGTTGGTATTCACACAGGTCTGTACACGTGTGTTCATAAGGGCGTGGGTGGAGCGCGGCTGCGTGCGAGCGAGCAGCGTCGCGCTGCTCATACCGCGAGAGAACTCGGTTCGCACCCCGCCGGCGAATGCCGCCCCTGAGACCATCTCGAGAGGTGCAATGGGGCGGCGGGGGAGGGGCGGCCCGCCTCATCGGCGCCGAGTGGGGGAGGGGAGAGGAGCCGAGGAGCGAGTGCCCCCCTGGGAGAGGGGAGGGGAGGGGGTAGTCATGCGAGACTCGGAGGGGGACGGGGGTGCAGCACCGTCGGCGGGGGAGTAAGTGCGATGGAGTGGGTTTTAGAGAGAGAACACCCTGGAGCAGATTACAGACAAGGAAGGTGAGTGGTGCTCTGAAAAATTGTTCGTGACGAAGCCGAGGTGATGGGGTTACACTAACCTAGACCAGCCGAGATTTGGGTGAAGACACGGATGGAAACGGACGGCGGAGTGGTACGAAACGCGAGCTTGGATATGCATCAAGAATGAAGAGGATGATGGGAATGAAGATTGTAGCAGGGACATCGCTTCCGACAGGGAAAAGTGAGCGGGGTCGAGAGGCCGTGTCGGGAACGAGGGCGGTTGGACAAATGTTTTAAGGCGGGTGGGGCTGAAGAGGTGGAGGAAAAGGGGAAAGAGGCGGCAGTACCGCGGTCACCCCAGCGGTGTCCGGCGCGCATTCATCCCTCCCTCCGTAAGAGTGCGGTCCATCGACAGCCCGGAAGAGGCGGGGAAGCGGCGGAGGCGGGGAAGCGGCGGAGGCGGGGAAGCGGCGGGTCAGATTCGCCTCGCGGGACGGCCGTGCGCGGCCAGGCCGTGGCGGGGAGGCGGACTTCATCGGGCGCGGCGAGGGGACAACAGTGTGTGGCGGGGAGGATTTGTCATCCTGATGGATGGAGGCCGATATTCCATTACCGGTGGACGTTCGCCCCACCTGCATGGGCATCGGCAGCTGTCCCCGCTCCGCCCCGCCCCACCCCGCCCCGCCCCGCGCTCGCCTGCTGGCTGCAGATACACCTCGGCTCGGGTTCGCGCCGCCGTTGCCCTAATGCTCGCGGACGTCCGGGATCAAAGTTCGTTAGCCAGCGGAGCGAGCAGCGGCATGGAGGAGGGGGCGCCATCCGTTGGATGGAAGCCATCGGCGGGGCAGCAGACAGCCCGCGCACTCGATGCGTCATCCAATCAATGCGGAACATCAAAATTATTTTTAACTATCCCGTCAAATATCATATTCACTTTTTTTTTGGTTTTTCAGCTCACACAATGAAACCGGTACCGAAGTCTAGAACGGCCGGTGATAAATTTCCATTTCATAAATTTGGGCTGCATCTTGCTCCCGGAAGCGAATTTCCACAGCGCGCGAAAGGAGTGGCTTTCGAACAAATGCAACAATTCACGAGAGTGCGTTGAAATACGCGTTCCAAATGGGCAAACGATCCGCGTAAAAAAGTTTTGGTAGATACATTCTCGCTTTATCGCTCCAATTGACATCTCTCACCTACGCCGCAATATTTCATGTGATTTCGGCAGTGATAAATACAATAATTCACCACACTAACTCGCCACTTTTCAATAATTCATGTCAATCGTAACGTATGAACTGACAAAGTTTGGCCGTTGGCCCACTGGTAAAATTCGGGGAGTTAAAGAAGTTTCTACAGCGGTCGTGGCAAACGGGAATAGGGAAATGAATGAATTTAACGGGTGCAAATTTCAATATAGTAGTAAAAACATGATTGTTAACGCCGACACGAAATATTCTAACCTCGTTTTCCTTATTAAGGTCAACTTAATTGCCTTGACGTTTTTTTCCATTGATCCTTTAAGTATTCACGATAAAATTCAAGAATGCTAAAAATAAATAGAAACAATAAACAAGTGTTTAACGTCTAAAAATAACCATTGGACAAAAAGAGACAGCATGACCATTCCTCGAGGTAGATGTCTATCGCTTCGTTGACTCCACTCACAAAGTTAAGTTTGATCCACATGGAACCCGGCTCTGTGTCTTCTTCACCTCTCGGGCGTCGCGTCCAGTTCATTGTGGGCGGCGTCGGCCGTCGGGCGTCCCTTGGGACGGCGGCGTCCCCATCGACCTGGCGCCGCGCGCCGCGCCGTCTGTCCTACCGGAAGTCACCGGGCGGCGCCACAAGGGCCGCGGCGGACGCCACCTCCGTCGGCTCGCCTTCCGGGGATTCTTGTTTCCAATCTAAGTCCGGGTGCAACTCCGGAAGGGAAGACCGACGAGGGGACTCGAATTCTGGAAGTTTCCTGAGCGGCGACGGGGCGCGCGGGCGGCCCCCGACCGCCGCCCTACGTCCCAGAGGTCGACGTCAACGTGGATTTACGCGAGAAAGTAGGCGGCGAATCCGAGAGTAGGCAGATTACCGGGCCGAATTTCGTCGGAGAGGCCAGCCATCTATCACGCGCCTGTTTACGTGATGTCACGCCGGGCGGAAAGTTAACGGCAAGTAGGTCGCGCATATATTGGACAACGATTATTAGGTTACGCAGATGATGAAATACCGAAGACACATTGCCCGAGATTGCTTTAATATAATTTTAAAACTCGCAAGATTCATGATTTATACTCGTACACATTTCAATTATTTCCATTCGATATCGGAGGCAAGCGATTTGAAAGAAGTGCTGAACTGTGAATTAATTCATGTCATCTTTCATTATGAATTTTTTTATAACTTTACGTATTGGAGAACGTAGTGAAATGATTAAAAATGTCTCAGAAAGGTGAAATAATGATTTGTGTTTGTAACTAAAATATTAAGAGAAACGTAATTTCTTTCTTAGACAAATCACAATAAAGTAAAGAGTATCTACGGAGGTCATTCACGTTTACGGAGGTCACTATAACAACGAGTAAACAACGAGGAGGTCATAAGAGTTTTTACGTCGCGTGAAGCACCTCAGCGTATACCACTTTTGAGTTTCTGCGCATGCGCTAACTCGAACTCGAAAGGATAGCGGAGTCCGCTCTTCTACCGAATTTACTTATCCGTTAATATCGAATGCTAATTATTACGCAGTCACGCTACATGGAATTTGTTTCCAATAATGGTGGCAGAGAGTGCTGCTCTGTACTCCCATGATGCAAAATAAAGCCGGTGGCATTAATTTGTATTTATCATTATCTGCATGTAAGATATTGGTTATTTATTTACAAATATAATAATAATAATAATAATGTTATATTTTGAGGAATTATTTCGTAATTTATATTTATTTTATAAAAACCTGTCATATGTTATCTATTTACTTAAGTGGAAAGCTATATTTCCGTTTTGCTACGGAGATACTAGAGAATGAATAACAGTATCAAGAGTACGACAGTATTAAGAGTAAACAGCCGATTCTGCCTGGAAGGTGTACAACATCTCTAACATTTGAGCTGAAAGGAAATGTACGCACACAACCTCCAGATAGACGAGGGCGTCGCAACGATATTATTGACGCAACAACATCGATAACGACACTCGAAATGTGGCAAACAAAATTACCCATACTGTAGTATATGACTACACGAGTGGATAAAGTAACGACTAAGCCGTAACGCCTCTCCCCGCCGTGTAGCAAGAAAAGCCGCGCGCCCGTTCTCTTGACAGACGTCGCGCGGGCGGGCGGCGCGGCGTCGCCGGCGATTGGCGCAGCGGCAATTGGCACAGCGGCGCGAGGCGACGTTGCCGCCCTTCCCACTGCCGCCCATTAATTTCGGCGCCGTTTTCGCCGAGCTAGCATTCGAGGCGGCAGCGCCTCGCAGCCACCTCGGGCGGCCGCAGTTTTTATTCGCGCGATTCGCGATTTCTCGGCGGAAAATTTTTTCCTCCCCCTCTCCGCCCCGCCTCTCCCCGCCCCGCCCCTTCTTCCAACGCGGTGCGGCGCTTTCGCTGCCGCCTCCCGCCCTGCCGTCTTCGCCCTCCAGGCAAAACTCGGCTCGCTTTCCCGGGCTGCTGCTGCCGCCGCCGCCGCGACCGCCATTTATCATAGCGGCGTGGCCCGGTTCCCGCGAGCGACTTCGCGAGTTTGATAGAGACATTCTTTATGCTATTGTTCAGAGCTCGGGCTGTCTCTTGGCCGGGGCCCGTCGCCGCAAGCGCGCTGCAGGTGTGAATCTCAAACGCCACGCCCATTTTTCTCCGCGTAGCTCTCTCTCTTCCGGAAAGTTGACCCATGTTTGTGCTACGTCTTATTGTGAGTCACTAGCGTGGAAAACTTTTCCGGGTCGACTACAAGTACGATTTGAATGTCGCTCCGAGGGAGGCGCTGTCAACAAAGAGATGAGCGTTACGCAGAAAGGTGACGCTAGGCAAGGACGGTGGCATCGTGGTGGCTGGATGTACAAAAGACGAGAGCAAAAGTAAGGTCGGAGGAGCCACAAAGAAAGCGGGCTGTAAGACACAAGAAGAGGCATTTTCCGAGAATTTCCAGAAGGACTTTCTCGCCTCCGAGGGCACCACCGATGTTAAACCCTTGAGACGTGTCCTGGGTGGAAAACAGGTCGATGAAAAATAACTGATCAAAGTCAATTCTTTACGGGCGTTATTGAGACATCACGGGCGGCGTCCTCCCACGCAACCGTGTCCCCTTGGGGCGGGCTCGGCGTCGAAAGAGCGACGCGCTTTAAGAAGCTTTTCTCGTTACTCGCGCATAAAGGCGCCCCTTCGAAGTCGCATTGAAAGCGAGAGCGAGGACGACTGCGCGGCGACATCGACGCCTTACACGTTCCGCTCCTCCTTCCCCCTGCCCAGCCGCGCCACGCCGCGCCAAGCAGGTTCGCCGTCCTCGGGCAAAACCGTCGTCATTGCTGTGTCCTTGGTGTTGCTCAGGGTCTTACTTCGGTCACTTTTTTCTGAGTCAATTTATTCTTATTTCTTTATATTACGATTTCCTTCGTTTAGGCCCCTCTCTCTCATTCTCTCTCTCTCAATCGATGATAAACCTTCCCATCACATTTGCTTCCCCGATTTCACCGACACCATGAATATTTTATTTATTCATCAATTCATTTATAGTAATCTCCAGTACCTGATAAAGTTTACGTTTTTGTAACTTTCCATTTCCTTCTTATGACATTTACCAAGGATAGAAAAACTATTATTGTTCGCAAAGAATTTCATGGTTTGAATAGAGGTTAATTACGTGAACAATGAACAATAGATAAGAGACAGGAAAAAGAAACAGGAAAATTTTTAAATGTCGATATTTTACTCTACAATTTCGATATGAAGTGACCGCCAGATAAAACACGCTGTCGAGTTTTTAACAGCTGTCATTGAAAGGGCGCCATCTCATCATAGTGTTGCCTGCGTCTCTAAACCTTAACATCGATTCAATGACTACCTCCATAAACCAACATTTTCCAAGTTTCGCCTCCAAGTAGTTGCTTCTAACGGACGTTCTTTATTCTCTATGCTGTTACCAAAACTTCTCGACTGCATTTTCACCTCCACAACCTCCGCAAAGCTATTTCAACTCCCTCGTTATACACGTGAATTCTCAAAATCTCTACGTAATTCCAGCAGCCGTCCAAGGCCAGGTATGGAATGCTCACTGCGTAGAATCTCTAATGCCACTGTGAATGCCTTCGCAACGTGTCCCTTCAATGCTGACTTCAATTCTGTCACCACGCACTTAGCCTTTACATTCTCTTCATGCGCCTTCACTGTCAACGCGAAGCTCGGGTTTTCGAGCTACCCTTCTCAGTTGCGTCCTGTCACGGCCGGTTCTACAGAAAATCCCGACACAAAATTAAAAAGTTGTCCCACCACCAGTCGTTTTATCCGCTTCTCTGTTCCCATCACGTCTGTTCAACTCATACCATTCTATCCGTCTCATTCTACATCTCAGCAGTCGCGTCGTCTCATTCTCCCGCGACATCACTCCCTTCGCTTCATTCCATTCCCCGTCATTCATTCCCCTTCATTCCATTCCGAGTCCCGCAATCTCGTCTCATCCTGTCCATTCATCTCCGCGATCTCGTTCTCCTGCTTCCGCCGCTGCGCCGCTTCATTCCATCCTGTCTTTACGCCTCTACTAACGTGCCCATTTTCTCTAGCTCCTCCCCATGTTTGCTATCACATCATTCCGTCTCTCTTTCCCATCGCATCGTATTACGTCTCCTCATCCGTCTTCGTCGTAGCGGTGCGTGAGAATAAAAGTATCTCGTCATCTATCGCTGCTGAACCTACCTTCACTCGTAGTTCCCAGTGAACTCCTAACCCGACCCATTCTCCGCTGCCACCACATCCAATCCCTCCACTTCCTGCCTTGACGGCTCGACCTCCCGCCTCTGCCATTCCACTAAGTCTAGTGATGTCAACGGAGACGGAGGGACGTGTCGTCTCGCCGTCGCGTCCTCCGCCAAGAGCAGCCACCGCCCACCTGCCGCGCCGAACGACCGCCTAGACGGGGCGGGGCGGGGAGCGCTGCGCAGTCTGGAAACTTGTATAGGACTTAACAGGCGCCGTAATGGAGTCGCCCGCCGGAGTGACGCTCGCGGCGAAGGAGCAGCGCGGAATATTCCCCGAGATAGCGACGGTCGCGGAGGAGGTGGCGGTTGCGGTGAGGGCAGGGCGCTGGGCCATCGAGGACGGGGACGGAGGGGCGGCAAGTACAGCGAGGGCGGGCTGGCGGGCTCGGTGAGGGCGAGGCGATGGGGCGGTGAGGAGGGAGCGGTAGGTAGAGTGAGGGCGGGATGGCGAGTTCGGCGAGGTAGGCGACGGGCCGGCAAGGACGGGTGGCAAGTACAGTGAGGGCGGGGTAGCGGGCTCGGTGAGGGCGACGTGATGGGCCGGTGAGAAAGGGGCGGTAGGTATGGTGAGGGCAGGGCGCTGAGCGGGGACGGAGGGGCGGCAAGTACAGGAGGGCGGGCTGGCGGGCTCGGTGAGGGCGAGGCGATGGGGCGGTGAGGAGGGAGCGGTAGGTAGAGTGAGGGCGGGATGGCGAGTTCGGCGAGGTAGGCGACGGGCCGGCAAGGACGGGTGGCAAGTACAGTGAGGGCGGGGTAGCGGGCTCGGTGAGGGCGACGTGATGGGCCGGTGAGAAAGGGGCGGTAGGTATGGTGAGGGCAGGGCGCTGAGCCGTCGGGCACGGGGACGGAGGGGCGGCAAGTACAGTGAGGGCGGGCTGGCGGGCTCGGTGAGGGAGATGCGATGGGCCGGTGAGAAAGGAGCGGTAGATAGAGTGAGGGCGGGATGGCGAGTTCGGCGAGGGCAGGCGACGGGCCGGCAATGACGGGTGGCAAGTACAGTGAGGGCGGGGTAGCGGGATCGGTGAGGGCGACGTGATGGGCCCGTGAGAAAGGAGCGGTAGGTATGGTGAAGGCAGCGGATGGACCGGTGAGGGCGGGGAGGGAGGGGCGTCTCGTCTTTGAAGGGAACGGAAGAGTTGGGGCGGCGGTAGGGAAGATGGCAGCTCCGATGGCGTGAGGGGGGTGGGGAGGCGGTGAGGACGGCAGTGGATGAAAGGCAACGAGAAGCGATGACACGAAGCGCGGGTCGTTTTAAAACTAGCGCTGGGGAGCGCTGTTTGATGGGAACGGCGTCTTTCTCTAAAGGAACTAAGCGTGTTACGTAAGATGTTAGAGAAAGGAGGGAGAAAGAGAAACCGGGCTGAATTCAAGAGACGCTGTGCCAAACTGCAGTAAGAGGAGGAAAGGAGCACCGTTCCCTCGCCTGATGGAGAACGATAGCTGGAATATCGGACGTATCAGACGAGGAAAAACGTTCCTTGTAACACAACAGGGAAAATGTACGTAGCCCCATACTAGACAACCAACAGACTGTAAACCTAACAGACGATGGATTAGAGGGTTACTAATAATAACAAAACGTGCGAAAAAAATACATAAGATCCTGATGTACAGACAAAGTAAGAAATGAAACAGAAAGCAGAAAACGCCCCGTCCAGAAAAAAACACAGACTAAGAAAAAAAGTCAAAAGAGCGTAGGTGTATCACGAATCAAGATACAAGGATCAGAGGATGCATCTTACGTTTTCCATAAGAAAGAAAAAACTTCAAAGGCAAAAAATATGGAAATTAGTATTTTTGAAATTATATTTATATGCCGCCCTTCACAGCTTGATTACAGAAACAAGTTTCTCTAAAATGAACGCAAGCTGTATAGATAGTTGCCGTTAAGCGTGGAGAAAAAACACTCAATACTTACGTTCAACTAAACAACGATGTAAAGGAGTTAGTTTTCGCGAACACTTTCTTTTACAATTTACGCCTGAGCAAGCACCACCGGTGTGGACGGGGGGGGGACTGCTCCACGGTCCCGTACCGGGGGGAATAGCGCGCGTAGGCCACGAGGCGGCGCACCATGCGTGGCACGCAGAGGGCGCGATATCCGCCCTGCGCAGCCCTATGCAAATGCGGAGCACGCACGCCCTCCCCGGCGCATCGGCGTATACGGAGGGGGCGACAGATCCGCTGACCCCAGCGACTCCCATACAGCGGCGGACGAACAGGGGAACAATGAGTCGAGAAGAAATTAGATCGCCAAGGCGGACGCGCCCCACCAGTCTCGCCTGGCAGGTTTCTTTCAATCCTGCCTCGGGCATGGCATGTTTAGTGTGGTAGCATGGTGAAGCACCTTCATTACTCATTTCCATTCCCGTTCTCTCACTGCCCGAATGCATGTGTGTGTGTGAGAAATGAGTGTGGCTGCCTTTATGCCAGGGGAGTAAGCTTGTAATGGGTCTATGAACCGCAAAAGCTACCCGGCCACCATGGAACCTCTCATACTAGTGACGTTCCAAGTACCGCCATGGGCTAGCGGCATGATATAAACAAGTGCAAGGACCTTCAACTGACAACCCAGAGGTTACGCAGACGTAAAATGTATGATGATGATGAAGATGAAGGGACAATTCGATAATTAGAAAGCTGTGATGCAGTAAAACATTGTGTAGTTTTGAGATATATTCCAAAAGCAATCATTCACGTACACTACTGTATAGATTGACTGTTTCTTTGTTGTTGTATGAGAGCTGCCCAGAAGGCGAAGTATAGACGAATAAGAACTTCGCCAAATTACTTTCCAAATGAGATGGAAATAGCGATCCCCAACCGCAGAGGGAATACAAATTCTTTACAAAAAAGGTTCACACAAACGAAACAAAATGATACAATTTGAATAGAGACTTCGGAAGAAGGTGGAACTAAAATTTTCGCTTTTCTGTTGCTGACATTTTCATAATTTATCCAAAATGAAATCTTTCATTATGCATTCCATCTCTACGTTCCTCTACCACTAGGATTTCTTACCATGCGTTGACAGGATTTACAAAGAGAAGTTCTACGCTATAAAGAGACCGCAGGCGAACGGCGACTAGAGGAGGGCGATGAGTCCTACAGAGAGATTGCATAGGCAGGAAAAGCAAGATCAGGTAAAAAGCGTTACTGTGGAGCGATTGTTCTCTTGAAACTATAAGCATTAAGACAACTGTATTAAAACAATATATACTCTTGAAAGTAACATTATTTTTGTATAATACGAACAATTCATATATTTTTAAGATATAATATTTTAAATTCGCTAAGTTGAAATACCAAATTGTGCTAGCAAAAAAGTAGTATTACTGGTAGAAATCTGTAGAAAACACCGGTTAGTTGCTTCATTTTCAAATTGTTTATAAATTCAAATACATGAATTTAAAGTAATATGACAAATAATTTTACCATAAATTAATATTTGAAAAAAACATTTCCCTCTTAATTGTTTAAGTGACCTCTTAAATAACTGTTTCACACGCCCTTTTATTTTCTGAAGGCGCCGCAAGGGAAGGCGTGGGCGTGGGCGCCGGTGGGGCACAACGAGCGAACGGAGGCGGTGACACCTGTGCGGTGTCTCGCATAACAGCGCGACCCGGCGGCGCCATCCGCGCCACCCGCCACCCAGCCCCGCGACGGCCTAACCGGAAGTGATGGCCACTTCCGCACGACACGGCTTCCCACTCTAAACGCTTTCACAAGCGCCCCCGTGGGGACGACACGCCAAAAATACGACCTTTCAAAAAGTTACGCACTCGCAATAACGCGCGACGGCCTCGTCCCGCCGCCCCGCCCCCCTCGCTGTCCACTACACTCACGGCCCATCCGCCCCCATTTGCATCTACTCTCGTCCCATCGCTCCGTAGGTCTCCCCTGCCACTCTACCAATAACATGCTCCCTTCCCCTCATCGTTTGCTTTCAATCGGCTCTTTTTCCTCCACTAGAACAATCTGTCTTTGCATCTCCCATGCGATTTACTTATTCCCCCACTGCTCCACCAGCTCTTTTTTTTCAGCCAGCGTTGACACACTATTTGTCATTCCCGACCCGCTTTCCTCTGCATATTCTTCCTCCCCTCGTCTCCAACGATTTAGTATGGATAACGTGCCAAAGCTTTACACGGTTTCGTTCCTTAGGTGCACGAGTGATCGCAGATGAGCCCAGTGATAATCTCCAATGGCTTTCTTTCAAAGAAGCTAAATTTGAGGACACCTATCAAAGGCTTGGAGTTTGAAAAGAAACCCATAAATCCTGCGAAATGTCAGTGGAGGCTTTCCTTGCCAACAAAGTTACTCTTTAGATTTCGTACATAAACTAACAATAAATACAAACAATCAACTTACACTAAAATTCATAATATGGATATTCGACATTTTTCAGATTGTTACTTAAAACACAACATTGATCTCAGAGTGTTCTAAATAAAAAACTTTCGTGACAATGCCTTACAATACACGGTGGCCACTTATTTCCTAAAGCAAATTTCCCTGGCTTTTCCCCATTTTCCAGTGCATTTTGTTTCAATTCTTTCTTGATAAGATATAAGTTCTCACTACTTAACGTAATCATTAAAGTTACACTGATATTCATTGATCAGATCCCTGATTTCGCCGTGACAAAGTACAAATTAACAATGTTTCCTCACCAAATACAAACGGATGAACAAATAACGCTGTACTAATGTTTTAAGGACCAATATTTATTTTACACCCCTCTCCAAATATTCCCTGGCTCTTCACGATTCTTCAACTATTTCTCAAATTTTTCCCTGAGTTTCCCAGAGCTATGAAATTCCATGATTTTTCCCGAGTTTCCACGTTTTCCAGAAGGAGGTCATCCTGTACAAGGATGTCGTGTGTTTGATCCAATGCTTTCGCATGCACTAGCCAGCCCTCTGCACCGTGGACAAGGCCACCACTCACACGCCCCCCCCCTCCTCGCGGGGCGCCATTCATTCATCGCTGGCGATCGCACGCGACGGCCCGCGCGTGCTATTTCATTAACGAAATTAACGCGCTTCATAACTCACTCCCTTTTTCTCTGTGCGGCGGAGCACTTGGGCTATAATGCAGTTCTCGGGAGGCGGGGACGGCTGCGATCGACACCCGTGGGCGAGCGGGTGAGTAGGTGGGTGGGCGGGGAGGCGAGCACGCAAACGACGGGAAGGAGAACAAGCAGGGTGCACGAGGCACGGGACAGGCGAGGCGGTCGTGGCCGGCATATTGGAGGTGGCGGGTGAGGAAGGCAACGCAGGCGGGTGGATGGGCGGGTAGGCGAGCGATCGGGCAAGCTGACGCGCGTGTGGTCAGGTAGGCGAGCGTGATGGGAGATAGGCGGAGGCGGTGGAAAGTAGTTAGAGGGGCGGTAGACGGGCAGGAGTGGTAGAAAGGTGAGAGAGTTAGTTAGGTGGTGGTGGGTAGATATGCGTAGCCGGTAAATAGGAGGGGGCCGGTAGATAAATGAGGAGGTGGACGGGTACACAGGTGAGCGAGTGAACAAGAAGGTAGGCAGATAGGCGAGCGGGTAGGTGGGCAGGCGCGTCCCTCGTGGGATCATGAGATCGCATGAGAGGGCATCGGGTGCGTAGTTTGATCGGGTTGTGGCGCCGTAGGTTGCTGGGCGAAGAGAGGTCATTGGGGATGTCGGGGGACGGGGGAAGAAGAACCCGCAGGTCGGAGGTCAGGGGTGAGCCAAAACTAAGGCCAGCCGTGTGCTGTGTACATCATGATATTCCTGGGGTCAAAATTGTGAGAGAAACAACACATCTGAGAGGAAATGAAAGACCGTTAATGCAAGGGCTATCCAGTGGAATAAAAGAGGCACTTCTGTGCCAGAGAAAACTAAAGTGGTATTGTTTAGAGGGATAAAGCGAAGTAAACCTAAAAATAAATGAGAAAGAAAGAATGGAAGAACGAAAGAAAGAACTTAGTCAATGGAAAAGATAAGAATCGAAAACGTACTGGAGGTAATGAAGAAAGTATACGAGCCAGTCCCTGAAAACGAGAAACACTTTTTCGAACAAGGACAAAAGGTTTCAAAAAAAGTTTAAGAGAAACATGAAAGCGAAAGTGATGAGAATATGTACAACATCCCACAAAAGAATCAATACCTACGTGTAGTGAAACATTGAATAAGTGTCGAAAGGAAAACGCAAAAGCGGTATTGAAAGCTAAATAAACAAACCGCGCGGACGGCGGCGAACAACCGGCACAGAGCGGCGAGTAAAGCGACACGCGCGCGCCGCGCGGAGGGCGCGTAAACAGAGGCTGCGAGGGCAGAGGCCAGCAGCGGCGGGCGGGCGCGCTCATAACGGCGGGCGGCGCGGAAAGTTGGGCGGTTAATCAGCGGCACTCCATTTGCGCGAGTGCCGGCCCGGCGCGCCGCCCCGCGGGGCGTTGGGCGCGCGGCCGATGGATGGCAGCGCTGCGACGCGCCGCGGCGCCTTTTTGAACCAATCCCTTCCCCCCCCCCGCGCCGCCGTTGCCGCGTCACCCCCCCCCCCGCGCATGAAATGAGCCTTGGGATAGACGCTTCCAACTTCCGCGCCGTGTTTTTACTCAAATTTCGAAGTAAATTTAGATCTCGGAATCAATTTACCCGAAAATAAATCCCCCGGAGTTGGAGAAGTTCCCCAGCTGAGGAAATGATTAGTTTATCCTGGGGATAGATGGATGGAACGGGAGGGCGTTGGGAAGGGGGGCAGGGTGGGGGAAGGAAGGGTGTCGTGAAAAGCCTCGGGATGGCTCAAGGTGCATCGGCACCTCCCTGGAAACAGGAGCGACCCAAGCGAACGCGAAGCAGATTGGATGTTTTCGAGGGGCTTCCGCAGGGGAATACACGACTTATCCCTTTTAAATTCGTCGCAATCGAGAGAGAATGGTTTCAATGGAAACAGAACATGCAATTTGTTATCGGTTACAATCGCGTTCTTGGACACTTTTTTAAAACTCTGAAATGATTTTTAGCAGCGCTTCTTTAAATTCTCGAAAACAGGACAACAAAGGAGTAAAATATTTACTTGATCCAAACAAAATACATTAGTTAAAACAACGCTTCAGAAGAAACTATATCCCTTTTCAAATACGTAAAGTCTCGCGTGTTGAAATAGAGATATATCATTTTCTAGGTATAAAATCATTCCAAGTCAAAAAAAGCCATAGTTGAATGAACTTTTAAGTTTTTATATTCATTCTTTGTCATTATTCATACTAATACGTTTTCAATGAAAGTTTGAAAACAAAATGTAACTGAAATGTTAAATTCATTTTAATCAATGCTGAATATTTAAGAAAATATTTAGCATACATTCTCAATTTATGGGAGTATTTTAGGCTCTAAAAATATTAAATTTTAAAGCCTAAATATTTGAAGACTAGTCCTCATCAACATCTTCATCACCACAAAACAACTCAGAAGCGAGACGTGCGGACGCACAGTTCAGCCCGTTGCGGCACAACAGTCGGCGCCGAGTCTCCACCAATGGAATTGACGAGTACGAGTGGGCCACAGCGCCCGGATACATAATTCGGGAACAATGCGGCGGGTAATTGCATTTTTAACTACTGGCGCCCATCGCGCAACGCCACGCCGCGCAGCCGCGGCCTTTTTCTGTCGCCGCTAATGACGGACCCCCCTCCCCCCCCCGCACCACGCCACGCAACGCCACGCGCCATTGGCCGCGTCCGCAACGCGCCGTGCACGCCAGCCAGCGCTTGCACAGACGCTGCACAAACGGAATACAACTGGACCTCTCGATATCGAAAGTCACTATACATCGAATATTTTAATTTATTACGTAAAAAATTAAGTAATCAAGAACTATAGAATTTAATTCTGTACGAATTAATAAACATTCGATTTTTAATAACAGGATATAATATTTATTGATATATAAGTACTTTTTGTACTACAAGTAATAAATTTGTGAACATGTATTATATTACATAATAATATATTGTATATGTACTACATAATACATTTTAAGTACACTAGGAATATTTTTTTGACCTTGGAAAATCTAATTTGAAAACGTGTAGTTATTTCGAATCAACGATCTCATGTACTGGTATGATAACTCTTTCCTACGAAATAAACATCTTTATGTCTGGTAATGGGTCAAATAATGTCATCTAAAAGATCGCGTAATGTCTAATTCGTTTCGTAAATAATTAAAGGTCTTGAGAAAAAGAATTCTATGAAAACATTAGTTTTACAGTTGAAAAACCAGTAGATGAAATCGGCTGATTCTGTAATAATGATAAAGTGTTTCAGTAGATTAATAAGTGTCAACAATATTTTGAACAGGGGCCCATACAACACGACAATTGGAAATTATTTTTACCACCGAGTAATACTGTCTTAGGTGCCCATTTGCGCGTGCCATTATTTTTTACTACCCAGTAATGTATAGTACGATTAAAAAATTTTTGTTTATTATTTATTGTTGTATTTCGCGTTTTATCCATAAAATAATTTAAAAGCACTTTCATGTCAATAATATGAATTCGATGTTTCGATCGGGTATAATCGAAGGAACTGACAGCTTCGATATATGGAAGTCCGTCCTTGCGATGTGAGCGATCGGGGATACTCGAAGGAGAGACTTTCAAAACTTCCGCGAATTTGTGTGACAAAAAAAGCTCTTGAGCATTCTCCCGTTTCCCCACATGAAGCTTATTCTGCTACTTCTCCCCTACCATTTATTGCAAATTTTTCATTTTTACAATCCTAGAGAGATAATTCCGGCTCAGGTTCGGTAATCCTAATAAATGTGGAAAGTCATTCACTTTGTCACACAAATTCTATTTGGGATGGCCGCGACTTGAGTCCCACTTCCCATAGGTGTAAAAGACGTTGTATGAAGTTATAAAAAAGACATAACATGAAATACGACATAACGAAACTACGCGACAATCGCGCCTGTCATTACCATTATTAATTAATTGCTCTATTCAGTTAATGGTAAATTTCTATTAGAATGTATTCGTCTCATGAAATCATCTTCTTCTTCCAAATGAAAGTGTCGAGGCTCCAAGCAAAACGCAACAAGCGACTGCCCGGTGGGCGTTGCCCTGCAAGGCATCGCGCGCCGGCACATTCGGCCCCGCCCCCGCCCCCGCCCCTGCGCCCAGTCAGTGCGCTGGCCGGGGCGTGCGGGAGCTTATTGATCTAGGAAGCCCAAGCGACGCTCCATCCCGGCGGCGCGCGGTGGCAAATGGCCAACATTAGGGATTGATCCCCGGCATAATTCCGGAAGAGAGCGCCACTAATCCCGCACAGGGGAGTTAACAAACAGAGCAGGCGCGTCAGGCGTATGGTGACGGCACAGGGAGTGCGGGGTGGGTGGGTGGGAGGAAAGCCAGCCTTCTTTTGTCCGGCCTCATGACGCTGCGGGACGGGTCGGCGAGCCGGAATGGAGGAGACGAAAAAGGGCCCATCTCGGAAACGGAACGACGCAGAGGGAACGGTGTTGGCGATAAGTCGAGACTGAGGGTTCTACGGAGAAGATGGTGCAACGCTTATCACAACGGAAACGGAGAGTTATTGGAGGAATATATGACAAATGTGAAGAATGTTGCAAAGAAATCGACGGAAAGTCAAGAAAATCATCCAATAGACACGTGGAGGCGATGAAAGGAGAAGTCAGATTAGGAAGCGGTATAGAGAGGAAAATAGCATGTGACAATAAATGGATAATTGTGGGGATCTAGAAAGATAACGACTAAATTAAATTCGAGTAAGAAGGAAAGCGAGCCCGAGAAGATGTAGGTCATGGGGGACGTGGAGCAAAGAGAACAGCGGGAACAATCCCTCCGACTGACGGCAAGGGAAGAAGCGGGCAAGAAGGTACGGAAGGAGGCCCCGGCGTGGACGACAGAAGGGGGAGGAGGGAGGGAGCGTCGGCGATTTACACGCCGCGGCGCCGCCTGCGGAGGCGACGAAATATGAACGCAGCCCCTTCCGAGCCGCTTCAATCTCTTAAGTGCGGACCGGCGCCTCCGCCGCCATTTTGTAATTAGCGCTCCGGAGAACGCACGGAGGGGCTGCGTCGCAGGGGCGAGGGCGGGGACGGTGGGGGGCGGAGCCTGCGAGCGGGGGTAGGCCGCGATCTCCGACGCGGCTAAGCCTCTAGTCGCCGCTAATACCCGAGACCGCGTGTGCCTAAGTCGATAATTGAAAGCTGGAACCGCGGCTGGAGGAGAGCGGAGAGCCTTCTTATGGGATATAGACACTCGGAGCGGGGGCGGGGGCGGGGCGGGGCGCGCCCACGAGCAGGGGTCCGGAGGCGGGGGCGTAACGGGATTCGAATCCGCAGCCGCCGCAGTTCGAATGTAACTTGCGCAACTTCCCAACTGGGGAGCTATCGAGCCTGCGGGTTCCCAGCCGGGACGCCGCGGGCGGCGGGATGGCGGGGGCAACCGATACGACCTCAAGACCCCGGAGGCGATCTCTGAGAAGGGCGCCTGTTGAGCTGTTTACAGAAAACGGGTCGCACTTTTGCGGGGCGCCGGGATTCAATTAGAGGTCGCGGCGGGAACCTCGGGCGGGGACGCGCGGTCGCCCCGGCATGCATATGGATGGCGCGTCCCCGTTCCGCCTCGACGCGCCCGCCGCCCGGCCGCGAGGACCGGCCGAGGACGGGCGGGGCCGCCGAGCGCCCGCGATCCGCGACGGGGCCATCTTGGATTCGCCGCGGGCGGCGCGGCCATCCGCTGTCCGCCGCCTGCGCGCTGACCGCGCTCGCCCTGTGATGAGGCTGTCTACATTAATACGGGCGTAAAACCGGCGCTGGCCGGTATGAATATTCACTTTCACTGTCCGCGGCCCCGGGTCCATATTCATGGCGGACGGCGCGGCGCGGCTCGGCGGACGTGTGGCAGGCACCGGCGCGGCGCGGCGGCGGGAGCCTGCATTATGGAGCCGCCGGGTGCCGGCGCGCCGGGGATCACGACGGGCCGTATTGCGGAGGCAATGGCGCAAGGAGGCTTCGACGAGGGCGGCGCGCGTCGGCGGGTAAGCCGCGGGGGGCGGGGCACGGGCGGCAGGCGACGGACCGGCGGAAATCCGCGCGCTCTGAACGAGACGCGCCAACTTCTGAGTAAACAAGACGACCGCCTGCGCCGCCGACGCCGCTGCCGCAACGACTAATTTCCACATAAATTGAGGGCGCAATCCCGGCTGAACTTCGCTATCTGCCGGCGGCCGTCGCGTCGACGCTGCTGCCCCGCGCGCGCCCAGTGCCCGGGTGGTGGTGGTGGTGGTGGTTGTTGTTGTTGGGTGGGTTTCTCGCCAAGGCGGAGACGAGGTTGCGACCTCCCGAGTTTGCGGTCAAAGGACGCGATGAGAGAGAATCCACATGGCTTTCAGGCGCCAACAGAAAACAACACAGATCTTCGTAGAAAATAACGCATTTAGACCAAAACAAACGTCATATCTACTGAAAAAGGTATGTAAACTTACTGAGAAGATTGAAAGGTTGCGAGAGGTATATTCTTTGTTATTTTTATATTTTTTTCCTGTATTAGAAAAATTGTTCAAACGCTTGATAGCTACCACGATGTCTGTACATTGATCAATACATCCCAATCTATTGCACTACAAATATTATTTGCTTGATTCCATAACATTCATGAAACATTGTGACAATATTTTCACAACCAACAATAACCGAATTCTGTGAGAGTAATGAGTGTTTATTGAACCGTTCAGAGACAAATATTCTCTCTGGCACTAGAAGATAAAGGAGAGAATATAAGTTCAGGGAACCCAATAACCATGAAATATCGCGAGGTAAATTTGAAGGAAAATACGTGATACAAAATTGAAAGTATATTATTAATAATAAAATTTTAATTAATAAAACATTGTTTAATCAATACATGAAGTACATTCGATGTATTCGCATGTGGTCTTCTATTCTTAAAAACTAGGAACAAGCATCATAAATGTTTGCCGACGAAAATGTATCTTTGACACACGACAGAAATTCTCCACAGCCCGGTGTACAAATATAATTTACGATACGTAGCGTGACATCAAACTCTGCGTGCGCAACCCATCATTACAATATTCGAACTTGGTTATGACACTGAAAGAGGCATCGATCGTTTCGGCCGCATGGCCAACTTTTACCTGCGCCGAACAAATGGGCCTCGTTACAACCAAGAGCGCGAGGTTGCATCAGACGAATTCAACAAAAATATGATACATGGCAACGCAGGAGGACTAGCGTGAGCCATCGATTCTGACACATGAAACATGCACATACGATCGGTTACGGTCTCCATGTTTGGAGTTCGTGGACAGGAATATGGTTTTCGGAGAGGAAAAACGCATACCACTAACATGGAGTATTGAATGTATATATAACATCCCCACATAAATAAATAGAAAGTACACTACAATAGTACAGCTTTCAAACGTAAATATTGTGAAATCCGCGAATCCCATTGGACGAAAGTGAACGGAGGGTACCACATAAAGGGAAAGCGTTGGGACCTGCGTTGAAAGGCTTCGCGGCCTGTCCTCCCGCACAACAAACACAAAAGCGCAACGCCTCGTCAGCCCAATGTTTTGTCCGATGTATACACTCGTTATTTTTCAGTTTTCATTCTTCAAAACGTATATCCTTCGGGATGTATATTTTTGGGAGCATGTGTGTTTTTACATTTCTCAGAACTGGCGAGCCATTCAAGGAACTGGCAACAGAGGTAGAAAACTATGTGATTTACACTTTTTACGTGATCTACGTGGAGGAATTATTAAAAGAATCAACATGCTTACAAAGCAAATAATGGAATTTTGATTTTCAATTTGAGAATGTTTATTTATAAATAAAGGATAAAAAAATTGTAGATTTAAGCTTCCGAGATACAGAATATTTTTACTGTCCTTTCATTAAATTTATAAATTAACTGTATTTATAAAAAGACATACTTAATCCAACAAAAGTAGGGAAATAATGTTCGCTGTAATGACAGCATATAATAATATTTATCTACTCAAGCTAAAAAAAATGCGAGAAAATGTCTGAAAGTACAACAGGAATGTATTTGGAAAAGAAATCTCAAAATATCCCTTCAAAAGCAGAACGAATCGGACAGAATTCGCGTTCATAAAACTGCGCTAGGAATAGCAACTATTTTCAACGTCGACGTTGTTCAGGTTCTGCGAATTCACAAGCAGAATCTCTTCAATCAATACCGTCTATTCTTCCGACTGGATACAAAGTAAACTTGAGTGGCAGTCTTTTCAGTATCTGAACGTGTGGATCTCGCAACTCTCGGCGGGCGCGTGTCACGGGCTGGCAGCCGCCCGGCGGACTCTCTCCTTTCTGGAAGGGGCGTTTCCGGCGCGGCGCGGCACGGCGCTCCAGGTGCCACGGGTCGCTTTGGCCCCTCCCCTCCCTGCGCACCGCGTCGCGAGTTCTCGCTCAGCCCAGGGACGGAGAGAAGCGGGGCGAGAAAGTGCCTGCGTCCACTTTAACTTGCGGAGCTTTGACGCTCCATGAGCGCCACGCTGCGAAGGAGACGTGCGAGGTGAAGAGGGAACAGAAAGCAAAAGAAGATGGAAACATGGGCGAAGTGGAGAGGATACGACGCGAATCGAATGCAGTGGGAAGGGAAGATATTCGACAGGAAAGAGCGAGTAAGTATGAAACATGCGGGGCTACATTGACAAAGAGGAAAGAGTACGTAAGACAATGAGGGCGATGGGAATGGGTTTTGACACTCCACGAGGACGAGGCGCTACGAGAAGACATGAGAGGTGGAGAGGACGTGAGAAATACTTGAAGTGGGTGAGAAAACACGAGGACGATGTGATAAAAACAAAATACAATAGGGAATACTGAGTAACGATGAGGCGAGAAAAGTATGTGCGTCAAGAAATAAAGACGCTGGAAAGGGACAATGACGAAAAGATGACAATGGACTTAGGGCTCTGAGAACGACGTAGGGAAGTAAACGTGTCAAGACGCGAGACTCGATTGCACCGGGCGGTAAAAAAATAATGAACGAATCGACAGTACAGAGGACAGGCAATTGCTATGAGACGAGAGTGGTTAATGCATCAAGAAAAGCGAAGGAGGACGGGGCGGGCGAGCTACACCCCGCGGGGCGCCGCGGCAGGGAACACGGCTGTTTATTCTACGGCGGCAACTCGGCGCGGCGCGCGCCGGGGCCTCGCATGCTGATGAGGGGCGCAGGTGAACCCCCGCGGCGGTCCCCGCCCCTCCCCGCCCCGCCCTCGCCACCTGCGCCTCGGCAGTCCTCGCGCGTCCGCACGCTGCATTACGGAACTTGCCAACTCGGAATATTATCGGATTTGGCAGCCTTCGCGGCATAACAAACTCCCACGCACGCACGCTCGGCCTTCGCGGCGCGGAATCCGGTGTTCCCCTCCCCTCCCCCACCCCCCTCCGCAACAAGCGAAACAAGCGCAAACAAATGAAAACGTCGCTCTCGTTCGTCTCGAGGGCGATCGACTCCGGAGCGCGGGGTCGCACCGCTAGAACTGAGGCGCAATCGAATCTCGCGGGAACTTTTCAACTCGAAAGTGTCGCCCTCTGTAATCCCCTCGCTCGCTCGCCTAGAGCCGACGGAAATTAAGAGAAAGAATAAAAAAAACATAAAATCCCGCGAGCGGGCGAAATTAAAAGACAAAAACACGCCTGTTATTTCGTTTTTAATCATTCGCCGGATGCAGATGTCAATTTGAGGCTTGTGGACGCTCGCGTCGACGAAGGCCCCCGGGGCACTTCGAACTCTGCTACCAACTTGAGTCTTTGACGCCCTTTAAGCCCACTGAAAAGCCAACAGAAGTCTCTTATAAGCTGAACCGAAGTATCCAAAGTTCAAAGAGCGTGAGCGTTTGGAGACAATGGGATAAATAAGCAAATATTTGACGTCGGCGGTGCTCGAAGGTCCTTCAAAGCCTTTGCTTGCTAAGAGCCAATACACGCCCTTTCAGGCAGTGAGGGCACTTCCCCCAATCGTGGAGTTTGAATAAGATTCTAACTTTCGCTTGAGAGATTCAATCCGGCATGAAGAAAGGGCGCCGCTCCTACTCGAACTTCTATTTTCCCATTCGAACGTGAAAGCGGACGGTGGTATGAAAATCAATTGGAAGCAATGACCGAAGATGGAAGAAGGGAAAAGGAAAACGAACATTAAGGGCATATTTGCAATAAATGAGAAGAGTAATACAATTTTCGAATTGACAATTTATCAACCAATCCATACATTATCAAGCACCCCTCAAAAGCTGTACTCTCTACGAATATTCAACGTAACTAGACATTAACGTATGAAGTATGAGCTCAAAGAAATAGATGGAAATACTTAAAAATATCTTTAAAAAACATTCAGTTTCAAACAAAATCAGAGAACTGAATTTGCTAAACATCGAGTTTGTTGAATACCATACACATAGTTTGTAGAATATCTCAGAATATTTTTTACTTCCCTCCCTACACACTTTATTTCGAAGTCCAAATGAAAAAGTCTTTAAAAAATGCTTGAATATGTAGCAAAACATCTAAAAATTACCAATCTAAATAAATGCATTGAACCTATATGATGGGCTTAATTAGGAGTAGGATACTATTAAGTAGTGACTGTTCACAAATGATGTACTTTCACAATTTCCTTCCATGAAAAAAAAACAACAACAAAAAACGTCTCAATAATTATTCGGAAAGAAGTACTTAACACAACCTTAGCAGGAACACCTAAATGAATTTTTTTCAAAATCACAAAGGAATGAATTTAGATTTTGATATTTAATTGAAATCAATATAATATTTTGAAACTACTCAAAGGTAATCTCAAAAAACCTCGAATCTGTTCAAAATATAAATTTGAAAACGCAAGAGTATTCAATAATTCGAATGATCTACTGAATTTAATCAGAGTCCACTGCATTTCCCAATTATTCCTCATTTTTATTTCCCCCATCAAAAGCCGTGTCGCGCCGACTAAGTGAAACGTCATCCGGCTGACGAGCCGTCGGGCGGGTGCTGATCGCCGCATGGAGGCTCGACAAATTTTGACGTCTTGCGAGCGGCGACAAAACCCGTAAGCCCCTGGCGGCGGCGGCGGCGATGGAGGTGGCGGCGAGGGTGGTGGCGGTGGCGGCGATGGAGGTGGCGGCAGCGGCGGCGGCGACGATGAAGGTGGCGGCGGCGGCGGCGGCGAGGGAGGTGGCGGTGGCGGCGGTGGCCGGGGGAGTGGCGGCGGCGGCGGCGGCGACGCTGTGCGACGCGCCGGTCCAGTGCACTGACGCCACCCCGAGCGTCGAGACGAGCAAAAAGCGACAGGGCGCCTAAATCTCACCGCTGTCAGCCCCGCCCCCTTCCCCCTCCGGGCTGCCACTCAGCGCCCGCCGCGTCGGATTTCCCCGGGCCACGCGACTGCACCGGCGGGCGGAGAGGGGGGAAGAGTGTGTCTAGGGCGAGAACGGTAGCACGAAGACGCGGACGAGAATGACGAGTGAGACAGATGGCTGAAATTAGGGAAGTAGGCCTATCCTTCTGCTCGTGGCGCGAACTCAGGAAAAAGGCTTCGGAGTTGGCAGACATTAGGTAATAAAATTAGATGTGGAGGTTGCAGAGAAACGGAGTAAAGAACGAAGAAAACCACAATTTGTGATAATCTAAAGCAGCTAAAGACGGCACACTACATGGTGCATTTACAGAAGTACTCGTTCATGCCAGGGAAAGGCGATGGAGAGAGGAGTGCATCGCAAATCTCAGAAGCGTTGAGCGATCGATTGGTAACGAGTGTCAGTCGATGAAGGTGGATCGGTCGATTGGAGGGTCTGTCGATGAGGGAAAGTATTGGTGAGCGTGGCAGTCGGGGGGAGGTGTCTGTCTGTGGTTTGATCTGCCGTGTACGAGTCGGTTGGTTGGTGAGATGGTCGGGAACAGTAGCTCGGTCGGTGATGAGTCTGACGGTAGTTATGTCACTCGGTGACTGAGATCGGGGTAGGTATGTCCGGGTAGGCCTGTCGGTGAGTGTTCTAGGGAACGTTGCTGTCGGTGCTGGGATATCTCAGTCGGCGGTTGTGTCGACAGGGGGCGAAGCTGACTGATAGGTGTGTCGATGAGGATGGGTGGGTGAGTCGGTCGGGCAGTTGCAGTCCGAGTCCACATGTCGGGCGGTCAGAAGAATAGCCGAGCGAGCGACGGCTTGGCGTGGACGTCGCAGCATGGGACGAATCTCCGGCAAGTCGTCAGCGTCGTGCCCTGCAGGACGTGACATCCGCGCGACACGACGCGGTGCATGGGCTGCCCATCTCCCGCCGGCCGTGTCGCTGTCCGCGCGCGTTGCTGGGACGTGTTCTCGAAACGCGAGGGGACGAGGAACAACTTTTTCACTGTTTGCCAACGCAAATCGCACTTTCCCCATGTCCTGTTCTTGCAATTCCCACATATTTTATTCCTCGGTGAAGGTTTTGTCAGGATATACATTGGATTATACTGTTCGCTTTTCATTTGTATCTTCATCCTCACATCTACATTCGTTTTTTTAACCAATCAATTAATCAGTTTGTTGATCACGCACATTCAATACACACAGAGGGAGTAATAGGACTCGTAAAACGTCAAATACCATGGTATTGTCGGTGGAATTCTACAGGCGTTCGGCAAGAGAATGCCTGCCCGGCATTACACCCGACTGACAGCCCTCCGCGAGATCGCAGGTCGCGCACGCAGATCAGCATCCCCCGCCCCCCGGAGCCTTCGCCTGCACCCAGAGGCCTGGCTGCACAAACACGATCCATCACGGCGTTTCACTGACACGCCGCGATCAATACCCCCCGCGAGCCGCCGGAAGAATAAAGGGGCGTTCGGAGCTTACAATCGGCGCTGCAAATCCCTGAACTTTTTAATAGGAAACGGCTTAGAGAAGCGAGAAGCGGCCTCAGGATTTTTCCCTCCTTGGCGGGCGCTTCTCAAGCATTCATCACGGGCGCCCGTTCGACGCCCGGGGCGTAATCCTGGCGGAAAGGGGAAGAGCTTTTTTTGCTCATTTCCGACGCGTTTCCGCAGAGCGCGCGCCGCGGGGCCCGGCCGCCCGCCGCGTCGCGTCGCGTTGCGAAGCGGGCAGATCGCATTCAGCGCCTTCTGCAGCGGGGGAGGCGGCGGCGGCGGATGAGGGACACAATGGAGCCGCGGGCGGCGGGCGGCGGGCGGCGGGCGGCGGGCGGTGGGCGAAGGAATCGGTGACAGGTGCGGAGGCGGCCTCGCGGAAGAGGCGCTGAACACGGGGAGATGGTGAACTAGAGGAGCGTGAAGAGGAGTTGGAGGGAATGGGAAAAGGAAAAGAAGGGAGCAGGGGTAGTTGTGGTGGTGGGGAAGCAGAAAGGCGTACGGAAGACACGTTGCTGAATAAAGTTAATGCTACTGTTGGAGAGAGGAAGTGCGATGAATGGTTGAATGAGTTGATGTATAACAATAGATTTGGGTGTGTGTGTGATGCAGATGAGTGAATGAGTGAGTGCACATGTGAATGGGTAATAGAGCAGGTGGATGAGTAAGTGGATAGGTAATTAAGTAAATGGGTATGTGGAATGCAAGTAAGTGGATAGATAATTGAGTATTATGGGCAAATGAGAGGGCGGATGATTGAAATTTTAGATGGGTTTATGTGTTGGTAACTGTGTAGGCGAGCAGATGAGTGAAGGGCTGGGTGCGTAGGTCGGTGAGAAAGATGGCAATTGGTCAGAAGAAGGCACGTGACCAAGCGAGCAAGTGGACATGCCGGATGAGGATGAGTCTTCGGGTGAATATATTGTGAGAGCGGGGAGAGGGGGGATGACTTAGGAGTATTTGAATAAGCTGATGCACAACAGGTTAGGTTTGAAATATGAGGAAATTGAATGAACGAGCGAGTATGTGAAAGGAAAAAAGTGCGGTTGAGTAAGTGGGAGGTAAATAAGTAGGTAGGTAATTGTTAGTTTGGATAAACAGTGGGTAGATAATTGAGTTATTGATTAGGCGTGTGTGTTGGTTACTGAGGGCGAGTATCTACGCGCGTAAGTTGCTGAGAAAGATGATAGTAGGCCAGGAGCAGGCAAGACAACGAGCACGCACGTGTGAGAGACCAATCGGAAGGGCGAGCAAGCGGACGCACCAGTGCCAGAGGATGAGGATGAGGTTGAGCCTTCGGGGAATGTCTTGAGAGAGCGAGAGAGGGAGAGAGGGAGAGATGACGTAGAGAGGCTGAAAAAGCTCCACGCACAGCCCACCGCGTCGTTTGGGCTGCGAAGAGAAGCCGCCGCGATTTGATGAACTGCGCTTATTAAGAGAAGCGAGACGAAAACTCTATTACGCGGTCCGCGCGCGGCGTTGATGAGAAAGGATTGGGTAGTTTGGGGCGGGCGGAATAGTGGTGGCGCACTCTAAAGACGCACGCACAGTACCTAAAAAAGCGTAGACTAAGCCAAAATACGTATCAGCAGATGGAAATGGAAACGAAAAGCGGTAAATGCGAGAGAAATCTAGAAAGATGGAAGTAAGAATACTAATACAATTACAAATAATATAGACGTCCGAGAATATAGTAATATATAAAATCAAAATAATTGTACGATGTTATATGTGTGGAACAGCTATCAAGAAAACGTTATTGGTTTCTGTTATGACGGGGATTGGACAATGGCCACGGAGGGTGCGGCGCCGAGCAACGGAGAGTTCCAGCAGAGAGCCAACGCGACGACGGCTCAACATGCAATAGGAACACCGCAGTGGGCGCGCCCGAGTGCGGTGGCTAGAGAGGACAGGGGCGGGGTCGGACCGCGCCGCAGCGGGGCGGGGCAGCCTGTAGAACTGCGTAAGCTCTTAATCCGCGAACGCGGGACCCCGCGGTTTGAAGAGCACTCGTCGGGCGCGGAGCAGGATAAATACGTCGTGTTCGGGAGTTCTGTGCGGAGCCTCTGCTCCTCCTCCTGCTACTACTTTCTGCGCGCCCGTCAGGTCCTTTATTTCGGGGCGGCTGCCGCGCACGGCGCCCTTTCAGCCCGCGATCGGGGGAGGCGCCGGGAAGAGTCCCCGTCTAATTAAAAAGCGGCGAGAGCGACGCCCGATCGGCGCTGCGGTGGCGGCGGGGAGGGAGGGAGCTGGGGGGCGGGGCTTTGGGCGACGCAGCGCTCCGGCGCCCGCCGCCGTCGGCCCGCCCTCCGGGCGAGTCCTGCCGCCGCACGTCACCGCTCTTAAAGGGGCACTAATGGACGCCTTCCGGTCGGTCGGCGCGGCGGTGTCGGTGGGCGAGGGGGCGGGGGAGGGCGGGGAGCGGTCGAGTGCGGAGAGGGCCGGCGGCAGCGCTGGGATCGGGGAGCAGCGGCCACCGCAACGCGGGCGGGGGCGGCGGCGGCGGCGGCGGCGGCGGCGGCGGCGGCGGCGGCGGCACCGACGGCCGGGGGCAAAAAGCGATGCTCGGCAGTGTCCGGTGGGCTTCACACGCGATCCCAAGGCGGCAGCGACGGCGTTTGTGGTCGCTGCTGGGTACCCAAGAGCGGACAAAGAGATTGCAAGACCTTGTCACGTACGAAGGGGAGAAAATCCTCTCGTTGGAGACTCTCAATCTGAATTACATTTCCCTCTTCAGGTTACAATTGAGCTTGATGGCTGGAAATGCCCTACGATATATCTCAGGGATTTAATTGAAGAGGACTGGGTAATATATTTTATAAAAATAATAAAATTGAAATTCTTTATAGACTTCAAACCAAAAAACGTTTTTACTCAATTACCCATTGTAAGTGCATGAATTAACAATTCCCGTCACCAGAGCTGACCTCAGTCCCTATCTTAAATGTGATTTTGTGTTACCTGTATGTGACTAAACAGTATTCGCATATTTAAAAAAGTTCTAAAAACTATTCACAAGTAGACTCAACGACTAACGTTTCCCCTAACAAAGTTCCGGCATTAAACCATTTTTTGAATATGGATGTATCCGATATTTATCTATTTTATGAACACCAAATGAATTGTTTGCAATAAATCGAGCTAAGTTGTAAGATTCTCAACCAACTTCCAAAACTTACGGTACTTAGTTCCCAAGCGTTTAATAACTGCAAGACTGAGCGTAAAACTTAAAGAAATGATTGAAAGAAGGAAGTTCTTCAAATGACACTTCATCACGACTGGAACAATATATTTATTTAATACGAGAATTCTAGTTTGTTTCGATACCGCTTATGCCTTCTTGGCTTAGACACCAAAATATTATCGAATCATACTGAGAGGAGGAAGTACACGAGTGAAAAGTTTTACACCATTCGTACCTGTGTGTCATTAGTTTACGAAGATTGAAGACCATTGCTCTAAAGGGAACCAGCTACGCGCGAAGTTCTGAAGGGTCACATCCACCCCCAAGCGAGATTTGCAAGCCTGGTTTGAACACGTTCTCCATCTATCAACGCCACATAGTTCGGTACTAGCCTGATACACATAGTAGTCTGGCGTTCGAAAAATGAAGCACAAGCAGCGGCGGTACGTTTACGACAGACGCGAGGCACGCTTTTCAGGAGAGGCTTGCCATAGGTGCCGAGTTCGAAGGATCCCATACACCTTCAAGCGCCGCTTTTGAACCTCTCATCGACGCATTGTTCCCTGTTGCGGGGAAAACGCAGATACGCCAGTCTTTCAATCAGCGCGGCGCCCGCGCTTGAACATGTATGGCCCGCTTTAAGACATGTGGCGAGGAAACGCGCAAGGCGTGGATGGAAGGGGGGGGTGTCCAGTACCGGAGCGGCGACCGCCCGGCCTCCGCTCGCCGTCCCCGCCCCGCGCTGGTTGGAGAACCCTCGCGCGCTCCACTTGTTTGAATAGGGTTAAACGAGGGTTGAGGACGCCGTATTCGCCCCGACCTCGCCCGTCCTCCGCTTAATAACCTCACTTTGCACGCTCCCCAACGACAGCGTCATCCCAATCACCGAGCGCTCCAAGCGGCAAATGCTGCAGCGAAACTCCGCTGAGGTTGCGGCCGGTGTCACGAGGGTGCTTGATTTCCTCACGTTAAACTCGGCTACTCACGTCCCTGACGCTCTACACGTGCCTGGGTTTCACTTATGAGTTTCAAATTACGGTAACAATTTTTGTATAACAGTATAAATTACCCAATTACCAATATTACTCACAAAAATATCAACATATCCTGTCTACGAAATTAATCAATTGAAAGGCACGCCTCTAAATTTTCGACAAAAACGAGATAATCCTAATCGACATATCGATTATTACTTTTGTGCGATATTTGTTGCACTGGTGTTGCAAACGATTTTTTACTAAGGAGACGTTACTTCTTTACTCTGTTTCGAGGAATGTCGAATTGAAACCCTTAACTTACTATTTCTCAGAATGAACTCGTGGGATGAGGCATGCAGCCAAGCCCTTGAATTATTATTTGAGAGTTTTCGGGAAACATATTAATTAAAGGATTCCATTTCATTCAGTATTTACGAGACGTACGCTAAGAGAACAAAATGCTTCTATGAGGCGCCCTATAAAATAGACTGTACTACTAATAAAATGACTCAATTCCATGAAAATTCATTCAATAAATATGGGAGAAGAATACTTATGTGTGTACTATTTCGTAAGTATTTTTCTCATTTATGTATATAACACAAATTGGAAGATACTCAATTAGATTACACAATTTATAGTTCTCCCCGAGAAGACCCACGGGCGTATTGGAGGCGATTAGAAAACGAGAGGGCCATCCCCTCTATTCACTTAACCTGAGATAATGTGACTCTATCACTGACAGGCTGGTCCCTTACATGGCCCCGGCATGCTTGGTGCTGCTTTCTGACTGTAAATGCTAGAACTGAATTTTAATCATTCTGTCTTTCCAGAGGAAGGCTTGACGTATACTATCCTCATAAAAATGCGGGTTTGTCTAATCTGGTTCTAACAGCCTCATTCGACGAAATAAATTTATTTTAAATAGCGGCCTCAGATACATTAATAACACTAATAACAAGAACCAATGACAACATTCAATGGCACTATGTGAAATTAATTACCGGTAACACTGAATGATGGGAAGCATGTATACTGTCATACGTTAAATATTTTTAACGAGAAATTTAGAAGCAAAAGGATTGGTCCATTTCAATGAAAACCTCGCAAAAACGAGCAACCACCCTGCAAACATTGGCGACCGGGACCGTCTCCTCAGAAAGAGCAACGCGCCAATTCCGAGTCGCACGCACCCGCCGCAGCCCTGCGACCGGAAGCGAAGGAATTAAGCGGGTCACTTTTGAGAGGATTACACGGCTCCACTAATAATTTTTACTCCTTCCTCGAATTTAATTTACGAATTAGGGTTTATTAAATTAAAAAGACTTTGTTAATCTCGCCCCGGGGCTGAGAAGGATTGAGGGTGGTATCGGGGTGGAGGAGGAGGAGGAGGAGGAGGACTAAAAAGAGGAGGAAGAGGGAAGAGGAAGGCAAAACGCGAAGAGATGGGGGCGTCCCTGGGAGTTCCTGGTAGTAATTCGGCGTCGGAGGCGGCCTCCGGCGGGAAACGAAGGAAACTGTCGCTGCAACGCCGGCTTCTTATTGGTTGGCCCGGAAGAAAGTAGGATCGGAAGTGGAGGGGGGGGCGAAGAGGGAGAAGTCGACTTTTTGTGATCGCCGGCGCGTCAAATATTTAATTTTCAGTCTCATTAATACTGTTTTAGCCGAGTTGCGCGACTGATAAACGCAATTAGCCGCTGGCTCGCCGCGAGCGGAAACTTGGGCAAGTAGGACGTCGACCTACTGACGAAGGGTCGGGGCAACGGGATGGAGATCAGCCCAGGGAGGCGGAGTGGGGTGGGGGGACGAGGATGGGATCAGAGGGTAGCCCCGGCTGAGCGAAGGGGAAAACAGAGGTCGGACGAAGCGGTGCGGGGCGACGCCCGAGGGACTAGAAGCGGGGTGGCGAGGCAGGCAGAGGGATGGTGAGGATCGGAGGCGCCGAGGTCCACGGGGTACAGCCACAGTTGACGCTCTGGTTCTTGGACAAATATTCATGGCAGATACCTTGACAGAATGATGGAATTCGAAACGCCTGAAAGGTTGGAACGGAAGTTGGTTCCACGTACGATCCAATACGTTTTCGTTGCAGTGGCAGGCAAGTTGCAGCTCATTGCCAAAAGAACCCGTGTAAAGTTACCATGCCAATGAAATGAACAACAATGTTATTATAATACTCCTCATAATTAGTATAGCAATTTACTAGTATTCTTCTGAGGTTCAAATTAGACGTAGCTGATTGCCTGTAATGAAACCAAAAGAACTTTCGTTCCAAACCAATAAAATATATTTTAGTATTAGATGGGATGATCATAGTATAATCCATGAAAGCCTTCTCTGATTGAAAGTATTGATGTCATGATGAAGTGAATTACATTAATTATGTGATGTAAAAACACTCGATTCGATACTCGTCTACTTTAAAACAAGTTCCTATTATGTAGGTGACACAGGAATTCTGGATTCCGAAATTATATACTTTCGTTTGAATGTGAAATCACTCCATTTCGATTACAAGAGACAATGAAACACAAAATCTAAAATGCTACGTTCTGTATATTTAAAATAATTCACAAGTGGAAATCTCTTTGCTTGTTAGTTAAATAGAACACCAAACGCACTACATACTTCAGTCATAAAATTGAAATATAATAAAATCGACTTGCATTCAAATTCCTTTCACAGTGATCAGAGGTAGACACGTAACTGAAACATTACTGAATAGGCGTTATTGCGCTCTATCAGTGAAAATGCAAAAAAAGTGGTGACATTGCGATACTAAAATGCGAAACAATGTGGCACGTTTTACTATCACAGGAAAATGCATTTTAATATGTAAGAGTTAACAGCCGAAACCATTGCCAACTTTTTGTAGTTCATATAAAAATTAAAAATCCTCCAGCAATAAAACATTCTGGAACTCTCACCATTCCGTGAGCTACACGAATCTGCACTCCGTAAGCATTTTAACAGAACTGCGGCCAACCGAAGACGGGTGGTTCGCTGCTGACCGTGGCCAGTGGATTTTGCTCGCGACAAGACACAGTAAGGCTTTCCGAGGAAGGAGGTGCAGTGCTTTAAGTTGTGCTTCTTTGCCGGAGATTTATGGCGAGTGAAAGAGCCTTAAATGCATGGTCTGGGAGGAGGAATCTAGAAAATTCAAGTCCCGTTTCTATTGATCAGCACTTTCGTATAGTGGATACTTTTAAGGGGTTAGTTAAAGTAAAGCTGAACATCTGGTATCTGAGGTTCGTGGCCAAGAGGCAATTCCGTAAGTGGAGGCAGAATTATTATTACTTTTTATATACTACTCGTCATACGACTCGTACAATACGGACGTTTCTCGACATTGATCGGATTACACTATGAAGAACAGATAATTTATTCTGGAAATAAGGTATCAGTACAAAACAGCAATAAGATATTAGTACAAAATTTCCGTAGAAAAAAAAACTGAACAGAAGCAGAGAGAAATGATACAACTCCTCTGTGATCTATTTCGCTATTATCTTCAAAATGTTTAGGACAGTGGAAATGTTGCAAACCAGAGACGTCAGAAACCCGAGAAACAAAAGGTGTGTCAGGAGTAAGGCACAAACAATCGCCAAGTAAACAGGAGCACAATCGCGAACAAGAGAGCGTTCGAAGAAGCGGCTTCCCTTCCAGCAGAAACGGTAACCGCCCGAGCTTGCAATGTACGCCCCAAGCCGCATCCTCCGCGAACTACAAAAGTCAAGCGATCGGCGGCCGCACCAACTTCAAGCCCGCGCTTCTCTGTTCCTCATCGAGCCGCTCAATTTATTCCCGCGAAAATTCCTTTTTAAGTGGAACTCCACTTACCCGAGCTGCGCCGCGGCACGGGGGGGTGGGGTGGAGTGGGGAGGCTTGGTGAAGGCGGGGGAGAGGGGAGTCTGCGCGGGCCGAGGGCGGTCCTTTTGTTTCCGGATCGGGATATTTCGAACCGCCGCCACCGCCGAGTTGCGACGGGGAAGTTCGGGCGGTTGGGAGACGGGCCCCTCAGCTGCAACCGCCGCCGTCGCTTTCTTTCGAGAAAGCCCCCCCCCCTCATCCCCCCCTCCGGGGAGACTCCCTTCGGGAGTCGCGGACTCCAAGTTTGCGAACAATATTAATGAGATCTCGAAATTAAATATTCCTCTCGGCGGCACGGGTGCGGCGACGGAACGTTTGGGAACCGCTTCGGCGGTCGCGGCTTAACGTTTTAACGAGTCGGCTCAGATCCATCAGCAAGTTAGATTTGTCTGCTGGAAAGTTGTGGCAGCGCGGGCGACAGGGAGGCTGTGCTGTGACTGCCGCTGCATATCGTCGCTACTGACGATTCATAACTCAATTAATAATGAGCACAAGAAATACACATAGTTTCACATGCACAATTTTTTTTAAATGCACAAAGACTACTAAACAAATCGTCAAAATTAAATCGCCCAAATCTGCCACGTATTGAAATATCCAATGCGTATTTCCCATGACCTTTCGTTACTGATGATTCATTATCCAGTTAATAATGAGAGCAAGCATTAAAAGTAGTTTTCACACGAGATACTATTTTTTAAAAATACATGTAGTACATTGGTCAAAACATCAAAGTTCAATCGCTCAAATCTGCTATCTATTGAAATACTGAATGCTCGTAATCGCGTTTCCCATGGATTATCGTCGCATATTTTTTTCAGAATTTTAAACAAAAAGCCATCCCGGATGTATTAGAGATTTTTTGTGTGCTGCAAAGCATGCCCTACTTAATTTCATTTATGTGTATAAACTAAAAACGTTCATTTTTATAATTTGTTTTTCATAATAACTGGTGCATAAAAGGCATATTGTATCGTGAATACCGACCCTCTATTCACTATGTACAAGTTGTCAGTAATAGGCAAAAAAGCTTTTAAGCGCAAACATGCGACATGACATTTTCGAATTTTATAAGTTGGACAATATTAATAGACTGTTGTATGAAGGGAATAACATATTGGAGAAGTTATGAAAACAGCGGAAACGAAGAATCTATTTCATTTTGCAGGCGAGCGTAATCGCTACTGTGTACGATCTACGATGCGATGCGTCTCGTTGGCTCTTCGCCGCCATCTTGATTTACTGCCCTTCCGGGCAGGAGGCAGAGTACACGCTCCCCAGTTTGCGTTTCGCCGAGGCACATGAGCCATGGAAATTGCAGTTACTAATGCACACGAGGGAAATGAGAAGAGTTTGAAACGTAGTTTGTGAACTGCTGCCCCTGCCAACATCCAAGACCAACTGGGCGGTGTTTCGAACCTGACGTTCACAAAACGAAGAGAACGAGAACGTAAGACCCCCCCTCCCCATATCACAAATTTCGCAAAAGTCACCCGATATCCACTATTTCGCCCAGTTTCAAAAATTACCCCTGAAAGTCGGCTGGCGGGGCGCCCGATAAGCCCATAAAATCCCTGCGACTGCGAGGGCGGCATGCGGGCGCCCTTCCCCGAGCACCCCCCCCCCGCCCCCCGCAGCGGGCGGCAGCGCGGGCACGACTCCCGGAGAGCGCATGCTCCAACGCCCGTCGCGCAGGGCGAGAACAGCGGAGGGAGAGAACACGCGGACTTCGGGAGGGCAGACGGATCCAATGCATTGTAGATGCGAGACACTGCACGAGATTCACAAATTTAAAATATTAGGACACGGAGATGTTTGGAAATAACAATAGGTTTATATTGACTTCGAAACTGAAAGATTGTGAAATTTGTGAGCCTGGAGGACAGAAATTCCACTGCGGAAAGAGAAGTTGGTGTAGAAGCAACACATACAAGTACTCCTTCACACGTGAGGGACTTTACTATAAAGCTAAAGAGAGTGCCTTTGCAGAAGGACGAGAGAGTAACAAACATTTCGAAAATAGGAAAGAAAGTTGAAAGAACATGAATGAAAAAGAGAAAGATTTGAGGAGCTGGACGGTGGAAAAAGCAGGAAAACAGAATGCAGGAGCAAAGGGAGTGGGCGTTGACGGGCGAGGATAGGACAGGGGGAGGGGATGGACGCCAGGACGGGAAATGAGAGCTGGACGTTAGCGAAGCGAACCAGATCTGCACCCGCGGGGGGGCGGGCAGGGAGGGCACGGGAAATGAGCCGGGCGCGGGGATGGGGCGGAGGCGGGGGCGGAGGCGGGGGCGGGGGCGGGGCAGGGTCGGGCGGCCGGTCAGCCGGCGGCGGAGGCGGAGGCGGTGGTGGCCCGAGCGGCCACCGCGGTCCGGCCAGCGATTGCAACGGGGCCGTAGCGCTATCTGAATGGCTTTTAAATTTGTTTTTGCTCGCGCGCCCGCCGTTCCCGTGCCGATAAGGCACCCTGCGCCATTGTGCCGGCTTGCGGGCGGGTATCTCCCCTCCGCCGCCGCGCACGTGATGACCGGCGATTCCGCGGCGCTGTTGTGTGCGTTGGTGCTCCGGCGGATTACAAGAAACTACCGCCGAGCCAAGGCACGTGGCTCGCTGCGACCACGCCCCTTTCTTTGCTATTATTCCTCCGTTAAACGCACTTCCCTATCCTTAATCCTACCATGGCAATTTGTTTGCTTCAGATATGGCACTCACAGGGCAATCCAATGAAAAGCCAATAACCTTTTAATCAAACATGTAAGGATAGGATAAGTCAACTTGAATTATTCTGCTAAGACCTATTACTCTTTGGTGTGGAGCGCCAAGATATAACAGAAGAGAGAAGTTAACATCTTCGTTTGTCATTTACACAGCTTGGTCTGTTTCTGAACGTTAAATTTTGAGAGCCGTTTTCAACTATTATATTAAAACGGCTTTCATAAAATTTTGGTGTCCTATTCAAATCGCTCAAGACAACCCAAATCTGCACACACTCCTGATAACAGGCACTGAAGACTAGGCAAGGTGTACACTGCATACTGTGAAAATCCTGGATTAACTCTTAAGGAATAAAAGAGTTGCAATCAAAATTTCCTCTCCGCCTTTAAAGCGTGTAAAATAATAAATTAACAGGCCCACCGTCATAAGAACGATGAGGGTAAAGGAAAACGCTATTTATTGCGAGATTCTCTCCCCAGCTAATTGATGCAACACCACTAATTATGCAGCCCGATAATTTTTCATTTTTATCAGCACTCTCAATAGTTATACCAGACTATCCTCGTTAGCGCAAATTAGTCTCGGATGTAAAATTACCAACAAGCGGTTTTTTATTCATGCAATGTATGCTACTCGTTAGAACCGACACCAAGTTATGAAAGATGTATGACTGACGAACAAAAAGCAAAAAATATAGTCGTGTGAGGAATTCTCTCTGTTCATAGAGTCAGCGTAGTAACAATAGGAACAATGTTTTTCATAAACCCTATTAGACGAAACTGAACCTGGGTTCGTAAAAGTAATTATATTTAATAATAATAGTGTAGCCGCATTGCACTTCTTTAATACTATTTTAGCGAGGATTCCAAGTTAAGCTATCTGTATCTATAGTAATGGTCGGAGATAAGAACTTAGAACAAAAATAATCATACCCCGCTGAATCTATTAAAATCAATAGCGAAATCATTGCGAAATATTCAAAACATAGAGGTCCAACCAATACCATGTGAAAAGGTGAGAAAATGCGTTGTTTTAAGAGCGGGGGCGCAGGCATCGGCCTGGAGGCGAGCGCCGGGGGGCGGGCCGGGCAGCGGGCCTCGAAGCCCGGCCCTGCGGCGGCCGCCCGCCCCGCATGATGGATGCGGCTCAGGCGGAAGCGCGGAGGAGCCGGCCAAGCGGAGCCGCAGCGGGTGGGGCTGGGGAGTGGGGGTGGAAAGGCCACGAAGGGTCGCCGGGGGGAGAAGCTGCAAAAGGAAAGGGAAGAGGAGGAGAAGAAGAAAAATAGGAATACGAAAAACCAGGAGAAATTAAAAGACGATGGCGAGTAACAGTCGTTGAAATTGACGAAAATTAAGAATGAAATATAGGGGAGGTGTCATAAAAGCAAATGCGAAAGAGGGAGAAGAATGATAAGAGAAGCCAAGAACGTGGAGGAGAGGAAAAAATACCACTGAATGCGTCGACAATGGACACGAGAATGTAGAATACGTTTCGACTAACGAATATAAGAGGAGACGAGGGAGGAGAAGAGGAGGAAAGAAAAGAAAGGAAAGACAGAAGGATAAGATAAAGACTAGGAGCTCGAAAATCAGAAGGAAAAGTAGTAAGAGTTCGAGACTGAAATGTATATGAGGTGGAGAATAGGTATTGTATTCTACGTGCACAATATAAGTATAGGGTGAAAAATATTAATAATCGAAAGTACAATGAGGAAGAGAGGAAATTCGAAAGAGTATAGATGAAACGTGGCTGCGGAAGAGGGCCGTGAAACACCGTCAAGGTGGCCGAGAGAAGAAAGCGACTCGCGAATCACGTGCAGCTTTGGAAGATGACATACGCGAGGTGCATGTAAAAGACACGACTCGTGGGTGAACTGACGTGAAATGGCGGTGGAAATGAAATATGTGTTCAGGGACTCGTAGAAACAAATTTAGTGTCGATTCAGATCAGATTCAGAATTGACACAGAAGAGGTGGCTGGGAAAATAAGGTGAAATCAAGATCACATGAACATAACGGATTGAAATGTGAAGAACAAGGCTTATTTATTCAGGTTCGAAAGTTGAAAGGGGTTGATCAATAAAACAGATAACAAAGACATTCTGAATTAAAATCACCCAATGGAGACACGTTCGTCGTGCTAAAGTGAAATAAGAAAAGAAGACTCTACGAGAGAACGTGGGGAGAGGCGGAAGAAAACGTCAATTAAAGAAGACGCGAAGTGCAACACCAGCGAATGCGCGAGCCCCGACTACTAACTGGAGGAAGCGCGCCAGAACGAAGTACGTGCTCGGGGCGGCCGGCGCGCTCGCAGGGTCCCCTCGCGCCCATAAAAACGCGCACCGCGACTTGGCGCGGGCGCGCGGGGCCGCTGCCAGCGGGGACGCGCGGGCTGGCTTCGGCGGCGGCGGGGCTCGAACGAGGAGCCGCAGCCCCGGCGACGAGGAGGAGGAGAGTGGGTGGGCGGGGAGGGCAGAGAAGGGGGCCCGTAGCCTCGGGCCATTAGCGGGCCTGCGCACATAAATACTGCCGACGGCCCGCCCGTCCGACAGTTTGCCCCTGCGGCGGCCTCCGCCTCCACAGCCCGCTGCGCTCCCGCGCTCGCCGGGTTGCGGCCGCTGCCCCTTACTCAACGCCTCCGGGAGGCCCACTTGCGAGTGGGGATGTGCAAATAACATTTCTGGCCTTCAAGAAAGATATACGTCTAGCAAATATTTTAATTGCTTAACTCGACTTCAAGGTGTTCGTGGAAGTTCTAAAAACTCACATGGTAAATAAAATGTTCGAAAAAATATTTTTATGGACTCTTAAAGCGTAACTTCCAAAAGTGATATCAATAACATGAAACCTCCCTCAAAACCTATACTACGAAAGTACATTGACGAAAATGTATAATGAATGTATAGCGAATCTTTACTTCATGAGGAATGAAATGTATAACGAAAATGTATAATGAATGTAAAAATAATCTTTATTTTATGTGAAATTTAACAGTGGTGTAAGCACGTAACGTAACACTGGAGATATGAAGTACATTAATAGCAGATCTCGTCATGGAGATCTCATTAAAAATTACGATTTCTCCTTTAACTTCAAATAAGATCGGTGAGCAGCGATAGTACCCTACGCATAATTTCGCAAACGGGGAGTACTGATCTTAGCATTTTAACACATATTCTGGGGGGAAAAGGGACTATTTTTCGGGAATCATGACGTACGAGTACATGCGAGGAAACCAGTAATGAACCTTAAAAAATGATCCTGAAATAAAAAACAAATCAAGACGCTCATTTCAAGAAAGTGATAACTTACCTCTGCAGTCAAAGAAGTTATATAAATTTGAAAATGAAAAGTTAATACGGAACATTGTTATACCTTTCCAGTAATTCCGGAATGCTGTATGTGCGAATGTGTGTGTAGAGCACTAGATTTATAATTACTCAACTTAATAAACTGATACATCAAAATGCAGGTTTGAAATTAAACTCTCTTAATTTTTTTCTCAATTCCAAGCAAAAGTGTACGTGTGAGTATACATGTCTGTATAATTTTGCTATTCATCTCAATGACTTCAAAAGTGTAGTAGACCGCACGTTATTTCCGGAATGTATAAAATGAAAATCGAAACGATTCATTCGATTTGTTACGCACCGTTCAATCCAATTAGTACTGAGAGAGGATAAATAAAATTCGAAATTAAAATGGATATGTTGACATTCCAACAAGGATGGTATGATTATAAATTCTGTTTTCGTTTCTATATTTTGCAACGCGTAAGCAAGAAGTTATTTTAACGCAAACATATCAATGCATTTACCGAGTGTCATCTCATTAAACAGCGAAATGAGTTTGTAAAAAGTACAGCAGCGATTTTTTTTAAAGGAAAGCCTATTTTCCACCCAAGCTGGTTCATCTCAAAAAGAATTACAGGAAATTAATTTTGCTACTCACATATGAAGCACCAAATATACGGTCACCTCAAGGTTGTGTGGCAGGTACTTACCTGAAAAAGGAAGAAGAAAAAACATGAGTATAATAGCCAATGTCACGAATAACATCTTAAGATTAAAAAATTAAACCCCTACATCACGAAACTTCACATAAACCTGCGAATTAAGGCGAAAATTATGGTCCATGTAATAAATTTATTGTATGCAGTGAATGTTTTTTTGTCCAAAAGGGTAACAAATCCGCGAATATCCACACAGCTAATATTAATTATATTACGATGTTAAAATTATTATAACATTATGAGAGAAAACGTAAGTACAAAAATATGAAGCAGTTATATCTGAAAATTATTACATATCATTACCCTTCTACATAGCAAAGCGTAGTATTTAATAAATGCCTAATGAGTAAAAGATCTGATAGTATCCATTTAATATACTCAAATCAATGTGTGTGAGTTTCACATGAGTTAATTGCAAAGACATTACTCCCCTGAAAAACTATATAATGGGGCCCAGCAAATACGTCCGTTAATGCGCTCCACACAGCCGAAATTGCTCCTAAGTCAATATATCCTGCACATATAGCATTATCGCGTTAAGTTATTACCGTTTTAGCGTCACGCGAATGGAGTAAGCTGTTGTCGCGCACAACGGGCGCTCGGCACATGTGGAAACATCTCCAATCTGCAGCGGCACGCGCCCAATGAGAAATGTCGGAAACAAGCGATATAGCATCCGGAGGCGATCCGCCGCCTCGTCGGGGCGGGGGCAGGGAATACTAGATCAATGGGATTAGGAGCCGGGCGGGCGGGCGACCGGGCGGGCGAGGCCGGGGACGCGCGCGCAATTAGTATTATTGCAGCCCGGGATAATCCGGGCGGGCGGCCGGGCGGGCGGGCGGGCGGGCGGCGTGGGCGAGGCGCGCGGCGCGGGACAGCGCCCCGGGACCGGGCGGGGTGGGGCGAGGGTTGGGGCGGGGGTGGGGGCGGGGCAGTGGCCCGGGGAACGGACGGTCGCGATGGGTCGAGGACGGCGCAGAAGCTGAGAGATGCGATTATAGCGATGGGAACGGGGAGAAGACGGAGGGCCAGTTGGAGGTGTGAGCTGCAAAGACCGTCGTTGTGGCTGTTCGCAGAGAGAGTGTGTCGACGGGCGGTGTGGGACAGAAGCGGTGGGAACGGGGAGAAGACGAAAGCTCGGCTAGAGGTGAGAGCTGTAAGCACCGTGGATATGGGTGCCGGAAGAGAGGGTGCGTCAATGATTGATTGATTGATTTTTTTCTGTTTCCGGGCGCGTCAACTGCTTAGGTCATTAGTCCCGTGAGTGTAGTGCATGTTTTTTCTCGGGAGATGGCGATGATCTTCCCCCGTTGGATGGCGAGAGCCGGCGCCGACCTACCGTCGGCTAGTGGGGTTCCCCCTAACCAGGACTCTCCCACCAACGGGGCACCGCCCCAGTCGGGACAAGCTCTGAGCTCCCGACCGGTCTCCCGGAATATGTGGTAGTGTAGTGCATGTTAGTGTAAGTGTGTGTGTGTGTGTGAGGGGAAAGGATAGGACAAGGAAGAGGAAGGACAGATCACGCGCGGTCCGTGGCCCGTTTGGTAGGGTACTGCTCCGGCATTGGCCTGGTGTTGATCGGAGAAACCACGGAAAACTAACGATCAGAGCAGCCGACCGCTAGAATTCTCCTCCAGACAGCGACTGAATTCGACCTAGCTGAAAAGCTAGTGTCGAAAATGCTGCCGCCGTCAGGACTCGAACCTAGGACCTCCCGGTTAGAGGCGCTGCAGTGACATCAGTTGATGCACTGAGCTACCGCTACCGGTGGGTGCGTCAACGGGATGCGCGTGGTTGTGGGACAGATGTCGGGAAAAACGAGATGACTATGTGGGACTAGCGAAGCCGACAGTGAAGGAAAAGAAGGGGCTGGCTGGCACACGACTGGGTCGTGGGGAAGTCAGTAGGGAGAACGAGCGAGTCATCGCAATGATGAATTTAATGATCCCAGAATGGTTGTAGTAGCAGACACAAGGAAGTCGGAAGGAATTGTCATGTCAAGGACGAAAACGTTAAAGGCGCTTTAACCGATCGCAATGAAAAGTGAGGCGAGTGAGATGCAAATGGATGTAAAAACACCGTGAGAACACGGAGCGACCAAGGACCGGATCAATCGGATTCGTATTATGAATTCTTCCTTAGTATAATTTCCGCAGCATGGATTACAGTTTTGTAACGACAAAATTGATTAATACAGTATTGCATTCCTTCCATTCACAATATGAACACACGACATTAATAAAAATTTTCGTTTAAGAATTTAACATTTTAATTTCGGTGCTTTATCAACAATTACAATCTCACACGTTTCATTGATTTACGCTGAACTCCTCAAAGACACCATCGCCACTTCGTAAACTGCGTAAAAGGAAGAGCGCGGAGGTGCGGGGGCGGCAAGGTGAGTGGGCGTGACAGGGGCGGCGCGGAAGGAGCGTTGGGCGTGGGCGGCGAAGCCCGGATTGAAGAGGGGAGGGGAAGGGCGCTGGGGGCCATTAGGCGCACACAGGCTTCAAAGCGCCCGTGCACCGCCCCGGGCCGCACGCGTCGCTCACAGCACCCGCGCATCAAGACGGATAAGGCAGAGTGCGCGAGGGTGGGGAGTCATGGCCCCCTACGAAGCCAAAACTCTGCCTCCGATCGGCTCACCGCGGCCCATATGATGTTGCGAATCGTTAAATGGAAAATAGTCAGCTATGCGTCACTTCGAAAATATCCGGTTATCTTGTACCTGGAATGTCACGTGACATGTTTTTTTAAACATTTCACAAAGGAATATTTGAAAAAGTTCAGTTAATTTGTAATCACAAACGTCATCGGACAGCAAATTTACAATACTGTTAACACTAACGTTATTGTGGCATCCTCGCACCCAAGAAATTGAAAACAAGAATAAATGGGCATGTGCACGAAAAAGTATATCCCGAATGATCAGTCAAAGTATAATAAAATACTACTAAAACTCTAAACATACAAACTGTTTTAAAATTTCAACTTATATAATTCATTCTTCATTCTTGTTCAATATGAATCACTTATTCCGCAAGACGCGAGACACAGAGAACCGAGTACGGCTGCCGATCGTTATAAAACAACGAAATAACCTAAACGCAAGAGAGCGAGGATTGTCGCCCATATCCCCAGGCGCAATTGTAGACAATTTTAGTTGAATTTCGCAAATGGAAATTTCAACTCGAAATTTTTCGTAATAGCGTAACAACTAATTGAAGTACCAAATCAATTCGTATGCTAGCGTATCATGGAATCACTTTTTATAGTAGAAAAAGTTTAACAAACATTCGCTGAGTCACGTTTTAATAGAAAGTATCTCCATTAAAAAAACAAAACAAATTATTGACCTAGAACAGTCTCGATGGGAGACAGCTATGAGTAAAGTTTAATTTGTTTACTTCCTCTTTCCCCAGTGAACGAGACCTTTTCAAACCAGAACGTTCTCAGCGAGTGCCACCACGTCTGATCGACTCTGTCCACCGCTACGACACACAATACGAAAAGCGGAACGAGGCAAAGACAAACACTCTTATGACCACATCCAAGTTGTTACAGACGAATCTGGGATTGTCGGAATGTAATATAAAAGATATATGGCTGTTCAAAACGTCAGCCCTTTGAAGGCAGTCTAGCTCAGCAAATTTCATATGACGCATAGATTGACAAGCGTAGTTGCAAAATATAATTTCAGGAATGTTATACTTTTTTACGATTTTTCATTCGAAATATTTCCTCGAAGTATTTACCAAAATATGTTATGATCTGAGGGTAATTAAGAGTAAAAAAATAATTCGTAAAAGTAATGAAGCCGTTTATTGTATGACCAATTTTAATATTCAAATCAAAATCATTACTTTATCTCTAACGTGCTGACCTGAAAAGTGCAGCCACATTGAGACACATTTAAGCATTCGCCAACCCATTTGTCACAATGTTTCCTTCGGCAGCGTTTTTCATTCTAACCAGACATTACTGCCGATAAGAAAAACAAAAAATGGCAGGCATGTGACAACCGCTGCCAGTGATCGCAGAGAAAATTACTTTCCAGCTTTCGATCTCTGACCGTTTCGCGTCCCCGTCATTTAATGAGATTTTTTTCTCCCCATGCGTTCTTTCACAAGGGAGAGATACCGACTGATCGATTACGACTCCTAACACATTACGAAAGAAAAAACGACAGTAGACGACTGTGACAAATAACTTTATAACTACGACGAGTTTGTTGGTTTAGCATGAAAGCGCTACGAACGTTCAATAAAAAGTAGGTAAGAAAGTGCCTGTAATATACACGCACGTAAACGTAGAACTTATATGTACTAATATCGTAAGACAGATTTTTCAAAACATGCACATGTAAAAGACTGATAAATCGACTAATAACTTGTGTCAGTCTCTCAAATATTCTAGATTTGCAATATAATTCAGAACACATACACATACTTCTACTTGAGCACAAGGTATTGAACCGGGAGCGGTAACTCAGTGCATCAACTGATGTCACTGCAGCGCCTCTGACATAGGTTCGAGGCCTGACGGCGGCAGGATTTTCGACACTAGTTTTTCAGCTAGGTCGAATTCAGTCGCTGTCTGGAGGAGAATTGTAGAGGCCGGCTGCTCTGATCGGTAGTTTTCCGTGGTTTCTCCGATCAACACCAGGTGAATGCCGGAACAGTACCCTAACAAACAGGCCACGGACCGCGCGCGATCTGTCCTTCCTCTTCCCTGTCCTATCCTCTCCCCTTACACACACACTTGCACTCCACTACTATATATTCCGGGAGACCGGTCGGGAGCTTAGAGCTTGTCCCGGCTGGGGCGGTGCCCCGCTGGTGGGAGAGTCCTGGTTAGGGGGAAACCCCGCTAGCCGACGGTAGGTCGGAGCCGGATCTCGCTATCCAGCGGGGGTAGATCACCCTTATCTCCCGAGGGGGAAACATGCACTACACTAACGGGACTAATGACCAAAGCAGTTGGCGCGCCCGGAAACACGAAAAAATCAATCAATTAATCAATACATGGTACTGAAATGAGGTGACCGGTTTCTAGGCGACGGAACGTTTGCTCTGAAGGAAACCATCCTCGCCTAAACGGCTCAGGCAGCGGTCTCAGGTGCACAAACCACAGAGGGATCGCACCAGGGACCTCCCGAACACGCATCAGCGCGCATCTCCTCCCCATCCTCCCACTGCCTGGCCTGGAGGAGCTGCGTCCAACGGCGTGCTTACGCCGGCCGAAGGGCGATCCGTCACGGCCAGGGCAGGGGCGGGGGCGGGGGCGGGGCTGGCGTGGTGGCGAGGCCGTGCACCGCGATGAATGCTGGGTATTAGGATGATGGATGGATGCTACCGACGGCGGCGGTGGGGATGGGGGCGACTGGCCGGCGGGCGCTACGCAAAAAGCGGGATGGACGATCGAGCGCCAGGTCCTTCTTCCCCGAGGGGCTGCCCACCCGCCCGGCGTGAATACCGGCGCCTCATCAAGCTCAGAGAATTTCCATCGGCCGCGCTAAATTGCAGGCTCAGCGTCTTCCTTGACGGAAGGACCGCGCGGCGCGGCGCGGCACGGCTGGGGCGCGGGCCTCGTCGTCGTTAAGTGTATCCGGCACCGTTTACGGCCTCCACCCTCCTCCGTCCGAGAAGTGGGCGTGGTGCTGATTCATGTCGCAATATTTTCCATTACAGCGCGGATAGCGGATAATGCCCGGCTATATTACGTCTGCAATAGGGCGTGTTATGAGTTTTCGCCACCGCGTTCCTGCCTGGTGCGGGGCGGGCCGCTTATCAGGTCGTAATGCTGGGAACTGGGGGAGGGGCTGGTACGGGGCGGCGAGGGTCGATTCTTGACCTCGGGGTTAGGGCGTCACGTGACGGGGAGAGGGCGCGGAGGGCAATGCGGGGGCGGCGGGCGAATGCGGTGATCGGCGGTAAGTGGTTCGTTTCCTGTCCAGGATTTGCGGGGGGAAAGGGACTAGTACTAGGCTCGTAGTCATGGGGATTCCCAGCAGACAAGTTTCGTCAGCGTTTGGAGAAGGTATTCAGCCATGGCAATTTTATATCTCCAGCACTGAAGATTGTATTAATCGTTCTAAATGTTTTCAGTATAAAAACAAGATAACTAATTAATATTGGCGGACTACGAGACCTTTTTATTAAATATAAGAGAATGCTAGACTTAATGAATTTCACGAACTTGATGAGCACAGTTTGTTGAAGAGAAACTAATGTAAGCTGTGTTTGGCTCTAAATCCCCAGCACTCTAAGAGAGGACTTTATTTCTTATTTGTAATTTAATTATATAACTTGCTCAATTTCATTTATTATCGTTTAACTACTCACTTGAATATCTAAAGAAATTACGTAGGTACATACCAAAAGGGCTGCCTATCCATTTTCAACGCAATATTATATGTACTGAAAAAAAACATGCTTTTATAAAGAATAAATTTACGACAGTCATCATCCGGTCATTATTACACAAGAAATTTACGTAAGAAGAGAACGTTGTAAGTAAATAAAGTAATTGGTAGTAAATCACAATCATTGATACAAAGCGTACGTAAAATACGAGAGAACGCAAATAAAGAAAATTAAATTTTTGACAGTACAAATATCCCATAACTTTCAAACATTATTCTGGTTAGCCCATATATTCCTCCCTACCACATGATTATTTTTGAAAAAGGTCTTGCCCAATAAGTTTATCGCAAAGCGTATACTGCATCTAACAGTATCTTGTCGCGTCTCCGCAAACAGGCCCATCAATACAGCCGGCAATTCCGAAGAAATAAGGCGAAACCGCGGGGCGTCTGCCGGGGCGACGATGCTGCTCCGCTTGCGCGGGCGGCGTGGGCGGAGGCTACCGCCCACCGCGACGCACGCCCGGCAAACCCGTGCGCGTGCGCGTGCGCGCGGGCGTCGCGGCCGCGTGCCCGACACGTAATTAAAAAGAAGGCTCCAAGTTAGATGGGAAAAGTTCGGCGGGGCGCGGACGGGGCAGGGCCGGGCGGGTACAGAGTCTCGGCCCCACTGGACTTTAATTACTCCGCGTCTGGCGAGCGGCGCCCGTGATGGATCGTGAGGGGCTGGCCGCCACCCGCCCCCGCCCCGTGTTTAGTGGCAGACCGGGCTCGAAGCGGGGACTCCGAGTGGTGAAACCGATTCCGAGAAGCTCCACTCCACCTTGGGATAACGAGCGCTTTCCCCAACTCGTCGGCCGTAGATTAGCGTCACGGCTCTTCCGATCTTTTACGAGCTCTTTGTACTTCGTGGCAAACTACCAGTTTTTGAGAACTCGCGTGGACGTTGGTGTAAGGAAGTTTCTCCTATCCACAACAACAATGGGATGAATGGTCCATTACGAAAGGCGAGATGGTGTATAAAGTTACAACGATCTCTCTCCTAGATCTACATGGGCTCTCCCGGTGAACGAGTGCGAATCAAATGTCAGTAAACCTTCTCACGATATAAAAGAATCAATAAGGTATGCGTGATATGTCCTGCATAGATTTCGTGAATGTTTTTTTGGATTCCAAGACTCTGAAATTGAGAATTTTGAATGTAGAAAAAATAGTTAAGCAGATTCATTATCCCATTACTTGGGAAACTAATGCCATATACATAACTTATTTGTCATGTCTGACTTATATGCCGTGCCAATGATATTCAAAAGAATCATCCACACAACTAACAACCTTTATTATCCCCATCCCATTCATGAAATTTCCCTTAAACTACTGACTTCCCTTGAACTAAATTTCTACTATTGCGAAAGAAATGGAACCGAAAACTATTTGTCCAAGCAGGATCGTTGATTTATGTTCATTAACATCATCAGATGAACCTTCTGAGCCATTCCATCTCCTTGGGATTGTCTAGTTTTCTTTTCTTAGGTCTTCCAAAAGATATGCCCCATTTCTGCGCGTATTGGATTATTGTTTTTCTCTTTAAGGAACACAGAGCGACTCCCATTCATAGTAAATTTACTTGCATCTACAGAAGCTTCTGTGAGTTTACCACGGTTTGTATCAAACGGCGTCCTTAGTGGTAGCCTGGGTACGCGTTATTGGAGGGTTAGGCGTAGCAGTGTTGCAACCACGCCCCCTCCAGCGGTGGACCTGCCCGGGTCCCTCTGCGCCGAAGTTGGTCGACGCCCCACGGGGGGGGGGGGAGCAGAGTGTGTTAGGAGAAGGGGGAGGGGTAGAGGAGCACGCCTGCCGGCGCCAGGTTGGGCCGCTTCTTCGGTCCCTCGGAGCTTCCGGTAACTTCCGGGCGATATCCGGCGCGCCCCTGCGGCCGCCTCCGGAGTTAAAGTGGGCGGCAGATGAGCGGGATGAATAGCGTGGCCTTGCGCATGCGCAGCGCGGCGGGAATCGTAGTTCAGCGTTACGAGCGAGCTATTCCATTAGACGCTAACTTGCTTTATCTCGGGGGCTCTTCGGGGCTCACAAATATTGTTCACACAGATGCGTATTAAGATAGGGAACCTTTGTAATGGGGTCTACCCTTTGTATTCAGGCTTTCTTCAGCACTGCGAGCGTTCGTGTTTATATATGGCACGTCAGACTTAACGTAATGTTTTAAAAAGGAGTCATATTGCGAAATTTCGTTTTAGATAACATTTATTAATGATTCTTTGATTTCCTTGAATACACGCATACAATGAGTTAACTATCTTTCCTATCAAACGCGATTACTGCGACCCAAAAATTAGAGACAAGGGACAGACTATAAAGTTGAGTAACAAAATAACAGAATTTCAATTCAAATAGTTTTTTGTTGTTTTTTCTGAAATATTTCAGAAACGACCTCAACCTACACAGAGCTAAATAGAAAATGGTGAGTACGTAAATTCCTTCAATCAGTTTCATAACCAAAAAGCGACGTAAATTTTTAATTGAAAAGATATCATAGCGATCATTTTTCAAAATTTAATAACGTTAAATACCAGAGCCAGAACACGTCACTCCCCGGTAATCGCATAACAGTACGTTGGATTTTAATATTCCGAAAGAGCCTTGATCCAGAGGTGGCCTGAGGCCCCACTCAGCCGCCGGGCGCTCCGAGGCAGCGCGGGGGCGCAAAGCGCATCGGCCGAGGGAAGAACGTTGTCGGCCAACGCGCTTCGCCGAACGGAACGGCATTAGACGGCTCCCGCACGACGGTAATGCTGTAGGGGTTAAGGCGACCGCGCCACAGCTCCGCGCGCCCGCCCCAGCCACGTCTCCATCACCCCCGCCGACACCCCTACTACCACCGCCATGATCTGATACGCCAGCAGAGGGACGAGTGTGGCGAGGATGACTGTTGTGGCAACGGTGTTACTGCCAGTGGTGACGGCGAAGCGGTAGTAACGGCGGTAGCAACGACAATGGTGACGCGGGTGACAGAGGCGGGGCGATGGCCGGGAAAGCGGTAGTGGCAATGATGGCGGTAGAGACGGCGCTGATACTAGCAGTTGTGACGACGTGGCGCTCACGGTGGAAACTGTGGCTGTGGCAGCGATAACGGTGGTGGTGGGTGCGGCGGTGATGTAGACAGTCGAAAGAGAGACGACGACGGTGGTGACAGCGACGATACTAACAGTTATGACGGCGCAGTGCTCGCGGTGGAAGTGGTGGCAGCGGCGCGAGCGACAATGATGGTGGCAGGGGTGGAGTTAGCGGTGATCGCCGTGGCGGCGGTGCGAGGCTGAGTGACGCTGCTTCGCAGTCCCCGCCGGCGGTCGGCCGCGCGCCGCGCCGTAATTATCGACCTAACGAGAGCGAGATCTCGTTTCGGCAGCCGGGCTTCGACCGCACTAATGGTCGGGTGGCGCGCTCTGCTCACGAACGTGTAATCTTGCTGCCGCCGCAAGTGCGTATTACGCGACCCCGCGCAGCAGGGGCTTATTATGAAACCTGCGTCAATATTACAGCGATTTAACTCACTTTGTTTAAAAAAATCGACAGTATTAATGCAATGCCAACGAAAATGAGGACGTACTTTCCCATTTTGGTCGCTGTGTTGATTACTGTCAGACGAGGAAGGGAAGAAACTGGAAATTTGTGACGGTACATTAAACAGTAGTAATGAACGAATAGAAGGGACAGAGAGCGGGAGGAACAGAAAAGGAATAAGAAAACGCGTTGGAAAGAAAGAGTGTAAGTTGGCTTCAAATCGGAATGAGAGGATACAAGGCCAAAATGTAGACACAAGAAGGGAAACAGAGGAGAACAAACGAGGAAGAGGCAGGGTCTGGAACCGGAAACCAGCAGAGCCTGAACTGGCGCTCAGGTATTCTAGCAGGGAGAGCGAGCGGACAAGAAAATGGAAGAGTGAACGGTCTCGCATTCAGCAGTGAGCAGGAGGTCGACAGACGAACGAAGGAGAGAGGGGTGGCTGAATAGATGAGTGAACAAACGGATGATGCAAGATGGCAAGCTGGCGAGTGAAATGGAAAGCTGGAATGAAAGCATGTGTGGGACTGGGTTGGTGAAATGGATTTGATTGATTGTTTTTTTTGTGTTTCCGGGCGCGTCAACTGCTTTGGTCATTAGTCCCGTTAGTGTAGTGTATGCTTTTCTCGGGAGATGGCGGTGATCTTCCCCCGCTGGATGGCGAGATCCGGCGCCGACCTACCGTCGACTAGTGGGGTTTCCCCCTAACCAGGACTCTCCCACCAGCGGGGCACCGCCCCAGCCGGGACAAGCTCTAAGTTCTCGAGCGATCTCCCGGAATATGTGGTAGTGTAATGCATGTTAGTATACGTGTGTGTGTGAGGGGAGAGAACAGGACAAGGAAGAGGAAGGAAAGATCGCGCGCGTTTGGTCGGTCCGGAATTCGCCTGGTGTTGATCGCAGAAACCACGGAAAACTACCGCTCAGAGCAGCCGGCCGCTAGAATTCTCCTCGAGACAGCGGCTGAATTCGGCCTAGCTGAAAAGCTAGTGTCAAAAATCCTGCCGCCGTGAGGAGTGTAACCTAGGACCTCCCGGTCAGAGGCGCTGCAGTGACATCAGTTGATGCACTGAGCTACCGCTTCCGGTTTGGTGAAATGAAGAGAGAGGGTGAGAGAGGGAGGGGGGTAAGCGAACGGGTGAAAGGATGGGTGAGCGGGCAGGTGATCAGTGGTTGCATGAGAAGGCCGGGTTGATGAGTGACAGGGAGGGGGTTGAGCGGGTAGGTGAGGGTGCGGGTAGTAAGCGCAAGAGTGAGAGGGCGGGTGGCCAGGTCCATGGAGAACGGATTGGAGAGAAAGAGAAGGAGAGTGAGGCCGGGTGAGAGGGTAGTTGAGCCAAGTGGTGAGCGGGGGGGGGGGCGAGGCTAATCAGGGGCGGCGGCCGCAGCGGGAGCGTAAAAACGGCGCTGCGCGATGAGGTCACGTCCGCCGCTCGCGCCGCCGGCAAGTGCCCAACTTACGGCCTCCCCTCCTCTCCCCTCCACGCCCCGCGCTGTCGCCTGCGCGAGATGAAGTTGCTGCGCGGCGCCGGGCGTGGAGGGGGCGGGGCGGGGCGACAGCGAACGGGCAACTGCGCGTTACCGCCAAGTGCACGCGCGTGACGCGAGGCGGCGCGGAGCAGCGTCGCGTACGGAGACCCGTAAAACAAGGCCTCAAGAGAAGAGGGAATATGGCTCATGCTTACACGGAAGCAGAGGAAAACGGAATGTGGTTCATGCCTGCATGGAAAGAGAGGAAGAAGGAATGAGGTTCATGCTTGTTTGGAAAGAGGACGAAGGCATGTGACTCATGTTTGTGTGGAAATAGAGGAAGAGGGATCATGGCTGGGATTGTGGCTCCTCTGCATGTGTGAAAGTGAGACACGAAATGCAATAAGCGACACACTTCTTCATACTTACAATGCGTTAAGGTAGAAGTCAATCCTTTCGCATGTACACCTAGAGTAAATCTTCACTATGAGTTGGTTGGAGTCACTTTGGCAGCAGACATGCAAGTTTTTTTAAGTACGAAAATTACCATCAGTTACAATATTCCGCGATGTTTTCTGGAAATGGTTTATACGTTTGAGAATATTGAACTTCTATTCAAACCCATAATTTACTCTCAATTTCAATGAAAACTTCTACTATGGCAATGTATACTGGAGATGAAAACAGTCGCAATAGCTGAGAAAATAATGTTATTTTTAAGCGAGAATTGTTTTTTTTAATATTTCAATACTGATAATGATGATGGTAATAATAATAATAATAATAATAATAATAATAATAATAATAATAATAATAATAAACATTTTTTGTGGTCTAAGAGAAAAAAAGGAATTACTGCCTAAAATTTTAGAATCCGATTTCACTGATAATTCTCATTTCTCTTCAACTAAGTTCAAGTAACCTATTTGATACATAATACATGTATATAAATGGAAAATGAAGATTACCATGCGATGCTGAAATGCTGGAAATACAAATAAATTCTAATTGTAATCGCAATTGAAACTGTTAAGCATTTACGTCATTTATTGTAACTAAAATGTTTATAAAATATTAAAAATGCCCAAGAATGTACTATACTTATTTCATTAGTCCTTTTTTAACAGAAATCCTAAAGCATCATTGCAGGTTCAGAGTCAATTGTCTAAATCAGCATCAACTTACTCAGCGTAATAATTTAATGTGGCATTTGAAACGCTTAAAAAGACAAATAAAACAGCAGAGGAAAAAGTGGGTTACTCGACGTTTATTGCAGAACAGACGCATCATACCCAGAAATGAACCCGAATACATTTGTGGAAAGGCGGAACGGCAACGTAAGCACATTTCTCTTTCGAACGAACGCAAGCAAGTTATCATGAATGCAGAGCAACGCAAGGAAAAAGGGAAAATAAACGGTCTGCCTAATAGCTGGTGTCGCTGGCTTCGTCGGGAGCAAATATGCATTTGCTTTAGCCGTCCAAGTGCGCGCGCAACTAAACGATGCAAAGTAATCTCCCTAACGAGGAATAATTTCTGGTTAGCGTTTTGCGCTATTTTGTTTGCAGATACAATTCATCTCCGATGCGTTGGGTCGCATTTCAACGAAATGAAAGATCTTCCGCACGTGCTCGTCTATGATGAATGTGAATTTGTTAACTTTTAATTCAAATTTGGCAATAATGTATCATTTCATCGTGTGAGATACTTGAGTAAAGGATGTCGATGAGTTGATTGAAAACTTATCAGATATAAATTAATGTGACAAGTCTTTAAAATTATTGGGGATTTTGTGTCAAAAAGGTAATGGATCACAGTGTTAGGACCATCCATATATTATGTAAATACAATTTAAATTCTGAAGGATAAATGTCTATTACATTTGTTACTTACGAGTAATATGCTTCATAAAGATGTTTTTTGATTCCTTTACCACCATAAGCTCCACTATGCCGAGTGCAATCAATTATTTTTTACATGTTTGATATTTGTAAGGCAGATTAATTGTTTATGTTGGTTGCTAGGATGGTTACATACCGCTCAACTTTAAAAGTAATTGAAACAAGATGACGACGATGATAACATCCGAAATTTTACTTTTCCACCTCGCAAATCATACAGAAGCGACAAAGAGAAACCTTCCGCGTGCTCAATATCACTAAAGGGTAGCAAAATCGCCTCAAACGCGCCCAAAATTTGCAACCCCTGCGTCTCGTGCACTCGTGCGGCTTCCTCATCGAGAGCCATCAGCCGGCGCAGCTGAGAGCCCGCAGCGCGGTCCACCAGTCGGCTCGACCTGTGGCGGGGCGGGGCGGGGAGGGGCGGGGCGGGGCGGGAGGGGCCGAAATCGAAGAGCGCTCGCGACCTTTCCGCAAGCGCTCGGGAGATTCGGCGCCAGGCGATGCGGCCGGGGAGTGGAAAATGGCGGTGTCGCAGAGCGGCGGGACATCGCAAACGCGGGGGCGTGGCGCGGGACTGCATTGGTGGTGAGACGTAGATTGGCGCGGTAGTGGGGAAGCCCGATTGTAAGGGAGTCTGAGCGAAGATGAACACGGATGGTGGCGTGATCAGCCATGGTGGGGAGGGGGAAGGGAAATGCGCCAACAACTTTTCTGGTGTGAATAATTTTTCCCCATTTGTGATTTAAGGAGTTAGTGAAGCTGCGGTAAGTTTGTGGAGGGTACTAGGGCCGGCAAGGAAATGAAGGTGAGGTGTGGATAGACGAGGGGTGGCGGTTCGGTCTGCATGGGAAGGGATAGACGATGACCTGGGTGCATGCCGGTGGTAGCGGAATGCGTGAGGGTCTGAGAATCAGAAGAAAAAAGTTGGGATCGGGGAGCCAGAGGATCGAGGGGGCAGAGGAGAAGAGGAGAGGCGGAGCGCAAGGGAACGCGTGGCGGACAAGGACAGCGGGATGAGCGGAGCGGGAGGCAGCGGGGGCGTGGCATTCGGCGCACAGGTGGGGAAGTCGGAGAGGCCAAAAAGGCTGACGCCATTGTAGCGCGTATCTTCGGACGTCACCGGCAGCGAACCCGCAGCGGACGCTCCTTTGCGACCGAGTGGCGCGTTGCTGTGGGACGCCAGAGATAAGTTGCGACCGGTGGCGAGCAGCGAAGCCGCTCAAGAGCGCGCCGCTGCGTTTAGCTACTGCGAGGCAGACGCAAGGAAGACAGGGCATTCGCGTCATCTTATTAACGATACTTGAATAGTTCTCGGCTTACGTAATAGACGCGAAAGTTCGTCAATTTCAACCATGTAATGTTGTTAACAGATACTACGTCAGTCTCTCGAGTCATTATAATGCCACTTCATTTTCTGGTGTGGAACCGTCATCCTCCCGCCAAATTGTAATTTGTTGGCAGTTTGTGATGCTGCACAGTCTATTTGCAGTTAGTGATGCTACGTAGTTTGAGAAGCTGAATAATTGTAGCATACTTTCACCAAGAGCTGCTTAGAGAAAACTTGAGAAGATGAACGGCATTCTTCAAATTACGTAATAATGAAAAAACAAACAAACAAAAAATTTTACTAAAATGTATAGCTTCGAATTTTCATCCCTTAATTTAGAAAACCGCAATGATTTTACACGAGAATTCAATAATAAGTAAGGACATCAACTACCAGGCAATCTGAAACAACGCTTTCCGTCCTTGCACTCGTAATTGCTCAAAAATGTGAGTCACGAATGCGACACCTATAAAGGAATTACAGTATACGTAATGTTAGTCTTCAATTTTCAGAACACCTTGAAATATATGCCATGCTCTGAAATAAGAGTCATTTCAGTGTGTGTAGGCAATACAAAGCTTTAACAGCGTACGTCGCCACAAAAATAAACAGGAGCAATCCGCACTCGATACATGTTCTCCCGCCCCAAGAATAGACTGCAATACGCGTGCAGCGGCTCACCACAGCGCCGGCTGCGCAGCCCCGCACCAAATATCCCCTGGAAATAGTGGAGCCACTCAATTAAGGGTAAATGCCTTCCGCAAAACCGAGCAGTAAATTCGCGGAATATTGCCGCTTTTAAATATCGCCATTACAAAGAAATTAAAAAAAAGCTTTCAATACCTGTACTTCTCTCTCCCACGGCCGCCCATACCCGAACGATAATCGGATTACGGGGGTTATTTAGAACAGGTATCACCTCGTCTGTTACGGCGCCGGGTGACGTGGAAGGAGGGGTGTGTGGTGAGCGGTGAGCGGGGCGGGAGGTTCGTTTCATGTAACGGCCGGCGCGCGCCGCGGGGCAGCCACTCGTGTGTGTGTGTGTGTGTGTGTGTGTGTGTGTGTGTATGGGCATGTGTGGGGGTTCGGGCTGCGGATGGAAATCAGACCAACTGGAGAGAAGAGGAGGAGGGCTCGTTGGAGACTAGGGAATGAGAGCAACGAGGATTCCGAGGTGGGGGATTCGGAGGTTCGGCGATGCAGGTGGTTGTTAGGATCGCGGTGGGAACGTTGGTGCGGGCCGAATGAAAAAAGGGGGCGGGGCACTGTGGGTGTCGAGAGCTGCGGTAAAGAGCATGAGCAGGTTCCCAATTCCAAAGCATAAACGGACGTAACGTGGCCAAATGCAGAAGGGTGGTGGCGGCAGGGTGGATGTGGTCAGGGTGTGGATGAATACACGACGGACAGCTGTGGATTGTGTATAGGGTGCGGGGGGACTAGATAATGGGGCGACAGAGGTTTCCGAAGTATGGGGATTTCTGAAAAAACACGATCCACGAGGGCAGAAGGAAAAGTAGGGTCTGTTAGAATGGCGGTCAGAGGATTGGTGAGGGCGGCGCGGAAGATAAGAATGAGGATATTTTGGGTGACGGAAAAGGCAAAATCAATGGCAGCGAGGATGGCATACGGCGCGAACGGAATACGAGGATTGTGAGTGATTGAAAAAGGAGACCAGACGACGGTGATGGGCACAGGAGATGCGGAAACGGCAAGGGCGGTGGTAGGAGCTGGTCCGATAGGATCAACAGGACGCGGTCAGTGAAGCATTACGCTCGCGAGCATTACTCGTTGCTATAGCAACACGATTTACGATATGGGACGATTATCAGGAGAGCGTACGTAGTGGACTGGTGAGATGTAACCGATCAATGAACACGTGTAGGAGTCTACGAGAGTGAAGGTAGTTTGGGAAACAGTAATTATTGTCTAGAAACTTCACGGAGAGAGATAGCTAGTTAGAAAGCTGGGGGAATTTCTTACGGAACAAAGAACTGTCGAGAGGAAATTCAGAGAAATATGTAACAGAGGAACAGTTTATTGATTAGCTCAATTGCTTGGTATTTAAGAGAAGAGTAAATGTTATGCAATGGCCAACTGGTCTTTGAAAAATTATTACTTTTTAAATAAAAAAACGTTTCAATCCGAGGAAACGTTTATTATAAAACCTCTATCAAGTTCACTGACACGTAAACTTCTGGAACTTGTAGAAAGCCTGTGTTCAAATAGAGATGGTAAACAGTTGGCTTGAACTATACTTTCTCAAAAGCAAGCACAGAGTCAGAGTGAAAACTTTGTGCTTGGAAAGGGCAAAGGTGAGAACTCAGAAGGTAGCTAGAAGCATTTACGAGCAACAAACAATTTAAACTTTTTATTTTGGACAGATCAATTGGACGAATACTAAAGAACAGCTAGGATACAATGTTGCTGTACTATTCGGATGTTCCATCAGAAAATAAAAAATCTGATTGGAGTAGTTCCAGAAGAACACCATCTGTGACAGCAGAGCAAAGGTTAATTTCAGCGAGAGTATCGGAGCGAGAAGCTAGTTTCGCCTTCGATTATGCAGTCCGGGAGAGCGGATGCTCGCAGGGAGGAGCTGGTAGGGCGGTGCATCGACGCGCGGGAGTTGGGAGCGGCATCACAGCGCTGGTGGCCGAGAGGGCGGGGCGAGGGCGGGGTGAGGGCGGGGGCGGGGTGAAGGAGTGGCGGAGGCGGAGCGGGGGCAGGGATGGGGCGAGGCGGGGGCGGCGCGGGTCGAGGACGGGGCGATGGCGGGGCGAGGGGCGGGGCGAGGGCGATGGCAGGGCGAGGGCGGGGCGAGGGCGGGCGCGAGGGCGGGTGAGGGCGGGGCGAGGGCGGGGCGAGGGCGGGGCGAGGGCGGGGCGAGGGCGGGGCGAGGGCGGGGCGAGGGCGGGGCGAGGGCGGGGCGAGGGCGGGGCGAGGGCGGGGCGAGGGCGGGGCGAGGGCGGGGCGAGGGCGGGGCGAGGGCGGGGCGAGGGTGGGGCGAGGGTGGAGCGAGGGTGGGGCGAGGGCGGGGCGAAGGCGGGGCGAAGGCGGGGCGAGGGCGGGGAGGGGGCGAGGCGAAGGCGTGGCGAGAGCGGGGTGAGGGCGGGGATGGGGGCGGGGCGGGGCGGCGCGGGGCGAGGGCGGGGCAGGAACGGAGCGAGGGCGTGGCGAGAGCGGGATGAGGGCGGGCATGGGGGGGCGGGGAGGGGCCGCGCAGAGTTCATCCGTGGGGTCGTTACGCTGAAACACCTGCACCGCGGGCGCGCAGGGGGGGGGGCGTTCGGACGGTCGGGGAGGCGGGCGTTAACCGAGTTCGGTCTTTCTGCCTCGGAGTCTCGCGGGCTCCCGCTCTTCAACTCTGCGCTAGCGCTCGATGAGCGCCGGGGGAGGAGGCGCGACGCAGAGTGGCGACGGATGAGTTGGTGACGGCGGTGAAGGGTTCGCTGGAGAGCGGCGGAGATCAAAAGAGGGCTGTACAGTACAGACCAGGCGAGCAGCGTGGCAGGTGCAATGCAGGGACTGAAGCATTGGTATGATTGTATATGATGGTCACTTAACCTTTTCACGTAACTTTTTGCCAAGAAGGCTAAGAAAATTTCGGCCAAGAAAGTGAACTGGGAGTGCTGTTGGAAGGAGGGAATAACGGAAATTTTAGAAGTCAAATTGGTTAAAAATAGTTTAGGGAGTGGGTATGAGGCAATTCGTTCCCGTCCTTCGAGTACGACTTCGAGGGGCGGTTGGAGGGAGAGGGCTGGTAGGGCAATTGACAGGTGCTTTAGTAATGACCACGCAACATGCAGTTAGTCGCGTGGATTGGCGAGCTGTATAAAGTTATAGATGGTGATGCACGGTCGAGGAGAATAGTGACAGGACAAGAGATGGTGGGCAGATAAGAGACGGTGAGAAGATAGGAGGTGGTAGGTGGATAGGAAGTGAGTGGATAGGAGGTAATGAGTGAATAAAAGATAATGAGTGGATAGGTGATGATGCGTGAATATGAGATGGTGGGAGGATATGAGATATCGGGAGGATAGATGGTGAAAGGACGGGAGGATAGTTGGTGGGTGGATACGAGGTAGACGGATAGTGCGCAGATGCGCCAGTGGATTGAAGGAAGGTTGGCAGGAGACGAGCTGGTGGTTTGAGGGTGGGCACGCCAGCGTGTCAGCAACGATGCAGGGCAGGACCGGTCTCTCGCTCTAATGGCCGCCGACGCTCCGATGCAGCAGCCTACGCCGCGGCGCCGCCGGAACTTCCGGCGCACGCAGGCGCCTCCCCGCTCCACCCCGCCCCGCCCCCTCCTGCTGACAGACTCAGCGCTGACGCGGGGACCTTTCTCCGGCCACAAAGCCGCGTCACGCGACGCCCTTTTTCGCTCCCGCAGCGGCGCCCGTCAGCACTATCAGCGGCTCCCACCCCGCCCCGCCTTACGAACAGGGACAATGGCAGCGCGTCCCTCTCTCAACACTAATTTACCTCTCGAAACGGTTTGGATCGGAATAGGATTAACAAAATATACCACAAGGGCAATATGTATATTGTAAATAATACATAATATACTGCTACGTATCTAGAATACTATTTCTCTCTGGACTCGCACGAATACACGAAATATATATTTGAAAAAAGGTGTCATCTATCCTCAGCAAAACATTATATTAAAGGCATTGTTATTCTAGTAAAACTTCCTACTCACAATGCTTTTTTAATAAATCAATTATTACATATTTAAATACTTTTTACAACACCAACTTGCCAATGACCATTATTTTACTGTCACAATTTATTTTAAAATATTATACCAGTATCAAAGGGAACATAACTGACGTTAATTAGAGAAAGAAAAAACAGAAATCATGAAATATTCGAATACATTTGTACAGTCAAAGAAGCAATATATCACGGAAACACTCCAGTAACATCAATACGATGATTCTCATGAGTGAAGGTCTAATGGTGCCGAAACATAACTCACCAACGCACCATCCAGTCAAATCCGTAATGGAACACACACTCCCCCTCTCCCAGGGCAAAACTCTAACGCGAAATAATCGCCCGTTAGCTCGAAATAATCCACGCCACTTCTAACGCTATCGCGTTCGGTCGCTTTCAAACACGTCAAACGCAATTTGTAATCGCGAAACAAATTTCGCTATTCTGTCAACCACTCGTCCCGCGGTGGAGATACTCCGTGGCAGCGCCGCCTCTTCGCAATCTGCGCATTACGCTGCAATTGGATCGGGCGCCATGACGCGGCGACAGCCAACGTCATCGCCCGCTGCATCTGAGCCGTGCGGGGAGGAGGGGCGTGGCCGTGGGGTGGGGGTGGGGGGCGGTGGCCGTGCGATAAAGGGGCGTTCGGCCGATATCTGCGGACGCGGGAATTATCGGTGCGGAGCGCGCTTTAATTATTATCCGCGCGCGCACACGCGTGCGTGTATGTGTTCGAACCGGTGCCCGTAGGCTGCCTGCACGCTCGGCGCGACTCCACTGCTTAACGGTGGAGGTGCAGGTAAGCCTGGGCTGGTAGCACGGGGCATCATCGACGGCGCTACTCTGAGTAAGAGGAAGGACACTTATTTCCTGGAATAAATTCGCCAGACTTTTTCCATGTTTTAAAGCGCATTTTGTTTTCAGTTCTTCCTCGTAAGATTTGAAATTTCATGCGATTTAAAGAAAACATTAAACATACACTAATACTAATTAGTCAGCTCTCTGATTTCGTCGTGACAAAGTACAAATACATAATATGTTCTCACGAAATAAAAATTAAGACAAAAACGCCATGTTTTAAGAAATGATATCTAGTTTTAAACAATTTCAAAATTTTCGTGGCTTCTAACGATTCTTCCACAAATTCTCTGATTTTTTCGGACTTTTCCAGAGCAATAAAATTCCATGACATTTCCTGTTTTCAAAAAGTGGCCATCCTGAACACAATTCGAGACGATAAAGAACATTCACAGCTTATGGCATTTGTAATTCTTATTAGGTTGTTTCAGATTACATTCCGCAGCTAACTGGGGAAACTTTATTGGTCCCCGTTGTTAAAGAATCCGGCGGCTCTGAGAATGGAGATTTTCTTTCAAATCTTCGTCAAAATGCTGTTACATTTCCTTCAAACTTTTATGGACGGTTTGGAAGTAGCTAATATTGCCCTTTGAATATGTTTTTATACACTATTTGCAATTGAGTTGATTTAGATATTTAATGCATGATTTTGGTATGAAACCGGCTGTTGAGAAAAGATATTTTCAAACTTCTCGCAAAGACCGGATATCTTGGGATAGACTGTGTATTTCTTGCTCTAAGCCTTTAACACACTGTGAATTATTATTATTATTATTATTATTATTATTATTATTATTATTATTATTATTATTATTACATTATCATTGGCGTTATTACTTTATTAATAATTTTAGTTTTTGTTGCAGTTACATTGCAATCTGATTACTGGAATCGAAGGGCGAGACTCAGCTCTTATGAAAATAGATTTCACTCTATCTCACTTGAGCTTATTGCAAAATAATTTTGGATTATGTTACATTTCTTTAAAACCTGTTATGTTAAGCTCCGCTGCTACAAAGGTTTTGAATCAAACATGAGAGGTTGAAAAAATCTGACTGTGGGCTTCTAAAAGTGAATACCAGTGACGAGGCAACAATTGCTTCACAGAAAGAAAGGAAAAAACAAGTGATAAAGAATGATGTACAGAAATTAAATACTGGGGTTTAAAATACAAATGAAAATCTCGAGTTAAAATTAAAAAAATAATGCAAATATTAAAAAAGGAGAAAATGTCACGTGAATATCTGAACACCAGCAAATGAAATACCGTCAACTACGAGGTCATGCAACCTTTACTATTCAGCGTTATTATGTCAAATGAATTGTACACTTTCTTTGAAAAATTTATTGTAAATCGTCAATTCAGAAAACTACTCTTTCAAGTTAATAATCAGTATACATTTGAATTAAATCACGAAACTCGATTTAATACTGATGGAAACCACAACACACGAGGAGATATTTGACTAATCCACAGTGCTGGCAGTGACATAAACAATTCTGCACAGAGCAGCGAAGTACAGTACGAGACACTGACAAAATAGGAAGAAGAGCAAGCAGAGATATCCACAGAGGTGAACGTAACAGACAGGCTAAACCGCCGCAGCGGTGTTCCAGTGACAAGCCACACAGAGGGAGAGCTACTGTCGCTCGACATATCTCGCCCCGCGATACAAAGTGCGAGTTGCCTGCAGCAACGGCGGCGGCGGCGGCGGAGCGGGGAACCGCGAGTTTGATTTAATTAGCGACCATTCATCACGACAGATAAACTCATTAAAAATACATCGCGACGCGCCCGAGAGAGGCCGGAGGCGGTGGTGGCAGAGACATCGGAGAGGTGGTGATAACAGGGATGGAGAGGTTTAAGGGTGGTGGGGGCGGTGATGGCAAGGTGATGGTTGAGGGGGGCCTGAAAAGCAGCGGGGTTGACGTGAACGGCAAGTGGCGGGGATGGACGGGCTGGACACGAAGCCGAAGGGGGCGGCGAAGAGAGGAAGAAGAAAAAGCGAAGGGTGTTAAGGAAACGGGGATGGAGGATGAGGAGAAGAATGAGTCAAGGGGGTGGAGGAGTGGCAGAAACGTCGCTTGGGGAGGGCGACCTGGAAAGGGATCTGTGACAGGGGCGGCAGGGGCAGAGCAATGTGTCAGAGACAGGGAGGCGGTGGCGAGGGGGCCTGTGGTTGCGGCATGGCGTAGGGGCCGTGACCAGAGGAGGGCCTGGGGGCGGGGCTGGGGGCAGGGTTGGGAGCGGCGCTGGGGGCGGGGCTGGGTGCGGGGCTGGGTGTGGGGCTGGGTGCGGGGTTGAGGGCGGGGTTGGGGGCCGAGGCTGGGGCCGCGACCGGGGGCGGGTCTGGGGGCGAGGCCAGGGCCGTGCCTGGGCGTGGGGGTGGGGTCGGGGCCGGCGGCGGGTGGGTCTCCACACAGCGCGTCGGGCGTTGCCTCACGCGTAGGCGACAGCGCGCGGGAAGAGCGGGACAGTTTTTGCTCTTTTGCTCCCCTCCTCCAATGTTTTTTTTCTTCGTCGCGCCCCTGCATAACTGAGCAGAGTGCTCGGAAAAAGAATGCGGCCGCCCTTTGAATAACATTACGCGCTTTACGTCAAGCTCTTTAAGGGTTACAATAAACAGCCCCGGAGCGACGTTCCTCGCTTGCGCCAGCCATGTAATATGGGCTTGTGCTACAATAAAACGCTCAAATCAAGACATCAAACCAATTCAAATAACGTTACTTCTTTGGATAATCAATTTTCGATTTAGGTTTCCATTATAACAATAAAATGTTTCACTTATGGTTTGGAAACGGTTTTCCTAGATTTATTAAACACTTTCCAAATATATTATAATGAGCATGTAATTCAATAATCACATCTAGCGAATAACAAATAATATGTAGTAACATAAATTATTGTCAAAACTTTGTAAGAGTTTTTGGCTGCTTAGGAATGCACGAAAGTGGACACAATTACAAGTATTTGTTTACTCGCAAAGATAAAAATGTATTGGCCAACACAACTTCTGTCTTCACAAATATTTATTTATTTCATGGAAGACAGATTGCCTTCCACGAAATAAATAACAATTAGCAAGGCAGTTATAAAATTTGTTTATTCGGTTTAACGATATTCTTTTCACGATGATATTTCGGACGTTTCTAATTTCAAACAAGAAACTTCAGAAACAACGATCAGCAGACTCCTGCTAACACAAGACAGCTCATGTGTCCGACCCAGGCTCCGAGGAGAGCAAAACTTTCATCCCGGCCACTGACCACGTTTTCCAACACGGAATATACATCTCTGTCTCTTTCCCTCTGTCGCCGCCGCCGCCGCCGCACGTCCAAAGAACACACACGCGGCAGCGGGCGCGGACAGCCAGGCGCCCGCAAAAAAGCTGATCGTGAGGGGGAGTATCGGAGAAGCAAGGAGTGGCGTGGATGGGGAAAGGGATGGTGAGGCGGGGGAGACAAAGGATTGGGAAGTGGTGGGGGTGAGCAAGGACACTGGATGGGGGTGTGTGGTAAGGGCTGTTGAGTGGCAAAGACACGGGTGGTGGTGTGTGTGGGGTACGGGTTAGCGGAAATCTTTAGCAAGGCAGGAAGTGGAAAGGGAGAAGGATGGAAGAAGTGGTGCACTGTAAAGGCAGAGAATAGTTGTGACGGTGAGCGGCAGGGGCACGAGTGTTTGGGGCGGCATAAAGTTGGGGAAAAGTATAATCGGAAGGGGAGGCATTGAGGGGAGAATTGTAAGGGCGCGAGTGGGGATAGTAAGGTCGTGGCTGGTCGGGAGAATGCAATGCGAAGGGTCGGGCGAGAAAGGGTACGAGAGGGGCGCGTGTGAGTCGGGGGAGGGGAGGGTGTGAGGGCGGAGCGAGCGACGCCACGTAACGAAGCGACTGCCGCCGGCGCTACTCGATTACGGCGCTCGTCCGCATACGCGGCGCATATTTCTTCCCCTCCCCTTCCTCCCGCCCCCACCGCTCGTCCCGTCCCTTTTTTGTTGCCCCGGGCCCGTCCTGGCCCGGAATCGATCAAGCATCGATGCTACTTTAATCAAACGCGCGGCGCCCAGCCGGCAGCCGGCGGCGAGAGCGGTGATGTCGCCGGGCGAGCGGAGGGCCGCCCGCCCGCTTTCTTCTCGGAGGTCCGTCTCGCGCGCCCGAGCCGAAGGCAAAACGGCGCTGAGAAGGGCGCGAGGGTCAGCAAGTACAAGGCCGGATAAACGTGTACCATAGCAGACTGGTATAGATAAAATGGGCCGCGTAGGCTCTTTACAAGCGCGGGCTGAGATAGGACTATTTGTCTTAAAGAGATGATGAAATGGTGGTGATATGAGCATCATCACCTTTATTATATTACTAAAACAGTATAATGATGTGGTCTCGATATTAGAAATATTAGATATATTTTCCATACCTCTGAAGAATTTTAAAATGATGAAATTCGATGATTATGACAGATTGAAGAAAAATGTGCGATAAGGTACACATAAATATGAAAAAATGCGTAGCAGCACACAAACCACCTAGTTTATGTCACTAGTGTAATAGAAGTTGGAGTTGCAATGAGCTGTTCTAGAGGACACAAAAGGGAACAGTAGGGAAGAAAGTCAGCTAGGATGAGCACAACTGCAAAAAGCGAACCCAACAAATGGAAGAGAACTGACAAGCGAACACAATGCTATTGGAAAACATCTGCATAAGCTAGCACAAGAAGATCCGTGATGGGAGCTACAGGACAACCGAACTTAACAAGCCGCGGGCGTCGCAAAGTCGAAAGCTCGGATGCATTGAAAAATTAATTTCCAAATGACACAGGCGGCATCACACACACAGAACAGTCGACGAGTCCCAATGAGGACTCTTCGTCGCGTATTTCGACGAAATAGAAATGATGCGGAGAATATGATGGTACTTCATTCTTTGTTCCGCGAAAACGCGCACACGTTGTGTTGTGAAAGCGGAGGCGGAAGCGGTGGGGACCCATCCATAGGTCTCCGCAGCGGGGGTTGGCAGCCGTGATGGGACAAAGGGCGGTCGGAGCCGTGAGGCGACGGGGGCGGGGCGAGGTGGGGCGGGGCGGGCCGGGGACCGGGCGAGGGATCCCAGGCGGGGACCGGCTCCAAATAAAACATCATACGTCATCGCATGCTCTATTCATGAGAGTTCGTTTGGTGGGCACCGAGCCTAGAGCGACAAGCTTTTCGTGGGAGCCTCCCCTCCTCTTCGCTCGGGGTCACCTTCCCCGCCGCCCCGCTCCACCTGCGGGCGCTGTTGTGATGAGCGTTACCCGAGCTCGTTTGTAGCGTTCGCTGACGCGGCCGCTGCCAGTAATAAGGGCATGATGATGCGCGGCGAATTTTTTAAACAGACCCAATTAAGAATGGCATGCTATAATTCCATAACCGCGGCATATTGGTAATTGAAAGCGAATGAAGAGCATAGAATATCAACGCTCACTGCATTAAAAAATATTTAATGAATTTCGTGCGCAACAAAAAATAATAAAGGGTGGACGCAGTCCATCGCGAAAACTAATTAAATTGAACTGTTAAAGTCAATGCGCTTTCGTTTACCAATAAAAAAGGAAATGTATACGCAAACGGCATCAGCTACTCCACAAACAACGCCCCAACTAAAATTGGGTTATAAAAAATTGTTCTGAAGTGGGCGATAACGTAGCTAGAGAAAATATACGACGCATTGGAAATTCGATATGTTCGCTTTCCAGCTCTCATTTGAAAAGGTGGATCGGGTTTCTGCTTTCATTACGAATAAAAAATGGCCAATGACAATTACTAAGGTCTATATATGAATTAAAGAGACTTATATTTGTAAAGAAAGATAAGAATATCGGCATTTTAAAAGAATGTTCAGAGGGACATCTAAAATATACGAACTAAACCATACAATTATGTCTCTGTAAAGAAGAGAAATAATAGCCTTTTTAAAACGTTACATTATTCATTCTTTCCCGATCCACAGTAGAGAATTAATAACATCAAACCGAAAAGGCTGTGGACGAGGGAAAGTAAATAGAATATCATTTACATCCATAATCGACGTAATGGCAAAAGCAAGCGAGAAGCAAATTCATTTCTGAGTGTTTTATGTGAATCCCTAGAAGAATAATGTAATGCAGTGTCAAAGCAACACAGAAATGACTGATTACAATCTGAATTTTTTGTTGATGCTCAGTAGATCATAAAAGATATTTCTTCGCTATCGAATTACAGTCTACAAGTGCATTTTCAGGAATAATCTACATCGATATTTTGCACTGCTGAATTATTAAAAATCGACTTTGCATTCCGCAAGAAATCATTCGTACCTCTGGAAAATAGTAATAAATCATAAAATGAAAGAAAAAAACAACGAAAAATTGGAAGAAAGAATTTTAATTGAGATGTAAACGGAATAATTTCAATTGAGGTGTCTCACACTTAGTTTTCCAGCAGGTTTATTTAGAGGTGGATTTCCTGATCTCAGATGCAATACCTTCGACAGCAGAATTAAAAAGCCTTTCCCACCAACAAATTACACAGGCTTACGCGCAACTGAGAGGCAATTTCCCTGCGAGACGTATCAGGGCAGCGCGTAGATTACAAACAAGGCGCCTTAGGCGGGTGGGCCACCCGAGCGCCGAGCGGGAAGGGCGGGGCGGCGCCGGACCAAGGCGTCCGAGGTGCCCTAGGGCGCAGGGCAGCACCTGGCGGGGCGCGGATAAGCGGCGTGAGAAGTCGCGGGTGGGCGGCGCCGTAATTAGCCGGGGGCTTATCCGCGCGCACAAGCGTCAGGCCGGGGGGGGGCGGGGCGGTGGGAGAGGTGAAGCACGAAACGAGGTGTGGCGGAGGCGGTGGCAGAGAAGCGGACGCAGATGGTGCGAGACGAGGCAGGGTGGGGCGGGGCGGTGCCAGGCGAGTCACGGAGAGGCGCGGCGGGGAGAGGCGAGGCGGGGAGAGGCGAGGCGGGGAGAGGCGAGGCGGGGAGAGGCAAGGCGGGGAGAGGCGAGGCGGGGAGAGGCAAGGCGGGGAGAGACGAGGCGGGGAGAGGCAAGGCGGGGAGAGGCGAGGCGGAGCCAGAGGCGAGGCGGGGAGAGGCGAGGCGGGGAGAGGCAAGGCGGGGAGAGGCGAGGCGGGGAGAGGCAAGGCGGGGAGAGACGAGGCGGGGAGAGGCAAGGCGGGGAGAGGCGAGGCGGAGCCAGGCGTGGCGGGGAGAGGCGAGTCGGGACGGGACGGTGACAGAAGGGATGGTAGAGAAGTGGAGACGAAGGCAGGCGAAGCGGCAAAGTGGGAGGCGAGTGAGAGCAGCAAGAGACGGAGTGTGCGAGGGCGAAGGAGAAGGCAGGGGTGGATGCGGTTGCGGGGGCGGTGAGGGGGCTGGGAGTTGGCTGGCGCAGCACCCTGAGCACCAGGCAGAGACAGGGCTGAGACGGCGAGGGCGACCAAACCTCCTACAATAATAAACAATGGCTTGGCACAATACTGACACTTTGATCATGGCGTTTACTCTGTAGCAAGAAAAATACAAAATAACGGGTTAATGTAACTTTTAATTTTATATTTAATGTATTAAACTGTGCACATATTATTGCACAAATGTGAAGATGCTTGATCTTAATTTTGTTACTATCTGTTTATGAGTGAATATACTTAAAATCTCTAATATTAACGTTATATTTTGCTATTTTTCTCGTGAACATAATAATGTAGCTCTTGAAATGCGTTGGCAATCCAACGGTAGAAAGATGACCAAATGAATAACAGATGACCGAAGTGGAAAAAGCACAATAGTGCAGAGTGAATATGTGAGTTAAGTATCGAGGAAATCTTTAGAAATGCACCCCTCTCTCCAGAAGGCAGGAGAGTGTAGTACACTGCGTGTTCAATCTACAATTCCTCTCGCAGAGGGCAGCAATAGTGAACGCAGCGGTTCCCCAGCAAAGCAATCGAAGGCAGCAGGAACGTCACGCCACCGCTGGGGTCTGTGCTGTGTTCGAGCCAGATGCCGAACGGGATACGCGCAAGCAGGGGAGGAGGAGGAGGTGGAGATAAGCTGTGTGGGGGCGAATGCAATCCACCCGCTGGCCCACTCGTCTCCGGGCGTCCGTCCACCGACTCACCCGCACCAGCCCGACCGCCTGCGCTCACCCCCATCCGACCCTCCTCGCCCGCCTGTTTCCTTGTCCGCTCAATCGTGGGCACGCCCTCTCGCCCAACAGTTCACTAGCGTACCCCCACTACTCACCGCCCACTTCCCCAAAGGCTCGCTCGTGTTTCCACATACTCGCTCCCTCTGGAGTCCACCCTACGTGTAGTGAATACTACCTCTTCCCTTACCCTGGAGTACATCCACTAGTTCGCCATCCCACCTACTCCCCTCATCCCACCCATGTTCTCTTCTATCAGATTTTCGACCTTGTCCCTTCAAATATGACATATTATAAATCGAAATCCTTGATTAATAGGAGTTGGAAACGACAAAACTGTCAATATTTCGTTACCAAGGTCACAGCCGACGTTTACGATTTCACTCTTTAATTTCGTTGTATTTCGCTTCAGAATCAGACATCTGACTGTTGTCACCAAAGCTCTACTTCAATAAATTATTTTTTCTACTCCCATTGTATAATTCTGTCATTTCATGTCTCTCACCCGTTGCATAATGATACTCATTACGATGCAGATTCCATTATGATACAGATTCCTGACCAATCACAGAGAAGCTTACAAACCAAATACTGAGACTTCATTAATCTTTGAGAATAGTTCTAGTAAATGTTTTGTTCGATTGTGTACATTAAAATTGCATTTAATGTTATATTATGTTTATCAGTTTTAGTTTCTTTTATTATCGGTAATTTGTAATTATATTATATAAAATAAATTGGAACGTAATTTGACTTCGATTCTATTTGACTAGCGCAGTGGAGTGGTAGAGGAACATTTGTCTGACATTAACATCAGAACGCAAGTTATTCTGTGTTATATGTTGCTGCCGTGTGTTTATCCTTTAACACCGGCCAATTCTTTAGTTTGAAATGTCTAATGAATCAGGAGGAGCAGTTGGAACCTTCAGAAATAAGAGAAAAGGCGAAAATTGTAACCTGGGAATTATTGTCAGAGCAACTTTTGTACTCTCTCGCACTGGTAAACGAAAGCCACTTGCGGCAGGTAGGGTAGCTGTCCGCTAGGTGGCCTTGGCTGAATCCTGCATTCCAACTGCCAAGAAACTATTCAATGTAAAAGTTTAACTTATAAAAGTTACTATAAGTCGTAGAAAAAGTACCGTATGAAACTCGAAGTAATGGGTATTAATACACTCGTGTGAAGTTTACGATACTCGCTCGTTCCTCTATCGTATCGTAATATCACACTCGTGTACCCATCATTACATCATCGTTTCATAATGTACTATTTAGCAACCAATCAAGGCAAACGTATTGATTGTAAATTAAAAATTAAGCACTATAACTATTAACTTCAGTAACGCCTTATGAACACTCATCTATAATTAGGTTTATTTCCTATATTTTTCACTTTCTAAAAACAACTTTTTGTAATGAGAATTACTTTAAGCACCGATTTTGTGAACGTACATTTGCAATATTTTTAAAAATTTTACTGTTAAAATCTAGGAAATAAGCGAAACGCATCTTCTATAAGAAATTTCAGAAACATCAACATCACAGATGCTATCTGATTTCAGAAAACAGAATAAACAGTTACAATCAGATTATTTTTTCGCCAACTTAAATGTATTATTTTAAATTGTTACAACCTAGTTTAGCTTCTTCCGTCTTTTAATTTTCCCCACTTCTGTACTCTCTCTACTGCTACTGTCCCTCTCACCTCTGTGTAGGGAGAAGAAGTATTGGAATCACCTCAAATATACCATATAGACTTTCCGGACACCTGCGTTTAACCTGTGTTTAACATTCTTTTCAACTGTCACTTCGCACACACGTTAAAATTAACGCGTATTGGAGTGGTCAAAATATAGTGAAGATTGCTGCAAGTAGAGAGGAGATACATGCAATTTTGTAGCCATCCATATATATGTACATATAATGGATGAATTATGTCACGCATAACATTAAAAGCTTTTGTGCCGAAACTTGGTAAATATGTCAGGAAAAAGATCTAGTTGTGTTGTTCTGGAGATCATTAAGATATTTAATTTTGGGGGTTACTTAAGGAAGTTCTGTGCCATTTTCAAGCTATTCTGGAGAATGAATAAACCTTTTTTCTTTATATTTTTTGCGCGAATAGAAGAACGTGCGTTCATAAGTATGGCATTGTTTCTATTTAAAATCACCAACATTTTGAAAAATTGCAAAAATATTTATATTTAACAAACTCAGGATATTTATAAATCCTAAAAGTTTTGTTTTAGAGAGAAATTTGGGCGGTCAACTCAATTAAATAGCGTTATTTTTGCTTTAAATGAAACTTAGTGGGCACCATTTTTTTCCGTTTGCTACTATTAACTGATTTTATAATACATACACTATATTTAATTGTCACCATGCCCGTCACCTTGTTGGATGCACATACGCTCAGAGAATATGTTCCGCAGACGAACAGCTATCCAAATTGTGACCATGTTACTGAGTAACAAATGTATTTTAATAATTAAATTAGTTCAAAGAATTGGTCGCCCCGACCACAATTATATATACATACAAGGAGCGATAATCGCGCTCGTGAAAACTGTTCAAAGGGTTGGTTGTCTCGGTAGCTTAGCGGTTAGAGCAGCTGGGCGTAAACCAGAAGGCCCGCGTTCAAATCCCGGTCGGGGCGACCAATTCTTTGAACTAATTTAATTATACACTATATTGTAATATAAGTTTAAAATTAATATTATACGACGTTTGCTCATCGGACGTCGTTTGCTGTGTGTCGTTATTTATTTGTGAGAGTTGAAGGTTTGAATGCGTACGTTTTGTTGTTTAGAGCGACCAAGATTATAGTAAGGGATGCGTTATGCTTTTAAATCAAGTGAAGAGCAGCATTTACTCCTATGGTCCACTAAAACACACATGTCTAGATCTTTGTGAATACGAAACATTCAATTACATTTTCAGAAACGTGTTTAACTCTGATATGACAGTAAACAGTTATTTTATAGTTCCAGAATTTGTAAAACTCCCTCATTTGCTAAGTCTCGTAGAGTAAGTTCTGAATGACGAAACTGAAGAGAAATTCCATTTTCCGTAAAGTGCGTATGTTGTACTTTTCTGTAGTGGGTTTTCTTAGTTCTTCCTTTTGTGTAATGTAATAATGTACTGAAAGTTGAAATTTATTTTCGAAATTGTCATACATCTCCAATATTAAAGCCAGACATTTCTTTCTCAAGGCAATTTTTCCCTCAATTGAATGACATTAGGCAGATATTTTGTTGCTCTTTAAACGATGCCATGCAGTTTCAATGTTATTACTTAACAATAACTCAGATTTTTTAAGAGAAGAAAAAGTTACAGTTCTTACTAGTTTTCTAACGTTCATGAAAAAATAGTTGGCTTCATCTGACCTTTTCATTTTCTCTATCAACGTAAAGTCTAAAGACCACGCCAATACGAACTGCTCAAGTTGCCCAACATCAAAACGAGAAGTTTGGCGGCGTAATGTTGTATTGATTCTGTAGGAAAATGCACCACAAGGACCGTCGCGGTGAAATGTGTTGATTTAATGGCAACGAATTGTATTGCCTGCAGAACATTTCGATGGTGTCGCGGGCATGGAAACCGGCGAAACGACAAATAATTAATGAACGTTTTCGTAACAAAATATAACTAATTAATTCGCCGCAAGGCGCGTGTTTATGTCCCCCACGCCCTCGCGTTATTACCGCGCTCCGACGCCTTCAAGGGTCACGACGAAGGAAACTTATTAAGCGGAAGGCGCGAATGACGCGGGCGCGAGAAGGCGGAAGGCGAAGGCGCTAGTTTGGGAGGGCGACAGGAGGGGAGGAAGGGAAGGCGAAGGCGGGAGGGAAGACGAGAGGGCGACGGCGAGGAGGGAAGGCGAGAGGGCGAAGGAGTGAGGGAAAGGGCGAAGGAGTGAGGGAAAGGGCGAAGGAGTGAGGGAAAGGGCGAAGGAGTGAGGGGAAGGGCGAAGGAGTGAGGGGAAGGGCGAAGGAGTGAGGGGAAGGGCGAAGGAGTGAGGGAAACGGCGAAGGAGTGAGGAAAAGGGCGAAGGAGTGAGGGAAAGGGCGGAGTGAGGGAAAGGGCGAAGGAGTGAGGGAAAGGGCGAAGGAGTGAGGGAAAGGGCGAAGGAGTGAGGAAAAGGGCGAAGGAGTGAGGGAAAGGGCGAAGGAGTGAGGGGAAGGGCGAAGGAGTGAGGGAAACGGCGAAGGAGTGAGGGGAAGGGCGAAGGAGTGAGGGGAAGGGCAAGCGGGCAAGGCAGCTGCAAATTGAGAGTGGATTCCCTTGTACAGCCTCCTGGGCGCGGGCCGACTGCTTTACATACTGTTTGTGCAGCGCAAGACGACGACGGGGGCGGGGGCGGGGGCGCGGCGGCGGCGGTGGTGGCGGCGGCGTACCGCATGCCCCGCCCCCTTCAGCCGGGAAAGGATCACGTGGGCGAGAAATTTCCGCGCAACGCTGCCTGTCGCAGAACATGTGCGATGGTGAGGAAACGTTCATGATCCTACCGATGCACGAAATGAAAATGCACACATGCTGCAAACGTTGAAATGGGACACATGTTGGAGTTGGAAAAGATTATCTCAAATATAATTTAGATAACCATGATGAAAGTTGTTACGCAAAGGATTAAAGAGAAAATGGAAATTCCGTTTTCAAAGGGTATAAAGCAAAAAAATTCATGAGAAATATCAAAAGAATGTTATTAAAACATAATCATATGAGTCAGAAAGTTTAGAAGTGTGTAGGCGTAGGAAAAGAAACAGGTGTTGGAGTACACTTTAATATTAGCAGTAGGCATGGTATAGGGGTAGTGGTTGATATAGAATAAAGATAAATGTATTAAAACTGCAATTGGGTGTAACCCGGTGGCAGTTAACTAAACAAATGACATGAAACGTAGGAATACTTGAGACACAGGAATTAAGACCAGTTCCAAGACAGGCTTGATCATAGCCATAAGCAATCTCAGAAGCGGGCCTGGCCATACACGTAGGAGTGGAGCTAGACGCAGACCCGGGAGCGGAGCATTGGCGCACGCGTGAAACGGCTGAAGTGCGGCCGCGCACGGCGCGCCGGGGGGTCGAACCTTGGCCTCTGTGCTCGGGGTATAATTAGCGGGCGGCGGCCGTCCCGACGCGCCGCATAGCGATCGGCGCCGCCGAGTGCCGGCGGGGGAGGGGAGACTGGCTCCGACGCGCCGCCCTCTCCCATTCTCTCCGGCCCCTCCCCATGGCAGAGGGAGGCGGGGTCGTCAGGAAGCTTAGTTCTGCGCCTAGCGAGTGCTACGTCCTGCTCCAGCCTTAGCTGTCTTCTGATCGCAACGAGGATGGGAATAATAATAATAATTAATAATAATAATAATAATAATAATAATAATAATAATAATAATAATAATAATGGCTCATCAGCATGTAAACAATTTTAATTATCGCCGTTTTATTGTTTCTAATACAACGAAGACCATAATATGTTACATTTGCCTCTAGTATAATTAATATCTGGACTGTCACTTTCTAAACATAGTTGTTTTAAAACTGAAAATTGCTTCATTGTAGAACCCAACTTTTTACCAGTCACCCCTTGAAGTCTGCGTTACTGCAGGATGCGCCCGGTACTGTGAGAAAGAAACTATTATTTTTCTATTCCAGCATTATACTTGTAAACGATCTTTCTCGTTACAAGAAATCGTTCAGAAAATCACGTGTCACAGATTACGATGAATTTGCTGCTTTTTTTTGCATCAAAAATTGCTTCATCGCACATTCAGCCAATCGCAGTGAGAGAATCGTCAGGTGGTAGCGGTAAACCGAACAGCGACCAGGTTTTTTGGCACAAACATCAAACACCCATGATGTCACAATAGAGTGTTTCCAAAAATTACCTTTCCAACTCATATACATTTGTTCTGTTGATATACAAATAAAAATAACGCATTAAATTCGTCTAAAATGTTACTTATTGCATTCGTACACATTTGAAAACTCTGTCCTAACATCGCTCGTTTTCAAAACAAGCAGTACCCGCGCAGCAAAGCTTAATATGAGAAACTATATAGTTGCGTAATGCACTATCAATATTGCTACCCGTTGCTTGCAGAGAGAATTTAAAGGCCCTTTAATTTGGTTTTAAAAGATAATTACTGTGTTTTTCCTTCAATTCCATTTTACATAGATTTTGGTTTTCTGTATTCTCCTGATCTCCCTTGCGAAATAGGGAAGAAAACTGAATCTTCAAAAATGTATTAGAAAGTTTAAAAAAAGTCTCAATTTTGAGATTGTGTAAAAAACGTAGGGCTCCAACTATCGTTTACATATCTCGGTCTGTTCCTCTTTATTTTACCACGATCCCAACTATATTCAACATGTTACTCATCACTTCCCACTTGCCCTCGCATGCCCGCTTCCCGTCATGCCTGGCTCGTATCCCCACAGGACTCGCCTGTCTCCATAAAACTCGCGAGGTACACTAGTTTTAAGAGCTGAGAAAGCATCGTTTCTGAGATATACTCAATTAAAATGTGTGTTGAAATAATGTTTTGTACGAAATCCACCAACTTTAATATTTTTTGTTTCAAATATCTTGAATTCAGGACTGGTGTGTAATTCTCTATCCAGCTGTAGCAACCTTATTTAGTTTCTTATATCGTCGATGTTTTTTTATAAATTGCCGAAAACGGATTTATTCTTAGCGCAATATATAGAAAGACGATTATGCACCAAAGCTGAGATACGCTTGATGATCTGTGACATACTGTCAATTAAAAAATGATAATCACGGCAAAGAAGATAAAAACAGTAATTAGAAGAAGAAGAAGAAGAAGAATTTAGTAAATTACTGAAGAGAAAAAGTATTTGTGTCAATCACTGCAGATGGATAATTGTTAATATTACACGATTATATACGACATATGGTGTGGCTTTTAACTTAAGGAAAATTATATCATTTGGTTCATATGCTTTAAATACTTTCCAAAGTCTATTAATGACCACAAATAGTACCTAACATACATGTATGAGTTCATATTTATAAATGCACGTGGTTATCTTGGATAATTACCAATAAAGTATTCATGAATTTTATGCCAATAAGCAGCTCCAATAAGTATCGTCTTTAAATGCATTATAGAAAGGTACTTAATAGACAATCTTGCAAGAGAGAAAGCAATCCCATGTAATGAAATTTCTTATCCACATATAGATTGAAAGTGATCCAACAATAATGACTACACATGAAATAGTCTTCTAACGGTAATTAAATAGTAAAGGTAGAAGTAATAAAGGAAATGAAACTCTCGACACCTTCGCCTCTATCTCGACACGTTCACTTTCGTTTTCTCTTTCACTCACAAACTTTAAATATAACTTCGCACTTATTAATTTGTGAGGAATATAGGATATTCAGAACGCCAGTAACATTATCACAAACTTAAGAAAAATTTCGTAATTTTTAGTATACATAATTTTCATAAATATGTAAAAAGATGAAAAAGTTAGTTTATTAATAACGTCATAAATAATTTAATATGTCGCCGACTTTAAACAAGCCTCGATTTTTAATTGTACCGATAGGGTATTTTAATATATTTAGACTGTGTGACATACCGATATGTCACATGAAAATAAACTAACATTTATTTGAAGACTATATGGTGGAATATGCATTAAGAAGTTTAGACGATCGAAAGGTCAGCTACACCAAAATATAACGAACGCATGGATTGGCTGGGTGAGAGAAGGACGGTCAAATGTTATGAAAAAAAAGAAGGGAGTTTAATACGAAGCTTCGAGGGGGTGAATCATGCAGGAAGATTTCATTCTGACCGGCATCGCGTGTCTGAACTGATCGTAGGTTGTGAGAGGGAGCGAGTGTAATGCAGATAGTCAGAGTCGGGTTTTTCAGATCGTGAAAGTTTAAGGACAGTAAATGATATTGCAGATATTGCATGTGGAAGTAATATTGACGCATAAATTGGGACTTTGTCGGGAGTGGTAATCGATTTATAGGTTTCGGGACTATGTCATAGGACGTAATCGGGACTGATAATTTTGATAGTTTGACACCATCTTGGATAGGAGCAGAAGAGGATTTCTTGGAACTTTGGACTACGGCAAGCTCGCAAGATATTTCGACTGAGAAGTCTTCGAGGGACATACACGAAGAATAGATAAGTTAACCGCGGTATAAAACTCTAAATTCAAAGATATCTTAATAAAAGGCCTAACATCAAAATCATTTATTAAATTCACTATATTGTTTGCAAAAAGGTAACAATAAGCTTTGTTAAATTTTGTTCTTTAGAAAAGAAAGTGATCTTTCATTTAGTCAATCCAAACAGTAATGAACTAGGAATGATCTTTCATTTAGTCAATCCAAACAGTAATGAACTAGGAATTAGAATCATTCTATTTCAGATTCCCAGCAGCGCTGTATAGTCTGCGGCTCCTATAATCCATTATAAAGGTAATAAGGATTATAATATATCGTGACCCATTGACCCAGCAAGCCGGACGCTAAGATCTTTGCAAGATATTAAAGTAGAGAGAAAATTTTGCATATCTCAACTGGTACAAGAATATATGAAAATGAAGGGAAACTTTATAATTATTTGTACTTCAATTTTCAAAAACAATTCTCGTAATATTTTGAAGGGAGGTTTCTTACCACTTTGTCAAAGAACATTAACCTTCCACAAGAGAGGATGTCTCGCTTCTCAAAATGAAGATTGGCACCGCCCGGAAGCGAACTCAGGACATGCGAGCTCCGCGCACTTGCACCCAGCTCGACTTCCAACTCGCGACAACTTCCTCGACGCGCAGCTCCCGCTCCGCGCCCGCGTCTGCACGCCACTCCGCTCCACTCCACTCCCCGCGGCCCCAAGACGCAAGTGAAGCTCGAAAATTTAACAAGTAGAACGAGACCATATCACGAGTGTGAAGATACTGAAATATCCTCCGGTGGGCGGGGGCGGCGACGGTGGCGGCGACGGGGAGCGGCGACGGGGAGCGGCGACGGGGAGCGGCGACGGGGAGCGGCGACGGGGAGCGGCGACGGGGAGCGGCGACGGGGAGCGGCGACGGGGAGCGGCGACGGGGAGCGGCGACGGGGAGCGGCGACGGGGAGCGGCGACGGGGAGCGGCGGCGGGGAGCGGCGACGGGGAGCGGCGACGGGGAGCGGCGACGGGGAGCGGCGACGGGGAGCGGCGACGGGAGCGGCGACGGGGAGCGGCGACGGGAGCGGCGACGGGAGCGGCGGATGGGAGCGGCGACGGGGAGCGGCGACGGGGAGCGGCGACGGGAGCGGCGACGGGAGCGGTGACGGGGAGCGGCGACGGGGAGCGGCGACGGGAGCGGTGACGGGGGAGCGGCGATGGGAAGCGGCGACGAGCGGCGACGGGGAGCGGCGACGGGGAGCGGCGACGGGGAGCGGCGACGGGAGCGGCGACGGGGCGGCGACGCGCGGGAGCGGCGACGGGGGGGAGCGGCGACGGGGAGCGGCGACGGGGAGCGGCGGCGACGGGGGAGCGGCGACGGGGGCGGTGACGGGGAGCGGCGACGGGGGCGGCGAAGGGGGCTGCGACGGGGGCGGCGACGGCTGTGGGATTGGATAACCGAGTTCTTCCCGGTAAGGGATGCTTGTGGTAGGTCGTGAGGCGGGAATGCGGGCAGGGAATGGGTCTGCAACTAGGACTGGAACTGATAATAGCGACGATATTAGTTATGGGGGGGGCGACAGGAGAGGCGGGTTCACTGGCAACTGCAGCCGACAGGAAAGTGGAAAAAGAGAGAGGAAAAGTTGAAGGATACTACAATCTAACATAAGCGGTTCGCGGAGAGCTTAAGTGTTGGAGGGGATTGGCGGAAAGAGCCGAGGACGTCGGAAGCGAGTGAGATCGCCGGCGAGTGCTCCAGTGCGCGGAACAAAAGAAAGCGCCGGCGCTGTCTAGGGGGCGGGGCGGCTGCAGCGAGGAGTAGAGAAAGGAACCGAAAACGAGCACGCCATTCGATGCACTGGCGGCACGGATTCACGCTGAGTACGGAGATGTAAGCGAATTGGTAGCCAGACGGTCTTTCCCTGTGTCTGCGGTTGTCTCCTAGGTGTACATTTTTGTATGTTCGAAATATCTTTAATGGTATTAGCATGTTTTAGGGGAATTTAGTTCAAATGTTTACCTAACACCTCCATTAAATCAAAAATTAAAAAGCGTAAACGTTATGGTTGGTCATGAAGTAGATCGTTGAACACGCTAATTTCTTGGTATTTCCTCTATTAAATGCAATGACGTTCTTATTATAGTTTTACGTAGTGTGTATTATAATGTGTAAAAATTAGTTTATTTTTGATTTCTACTTCAGAATCCTGTTACTGCGGTATCATTGCATTCTTTGATGATTGTTAATAACATTAATTCTCTCAGAGACGTAGGTGTAAATATTGCTAACATTGCAATAATCTGCACTATATCTTGGCAACTTTTTCCACATCTAACACACACACACACACACACACACAAGCGCACGCACACGCACACGCACACCCACACACTTATCCAAGAAACTGATACACATTGTAACTTAAAACACCACAATGTAGTATATAACATCACAAGAAAAGAATTAATCATGAAGCTGAAGGTAAAATGTGAAAGTCGTGAAATACAGTTCACAAACACTTCTTGTTCAACAATTTCATTCAACGCAAATGATGCACAATTTTCCATTCCCAAAAAAAAACGTACAATACAATACATTGAAAACAAGACTCTCAAATCCCAATGTAATGAACTAATAAATAACACTGCACAGAAAGTCATCAATATTCAATTATAATAAGCTTTACGAAGTCAAGTTGTATAATATATAAACCCACTTAATGCTTTGCAAAAATTGAGTGAATTTCCGGAATGTAATTTCGATGGTAATGAAACGAGCAATGTGATGTTAACAAATGCGTTGTTATTGACACCTGTCACATCCCAATGCAATTATTTTAATATGACACAAAAACAGGGGCACAAAACTGGTTCATATGAATGGAGATGACGGATTTACCGGCAAAAATGTCGTTGCTTATTTTACAATTAGTGCACGAATCAATTATCTGCAAATTAAATCACTAAAGCTCTGTTTCTGACAGCGAAAAGGATTACACCTTAAAAAATTAAGTTTTAGTATTGAAAAAAATAATAGCTCTTTGTGAATATAATGTCAGATTTTATTACAAAAATTTCCAAGCGTTAAATTGATGTATCCGTGTAAAATTCAAACAATTTCTATTTTAAACAGATCTGTCTCAAAGACAGCCCTGGTTAACCTAAATCATTTCATTGATGAAACATTTAAACTCAAGGGTACTTTGCATCGCAACTGTCATAATATCGCTCTCGCCAATTCACAAAATAATTTTGCCCATAATACGATTATTACCGACAGCATTAGATTTACTCTCGCAACACCAAGGCATAGAAGTTTCCGAGCATTAGGAAAATGATTGGGGGGGGGGGGAATTGGACTCCAGTCCTCGTCGCTTAACTTTTGATTATGTTGATGTTCTTGACAACCATCATAAGTTAATAAACGGATTTAATAACAATATTCATGTGTAATCAATTAAACAAAAAAATAGTTTCAATTCTGGGCGTTCTAAATAAAAAATATATCTACTTTCTCGCATTAATATTTGTATATAATATTAAAACCCGTCATATTTTATGCCAAATAAAGGCTGATGCATCTTCGTAACATATAAATGAATTATACTATTTTGTACTCAGACTTGAAACATTACAAATTCTTCAAAATATAATTTAAATTATCAATTTTCAAGTGTATAGTTCCGAACTTTTTTCTCCACACCCAAAAGCACTATAATAACTGAGATTATAACAAATAAATTGCACCATATTTTTTTGATACAGAAATATCTCATAATAAGAAATGTCAATGTTTTTGAACTTCCTAAAAATTTGAAACCTCTGAAAAATTATCATCAGTAAGTCCCTAAGTCATCCGTTTCTAATACTATGGTTTACCGTAAACAAATTCACACTTTCAAATATCAATGTTTATTTCTGACCTCATATCATAAATACGACACTCTTGCACTAAGACTTAATTAAAAACGAAATCAGGAGGGATGTGATAACACAGAGGGAGATATCATCATTTAGAGTGCAATTAATGATCATTGATTACTCGCTTTAGGTAAACACATCAATTACCATCTTTGCGCCTTTTAGTTCTACCATTAATTAATTCGTAATATTTTTAAGGCTTCATCCCAAAGGCACGGGTACTCTATTTACGTAGTTATCAAATTACGACAAGCAGCATTTCATCAGAATAACAGGAGAAATAAATTACTCTTTCCGAGACACGAACCACCACTGATATACTTTGGTTGTTTATTGTGTACCCAGAAATTTGCACGGCATTTCCTTCGTCATGGGAGACGCTGAGAACTTACTCGTGCTCTGATTTCACATTGTACTGTCCTGTTTGGCTTCACTTCATCAATTCACTAATTTCAGCGTTTTGATTTAACGAGCATTTTTCCGATAATATTTAGCAGTACTGATTCCACTCATAAGGGAAGGTTCGGAACATTATCAAACAACATCTGAAAGACTAAACGCTGTACAGTTAGGAAAAGCTTTTCATCAAGATGCCGTAAGAAACATTTGTTTCTTGAGAATGCCCACTCTCTTGGGTGGGCTGTCACTCAATATATGGATTACTCTGGAGTTCTAAACGTAGTTCCCGCACGGGGTAGGAGAAAGAGCAGAGAGCGACGACAAGGGAATTGGAGGGCGGAGAATCAGTTAATTAGAAGCGGCGGCCGCCACGAGGGGATGCGTCCAGGGCCCGCGGCGAGGGCCATCGGACGAAGAGGAAGGTCGCACTTCTCTCCCGCGTTCTCTCGCGGCGGGCGACGGATTTAACGGCCGGCGCCGGCTGATCTCGTCTGAAATGTAAAAAAGGACGCTCCAGTGCCGTCTGGAGGCTTTCGAAGACTACTCGCTCCCCGCACCGCATCGTTCCTTCCGTCCCGCCCGGCCCTGCCCTGCCCCGCCCCGTTTCATCCTCTCCCGCCCGCTTCTCCTCTTCGCGCCCCGTCCCATTCCACTCCGCCCCGCCCCATCCCGCCCCATCCCGCCCCATCCCGCCCCATCCGCCCCATCATCCCGCCCCATCCCGCCCCATCCCCGCCCCCATCCTGCCCCATCCCGCCCCATCCCGCCCCATCCCGCCCCATCCCGCCCCATCCCGCCCCATCCCGCCCCATCCCGCCCCATCCCGCCCCATCCCGCCCTGATTCCGACCTATCCTGACTCATCCCGACTCATCCTGACTCATCCTGACTCCATCCCGGACTCATCCCGACTCATCCTGACTCATCCCCTGACTCATCCCGACTCATCCCGACTCATCCTGACTCATCCCGACTCATCCTGACTCATCCTGACTCATCCTGACTCATCCTGACTCCATCCCGGACTCATCCTGACTCATCCTGACCTATCCTGACTCATCCTGACTCATCCTGACTCATCCTGACTCATCCCGACTCATCCCGACTCATCCCGACTCATCCCGACTCATCCCGCCCCGCCACCCCACCATCTCATCCCATCCCCTCCCCTCCCATCCCACCCCGCCCCGCCTCTTTATGCTCCACTTCATCCTGCCCTGGCCTATCTCCGATCCTCTCGCATAGCATCACTTGTTCTCGCGATTGTCAGCCCACTCCTCTTGCTACGCCCCAAGAAGTACCCACGCTTACTAGGGTCGATGCCCCTGACCTCCTTGCCGCATTGCCTCCCTCCCTTTCCACAGTTCTCACATCTGCTCTGCCATCGCACCACGACCCATTCCTCTCCCATCCCAGTCCACACATCCTTTGCATTTGAAACCATTTTCAAATGCCCCCGCCCTTTCCATTCCTCCCTAATCTCACGCTCCGACTCCCTTTTCCATTATTATTGGTCATTTCAAACGGTTATAATGCGACTCTCGAATTCACTTTGTATCTACCTTCACCTTCCTAAGAGTACAATTGTAAGTCGGGTATCCACCCGAAAGTAACTTTGTACCACACACCTCGTTGTTTACCGTTTATCAATGCAACACTCGCGCCATTTCATCAACTAGTGCGTATCTCTTTTTTCCTTTTCCCGGATCGTCTCTGCGAGCGTTTCTTTCCCATTTCGCCGCTCCCCTTCCTACACCATCGCTTTTCTTCACGCCCCCAAAAAGACTCTCACCCCGCGTTTGTGATGGCAAATTTTACCAAAACATCGACACATCGAGGTTTCAATACATCGCTAAAGGGTTTTCGATGTCGATGAAAACATCGATAAAAAACATCGATGTTTAAAATATATAAATGTATGAATTATAGGCCAATAAACATGCTATTTTCTATCCATTTTTAATTACAGTACGTAAAAGGGATATATTTTATTGTTTGGGTACCAGCATGTTAGTAGTGTGTTAATAAAAATTATCGAATGTAAAGAATAAAATTAACTATAAAAACATCGTGTTTCGCTCCTTTATCCGTTTAGTCACTTCCATTCATACACCAATGAAGTAATACCACCTAAAATTGTCTCAGATCGTACAGGCGAAATGTGTAGCGTAATAAAGAGGTTGACGCAGAACAACGATACTGCTGTGGATTGCTGCTACTCTACAACGTGCCTAAACCTCGTTATTTAAAAAAAATAAAAAATAAAAAAAATAATCCATATTTTTGCAACAAAATATGGATGTGAAGAAAACATCGACAGCAAAATATCGATGTTAATATATCGATTCTTCTGGTGGGAAACATCGATGTTTTGAAAATATCGATTTTTTGCCATCCCTACCCGAACGCATCCCACTCTCCCTCAGCGGGCCCTTACCCCTCCCTCCAGCCTCCGATCCCCCTCCCCCGCCCCCACTCCCGACGCGCCTCCCCGCCTCGAGGCGGCCGCCCCAAGGCGTCGCGAGATACGGCGGCCTGCGGCCCCGCGCCCATAAAACCCGAACGCAGATAAACAAACGCAGGCGGCATTGCGCGCTTTCGGCCGCGCCGCCCCGACGCCTTCCCTTGTGCAGATGCCGCTGCGGAGGCGGCAACGCCGGTCGGCTGGGGGCGGACGGGAAGCAGATGGAAGTGATAGCGCGCACAGGTGATCCAGATCACGGCTGATGGAGGCCCCGCAGGAAACACACGACGTGGGAGACGGATGTCAGAACGTCGCGACGATGCGATGGGGAGCTGTAGAACCAGGCGACGGCGGCTGTATTGACGAAGCGCGAGAGAAAGATGGCTAAGGTCGTTGAGGGAGA